>JAFEMH010001609.1:112500-445998 GCA_022495995.1 Adenophora triphylla var. japonica | reverse complement strand
GTCATTCTAGGAGGCAACCTGTACAAGAAACGCTATCAAGGACCACTCCTCTTATGTGTCACTCAAGAAAGAGCCAGAGAGTTGATGACCAAAGTCCACAATGGTCCCGCGGTCCTCACATGAATGCCAGAGCCCCGATGCAAGTAATCCTCGAATGGGATACTACCGGATCTCCATGGAGACAGACCGCGTTCGCACGTCCGAACCTACGACAAATGCCAGGCGGTTTGCCAACCTCAACCATCTCCCACCTCACGCACTCGTACCGCATGACGACTCCTTGGCCGTTTCGCAACTTGGGGCATTGACGTGATAGGGAAAATAACCCCGACAGAAGCAATGGGCACGAGTTCGTGTTGGTAGCCATCGACTACTTCACCAAGTGGGTAGAGGCCAAGTCCTACAAGGTCCTCACTTCGGAAAAGTGGCCCAGCTTCATCAAAGAAAACATAATGTGCAGATATGGGGTGCCCAACGAGATCATTTCGAGTAATGGGTCACACTTGAAGGAGACTGCGATAGACCGCTGTCAATTCGAGTTACTCGCCACAAGTCGTCCCCGCATGCACTTTGCACCAATGGAGCCGTGGAAGCTACTAATAAGACACTCGAGCGGATCATCCGAAGATGGCCACCCGTGGTCGTGATTGGCCCGAAAAGGCTGCACCTAGCACTCTGGGGCTACAGAACGTCTCGTCGAGCAGCCACAGGAGAAACTCCTTTGCCCTAACTTACGGGATGGAAGCGGTGTTACAGGTGGAGTTGGAAATCCCGTCATTAAGGGTCCTCCCTGGAAAACGGTGTCAATGAAGTAGAATGGTCATGCGCGGCCAGGCATGATGAGTTAGCCACCTTGACGAGAGAAGGCTAAAAGCCATGGAACACACCCGAGCCTACAGAGGCGAATGGCCGAGCGTTTGATAAAAAGGTCAAGGCCAGAGACATCAAAGAGGGTGACTTAGTGCTGAAAGTAAAGCCCCCTACTGCAGACAACCCCCTGGGAAAATGGGAACCCGTTTGGATCGGCCCTTATGTGGTGCAGAAGATATTATCGGGAGGAGCCATGAAGCTTGCAGACTTGGATGGCAATCCCTTTGTCCACCCAGTCAACGGTGATAAACTCCGAAGATACTATGTCTAATAAAAAAAAGAAAAAATAATAAAAAAAAAAGTGCAAAAAGAGTAATACCCAGCTAGGCTGAAAACCCCAAAAAGGGCGGTCTAGGCAAAAGACAGGGTTGCACATATATAAAAAAAAAAGAAAAAAAAAAATCTTAGTGCAAAAAGAGTAATGCCCACTAAGTGAAAACCCCAAAAAGGGCGGTCTAGGCAAAAAACAGGGCTGCACACGAAAAAAAATTGGTTCACCAGAATGAACTACGTAGACCTGAGCCCCTTAGCCTTTCTTGTAAAAGGGGAACGTAGGCAGCCATATATGGTTCGGTCTAAACAATAAAAAGGACGATTAAGTTTCCATGAAATATGTCCTGATCAATAAAAAAAAAGAGAAGACATTTGAATTTCCATGAAATGTGTCTTGACTAATTTCTAAAATAATATTTCTTGTTCATTACAAGTTAAAAAACTTCTTGATGAGTTCAAGCACGGTCTACCTCTTGACTCTGCTAACCTGCTAAAAAGATCTAAAATACAATAAAATGCCTAAATAAACTAATGTGTTTGCAAAATGGCAATAAGGGAATCCTAAGAAAAGATCTGTCAGTCGTCATTCGCTGAGTCTTCTTTGGTCTTCTTCCCTTTTCCTCGGCCTCGTCGAGTCTTCTTCCTTTTCTTCTCAATAATGTCGGTATCCCTCATCCCGACCTCTGGTATCCTCACTGGAGCCTCTACCAACCCCGTGTCAATGAGTGCTCTCTCTATCCGAGCACGAGTCCGCACCTCCTCCCTCTGAGCCTCAGTCAAAGGAGCGACCTCGGACAACCTCTTGTACCGAGCCTCCATATCTCGGACCAAATCACCTGACTGGTTATGGCAACTCGCCTTAGCCTCAGTCTTCCTCAGAGTCCTACTCGAGTCGCAGTCAGCTCCCAATAAAGCTCGACGTCTCTCCTCCAAGATAACCTGAGTCGCTCCCATCTCCCTCTCGTACCAGTCCAAGTAGACAGTGGTCAAGATGGTGCTCTTCCTGCTCCTGAAGATAGCCCTGGGTGGGAAAGCAGCATATGTCCAAGCCCTCGAGAAGAAAGAGAAGCTGGCTGGATCCCTCATGTCCAATGACACCACCTCCATGGTCCGGATGTCCTCCCAATCACTCAATGGCTCCTGTAAAGCCCCAAACTGCCTGGATACCAAGCAGGGTATGTAGAAGGATGACCAGCAGAATCCTGGAACCCTCACAACATAAGAATCCTGAAATATCCTCCTGGTCTGCAACCTCCAATGTGGTATCCACCAACGGATGTCCGAAGTGGATAGCCTAGCCATCATCGGCTCCCGGCTACCACTGTTCCTGCTGCCTAGGCGCACCTCTCCGAGAAATCACCCAAGGGCACTGAGTCGGCAAAGCCCCAGGCAGCCACAAAGTCAACATAGCCGGACTCCCGGACCTCATGAAATGGTCTCCCCGAGCCATCCTGTCGATCCCATGAAATGTCTCTCCCAAAACCAGCGGGACAATATCCTTCCCAGCCCTGCAGTCTCTGACCATGTCCAAGAGGCCACTATGACAGATCCCCACGGACTCAGCAGTGAACAAAACAGAGAATACGCGAGAGAATGAAAGCATCCATAGCCACCGTGGTCGCAGTCATATCTGGAGACCCAAACTCGCCCGGGATATCAGAAAGGTCAATCCTATCCGGGGCTACCATCATCCTCTCGGCCTCTCCCCAGAAGGAATCTGCCTTGAGAAAAGATGCAAGCTTTACCGTCACCGGCACGTCTCCGATCAGCGGAATAGATATAGCCTCGGTCTCGGGACCCCCAATCAAGGCTCTGAAGTCTTCGTGCGTTGGGACAATTTCGTTGTAAGAGAAGCGATAAACATGTCTCCGGACGTCCCGAACTTTGCTTTGCGGCTCTCAACGAGTCCCAATCGGGCGGGAGATCCCTCAAATGCCATAAAGACTTGATCTTGAAGGAAGAATCAAGCGAGTCCCTTGTGATTTTGGAAGTTATGTCTCGCCCAAGATTGAAGACCGGATAGAAAATGGTCTCGCTTCCCCCTTTGTAATCTGACGAGCTTCTCCATCGCAAAATGATCAAAGATGGTGCTTTTAGGTCCAAAATATGCTCTGGGAACAATTGGGACAAGTCTAGAGTGAAAATGAAATGAAATGGCCAAGCCTTGCTTTTATTCAGAAAATAACCAGCTCAGACAGAACTGTTAGCCGCACGGCTTCATTTGCCCTCAAGGCCATGCCGCACGGGCTACATTAGCCCTCTGCGAAAAAATTCTGCAGCAACCAAAGTTGCTGCCCAAGGGAGTTTTCACCCCACTTTTTCAACCAAAACCTGTACAAAAACATATCCAGAAGCCATTCAAGCATTTATATACCATTATAAATCATTTTGGCCCAGTTTCAGCCCCAATTCCAAGCAAAAAAGTCGCCCCAAGGCTCAGATAATATGCAAATTGAAAAAGCATAAATTAGAAAAGTAAATAAAATGTAAATACAATGTTTTCGCCCCATCGGCGCCCAAATAAAGCAAAAAATAAACAAAGTGTGCATAAAAATTGTTCATTGTTTGTTTTCGTTCCAAATCTATTCTAGAGACCTCCTAGGCCTCGATTCTTCTTCCTCCTCATCGCTACTCGGCTCATAAATGCTAGCCTCCCTCATCAAGTCCTCACGGTCGCTCACGTCGGACAGGTGGACATTATCGTGCCCGTACTCGGCCCAGCGCTCAGAATGTCGGCGTTGGGTCCCCGCCCCGAGGCATGGCACTGGAAGAGTACTCCGAGGCCGATGAGGTAGGCTGTGCCCCGACGTGCCGTCTCTTGCGCCCAGGCTCCTGTGCATCCGCTGCCGCCTTCGAAGCGCAGCCGGCTTCCTCAGAAGAGACCGGCACATGTCCTTCCAGCCCCTATTCTGCACGACCGGCCTATCGTAAGTGCGAGCTGGAACTGAGAAAAGAAGAGAAAATCTCGGAAAAATCTCGGAAAAATCTCGAGAAAATTGCAAAAGCGAAAATACGAAAGCGAAAAGGGAAGGACCCTAAAAGTATACTCACGGTGCTATCGGGCGGCAAGGTGTCTTGGGGCTCCCTAGCATCGGGGACAGGTATCCTCATCCTCCTCGGCACTCCATGGACCACGTAGGACGGATGCGCGGGAGGGATCGGCGGGTCGATAGGCTCATCCTCCCCATATCCACACGAGTGACCGCCGGCTTCACTAGCTTCACGTGGCGTCCTCGGGCGGTTGCTCCACAAACACGGCGTAGGGGGTGTCCATGTCAAAGTACTCCTCTGCAGCCACGCCTGCACGGTACCTCGCTATCTCATCCTCTGGCCAATCCACTGGGCATGTAGCATCCGTCTTTGGAGGATCTGAGGAGTAATGGCATCCAATGGAGGGACATGGCCATCTTTGCCTCGAGAAACGGTCCCCCAAGTAAATGACATCACATGTCGGCCCGGTGAGCCACCTCCTCTGCCTCATCACATCACTGGCATCTCCCAGCAAGATCTCCGGATACCTACCCCAAGGGTAGAAGTCCGCTCCGTCGTACCCATCCCTGTTGATGGCCCGGCCTCACCATTTTGTAGTCGAAAGTGATCCGGGTCTTCCCCGTGAATTTATCCCTAGCATCTCCCCTCCGGCGAACCATAGCAGGGAAGATGGTGACATCACTCTGCTGGTTCCAAGGGAAGAACCCGATCACCTCGCAAAACCAGGCCTGCATGTTCAAAACATCAAAAGGTCATTCTCTCTCTCATAAAAGTCTCAAGACAGGAAAAGAGAAAAGAAAAAAAGAAAGGAGACTACCTCAAGGGCAAATGAGAAGCAGTCCATGGAAGCAGCTTTGTTCCGACTGTACATGTCCAGAGAGAAGTACAACTCCGCCAATCCGGCCTCTCCCCACGAGACCGTCCCTATCCCATCCACATCCTCCAAAGAGTCGAGGAGGCAAGTCATGGCCAGCGTCCCAGAATTAGCAAAGATAGTGACTGATAGCATCAACCATATGAATGCTCTAGCCAGCTGCTGGGCAGTCACATCATTAGCAGCAAAGTTATGCATGCAAGTACGGCGCCACCTCGACGTTCGCGTCTCCATCCCCGGCCCCTTGGGAATCGGCTCAAACCCGACCAAAGCACGGAACTCCTCAGGCGTAATGTGGTCTCTCCAAGTCACGGGCCTCCCGGTGAGCTGTAGGCCGGTAATAGGCTGTGAAGTCGGCGAGGAGTCCGTCGGCTCTCCCCAGCTCAGGTGAAAGCTATGGGTACTATCCCACCAGAACTCAGAAAGGGCCTGGACCAAGCCCTTGCTCTTAGAGGTGATGTGAACACCCCTGCCGATGGCCTCTACAAACGCATCCAGGCCGGTAGCCCTCACCAAATTCTTGGGGTTCACCCCATTCTTCTCAAAATCCGGCATCCTCTGCCAAAGCTTAACTGCTATCTCCGATGGTCCTCTAGACTTGTTCTCCTGTAGACGAGCACAAAAAAAAGAAGTGTCAGTCCTTCATCATTTTCAAAAGCATGCATATATTCACAAAAATGCACATGTTTTCAAAAGAAAATCATTCACAAAAATTTTTCTAGCATTATTTGCATCAAAAAAGCGTCTTTCATCACTTGAAACGCGTCATGTCAAGTCCCATTGCTTTCCTAAAACACAAAATCACAATTTTCACAATTCTTTGCACATAAGCATTATTCTTTCAGAAATGGCATGCATGAATCATTTTCATCTTCCAAAATCATGTTTTCTCAAAATTTTGACCTAGTTCTAGCACAAGGCAAGAACTCCGTCTCATATTTTGAAAATTCTCATTCTTACTTCATTTTGCGAGAAAAAAGTGAGTCATTCTCATAATTTTCATCAAATAAGTTGCACATGCATATTCTTAGCCTCATAGGTTGTTCATGCATCTCAAAGTCATTCAAAAATCCTAGAAAATTCCTAAAATTCGGGTCAAGCCCTAAATCATTCAAAATTCAAGCAAAATCATCGGATTTGAGCAAAATGAGAATGCTTACCCCAACCGATCGCGGGTTCGTTGATTTATGCTCCCTTCTCCCCGGGTAAAGCTCCGATGGAGGCGTAAGGAAGTCATACTTCCTCTCCGTCCGAACGAGCTCCTTTCTCCTCCTTCTCGCAGCCGCGGAGATGTTCCTTCTTGCTTGCCTCGGTATGGGATTGCCCTCCGGATCCATTCCAATCGATAGAAGCAAAGGGAATTGAAGAATTTTTGAAGAAAGTCTCTCCTTTCTCTCTCTCTTCCTCGGCAGTTCTTGGCGGCAATAATGCCCAATGCCCGTTCAAACTGTTTTAAATAATGCGGAAAAAACAGGTCTCTAGCCGTACGGCTCCTTTTTCTCCATCTCATGCCGGGCGGCTTCATTCGCTACGGCGAAATTACAATCCACCTTTGGACCTTCCATTTGGGCATGCAACTTCCGTTATCTTTTAACCAAGATAACATCTTTTTCAGAAAATATCCCTTATCTCTTTAGCAATCAAGCTCTATTCCCAGTCGCCTCCGTTAATCCCGTTATAACGGGATAACGCTAGGTGACAATCTCCGAATTGTCAAAACTCTAAACTGAGCCTACCTCTATCCCGAATAGTGACGTACGCTTAAGTTTCTCTCAACTTAAGCTACCTCTATCCAGAATAGTGACGTATGCTAAGTTTCTCTCAACTTAAGCTACCTCTATCCAGAATAGTGACGTATGCTAAGTTTCTCTCAACTTAAGCTACCTCTATCCCGAATAGTGACGTACGCTTAAGTTTCTATCAACTTAAGCTACCTCTATCCAGAATAGTGACGTATGCTAAGTTTCTATCAACTTAAGCTACCTCTATCCCGAATAGTGACGTACGCTTAAGTTTCTATCAACTTAAGCTACCTCTATCCAGAATAGTGACGTACGCTCAAGTTTCTCTCAACTTAAGCTACCTCTATCCCGAATAGTGACGTACGCTCAAGTTTCTCTCAACTTAAGCTACCTCTATCCAGAATAGTGACGTATGCTTAAATCATCCAAACTTTGGCAACCCATATCTCTGATTCGAAAGAGATTGAGACGTATGCTCAAGTTCACCAAACTCTAGCTACCTCTATCCACTCGATAGTGACGTAAGCTCTAGTTTCAATCAGGTGACAGCCTCCAGTAATTGTCAAAATCTCAAGGATCCTAGACATCGTTCCTAAACTATCTAGTGATGCTTGAACTACGATCAAGGCTTGATTCCTCCGGGATACGTAGGTAGCCTTTTATAAAAGGTCCAGCCATTCGACCACTTTGGTCACCTGTTTCTTTGTCACTCCTCGGTGATAAAAGCGGCCCTCATAGAAGTTCGGATATCCGACCACCTTGGTCACTCCTAGCATATCCCGGTAGGATCAATTGCTTGACCTCCTAGGTCATTTTCTCTTCTTTTTCCCCAAGAGACCGGTTTCTCTTCTTCCTCCCCGGCGGATCCTAAGTTCCGAACTACGGCTGGCTTGATTCCTCAGGGATACGTAGGTAGCCTTCCAAAAGGTTCGGCCACTCGACCGTCTTGGTCACCCAATCCGTCTCGGCATTCGCCGAGATCGGATCCTTTTCTATCGACAACCCCACTCGCCTTGCAAGTGGCGTTCTTGGGGGCTTCTGTAAGTACCCAAATCTGGCTCATGCCTTCCGGTTAAATTTCCTGGCAATTTCGGTAAGTTTCCCGGTAATTCCCCGGACCTTCCTAGTGTTCCGGAAATGTCCTGGAACAGTCCCAAATTAAATTAAGGGCTGAAGGGAGCCTTCCTAATTAAGAAAACACGTTTTTCTTAATTAGGAAGAAGGTTCTAGAATAATGCCACCTTGCATGGTTCTAGAATGCTGAGTCATTGTTGATAAGCCCGCACGGCTGCATTAGCTCGCTGCCTCTGGCCGCACGGCTTCATTAGCCTTATCCAGACTGCCTATAAATAGAGCTCTCCTCTACCCATTTCAACACAACAACAAAAATACACCCAATCCATAGCAATACACTCAGTCACTCCCAAGACGTGAAGAATATTGGTGAAGGCTCAAGAAGGTGAAGAAGAAGGCCAAGAAGCTCCCTCCCTCCTCCTTGAAGATCCAAGACCAATCTCTCCTCCTAGCTCCGACCAAAGAAGCAAAGGAAGCAATTGGTAACCTCGCACGCCCTAACCTTGCTTTTAATTGATATACTTGCTCATTGAATTCATATATCTTGCTTGGGACTTGGCATTCATAGTTAAAGATCACATCTTTATCACCCCCTTTCCCTTTTTGCATGCATTAAGACCTCATTTGTCATAAAAATGTAGTCTTTTTCATAAAGGTGCATCCTTTGCACCTAAAACTCCCATTTTCAAATAAAATGTCATTTTTATGCATCATTTGCATATAAAAACTCAATCTTTTCAATAAAAATGCATCCTTTGCATTCAAAACCCCTTGTTCAAGCATCATTTGCTTTAAAGATCATGTCTTTACCATAAACTAGCATCATATGCTTTTCAAAATGCAATCTTTATGCATCATTTGCATAATGAATGCCAATTTCTTCAACAAAAATGCATCATTTGCATAAAAATCAAATCTTTATGCATCATGTGCAATAAAGATTATTTCTTTAAACTAAGTGCATCATTTGCAACCCAAAAATGTCATCTTTTCAATTAAAGTGTCATTTTTCATCATGCATTCCCCTTTTCCCCCAACCTTGGAACGGACCGGTGTAAAAGATCCTATCTTTACATCGTTCCTTCCATTAAAGGTTCCATATTTCTTTAGAAAGGGATACCTTGAACCCTATATCTCCGATTATCGCTTAAGAAAGAGTATGAAGCCTCTATACGAGCTCGACCGTCTTAAAGCGTAGGATTGATGGGCTAAGGACCCTCCTTTTCTAAAGAACCTCATCTTTGACCAAAAGAGAGTCATTCTCTCGATCACGCAAGTCCCGAGGGTCCCGAGGTTTAAAAGGCGATGATCACAAGTCATAAGATGAGGACGGGATCATAATCCCAAATACATAAAATTCCAAGGAATCCCGAGTGACAACCAACAAATGGTTTGTACGTCCGGAAGACAACTTGGGACATTCCCCCCCCCCCTTATTTTCAAACACATGCACACAAGAAAGCACGCAAGCAAGCACGATTACTGAAATCTTGGGAGACTTGCTCCGGCAAGGCACTTTGGGTGAACGCCAAACGTTCTTCCCAAGGGGTAACTTAACCTCCGAACCCAAGTAAAAACCTTTTTTTCAAAGTTTTGAGATAATCAAAATGGCGTGGCGACTCCGTTTTTCAAATAACTCGGATGTATTCAAACTCGTGTGAATCCAACACAGAATTTGGGCACCACATTCACAGTCGTGACTCCAAACGTGCATTTACTTGGGTTCAACGAATTCCTCCTCAGACTTTCAAATGTCTCCGCGAGATCCAACACCTGATCATACTCTTTTGTTTTTATCACCATATCATCAATGTAAGCTTCCAATTTTCGCCCAATCTGCGACTTGAAGACCTCATTTACCATTCGCTGATATGTCGCGCCGGCATTCTTCAGGCCGAACGGCATCATCTTATAACAGAAATTACCCTTGGGAGTTCGAAAAACCGTCTTCGCCTTGTCATTTTCGCAAATTTTAATCTGATGGTACCCTGAATACGCATCAATGAAGCTGAAGACCCTATGACCGGCAATCGAATCAACCAGCTTATCAATCTTAGGTAGCGGGTAGCAGTCCTTTGGGCAGGCGGTATTCAAGTCGGTAAAATCAATGCACATCCGCCATTTCTTGTTCTACTTCAACACCATAACTGGACATGCTAACCAAACTGGGTACTGAATCTCCTCTATGATTCCCGCCTTCAACAATTTATCTACTTCCTCCATAACCGCATTCTCCTTCTCTGGTGATAAGTGCCTAACCCTTTGCTTGAATGGCTCAACATTGGGATCGGCATTCAAGCAGTGCAAGGCGACATTCTCATCAATCCCCCTCATATCTTCTGGACGCCATGCGAATACATCCAAATTATCCTTCAGAAATTCAACCAATCGTTCCCGCTCATCTCTGAACAGCTGTTTCCCGATCTTAACCCGCTGCTTAGGGAAGTATCGGTTGATCTCAACTTCTTCCAGTTCCTCGCCAGCCTGAATCTCGAGCTCATCCCGCGTTTCTAAAGTTTCCACCTCTATTCTTTTTCGCTTTTTGCTAATTGGGCCATTGGCGGGAATCACCTTCACCGGGTCACCGAATGTGTTGCCCGTAGGTCGCCCATCTTTATCCTCGACCTCCACTGTTTCACAATCCTCGTCGGAATCATCAACAATTTCTTCCACTATTATCTCCTCAATTCTGGGCTCCCTCATCTGTACAAACTGAACCACCCTGGCGTAGCTCAGGTTTGGCGCCACATCCACTATCTCCATCCCAAGATCAATCTCTTCTGCGACATTCTGCCTATAGCTCATACAGTCAGGTTTTCGCGCATTGATCATCTCCTTTTCTCGCTCGGGCACAAGACTCGCTTCTGCGACAACCATAGCCGTGCCATTCTTCATACTTTCAGTAACTATCCAGTCATCTTCAGGTTCAACCAAATCAATCATACTAATCCTCAGCTGGCGAGAATCAGACCTTGTGTCAACGAACTAGTAGAAGCCCCCTTGGCCTTTATCATCTCCTTCTTCTTTCTCGCCACCGTGATAGCCTCACTCTTCAGACAACCCACACCTCTAGGAGTCGGATACTTTACTCTCTGATGCGGGATAGAAAGCACCATTTCAAAACTTAACAGAAAAGGGATTCCAACTATGGCATTATATGCGGAAACCAAATCAATCACCATGAACTCCACCTGCTCGCTTCTCGCTAGGTCACCTTCGCCAATCTCTACTTCTAGCATGATTGTCCCCTTAACCTTGACTGAATGATTTGTAAATCCCTCTAGATATCCCTTGTAGGGTACCAAGTTCGCATCAGTATAATTCATCCTCTTGAAAGCCTCATAGTACAATACATTCCTACTCGCTCCTAAATCCACCATCACGCGCTGCTGTAAGTACCCAAATCTGGCTCATGCCTTCCGGTTAATTTTCCCGGCAATTCCGGTAATTTTTCCGGTAATTCCTCGAACTTTCCTACAGTTCCGGAATAATTTCAGAAATGTTCCAAGCCTTTTAAGGTCTGAAAGGAATGCTTGGTAATTAAGAAACACGTTTTTCTTAATTCCAAAACCCTTCTAGAAGACTGCCACCTTGCATGTTTCTAGAAGGGACTGGAAGTGGCTACTTATGTCGTGCGACATAATAGGCCATGAAAAACTTCTAGAAGCTTGCCACCTTGCATGTTTCTAGAAGAATCTGGAAGTGGCTACTTATGTCGTGCGACATAATAGGCCATGAAAAAGTTCTAGAAGGTTGCCACCTTGCATGTTTCTAGAAGGAAAGCAGTTATGGCTTGTTATGTCGTGCGACATAACAAGCCCATGCAGGCAGCCTATAAATAGAGGCCTTCACCTCTCATTTTAGACACACCTCTTCCACTCCTCAGTCCCCCTCTATAGGGAATACGCCCAGAAGCCTCCTCCCTCTTCATATACCCCCAAAATATCCACTAATCCTCCCAAATCAATCCCACACACACTTCCCACACACACACTTCATACACACATCAAGAATCAAGGAATTCTCACGGTTTCAAGGCTGGACATCAACTCCGGAGGAGGACGCTAGAAGGCTCCTATATCTAACTTGATATAGGAGTTGTGGATCTTCAAGGGTAACGAGTTTCTACCCTTTTCCACTCTCTATTTTCGTTCAAATGTGAAATCTCTATGCTAAATGCATTTATAATGTAGTATTCTGATTAAAGTTGCATACTTTATGTTATATTACCCAGATCCACATTTTATTTCATTGCATTTCCTATAAAAGTCCCGGTTTGGCTTGGTTTTGCATGAACACTCAAGATGAGTGTGGATCCCTCATATCCACACCCTCTTAAAGTGTTCATTATTGATAAATATGCTCCCTGAGATTTGTTTGTGAAGTAACTTGACCATTTTGGTGCCTTGTTACCTCTGCAAACCTCAGCTGTAAAGCCTCTGCAAAATGGCTAGTTATGTCACGCGACATAGGCAGCCTATGTCACGCGACATAAGTAGCCAGTTTTCAGAAGCTTCACAGTTTCAAGCTGTAATCTGATGTTAACCCCCATAATGCTAATACCTGATGTTTAGATAATATCTATATACATAATATGTCATCTTTTCATTAAAATACCATTCTCATACATAAAGGTGCATCCTTTGCACCAAAATCCCATTTTTCATGCATGAAAATCATTCCTTTTCCATTTAAAATCCCTTTTCACATTAAAGATGCACTCTTTGCACAAAGATCATTTCTTTACATAAAAAGCATCCATTTGCAATCAAATGCATCATTTTCAAACCAAAAATGCCATCTTTTCACTAAAGTATCATCTTTACATGCATTCCCCCATGTCCCCATTAGCAACCTTGGAACGGACCGGTGTAAAAGTTCTCATCTTTGCATCGTTCCTTCCATTAAAGGTTTCAGGATTTCTTTAGAAAGGGACAACCTTGAACCCTATATCTCCAATTATCGCTTAAGAAAGAGTATGAAGCATCTATACGAGCTCAACCGTCTTAAAGCGTAGGATTGATGGGCTAAGGAACTTCCTTTTCTAAAGAACCTCATCTTTGACCAAAAAGAGAGACATTCTCTCGATCACGCAAGTCCCGAGGGTCCCGAGGTTAAAATGCGATGATCACAAGTCAAAGATGAGGACGGGATCATAATCCCAAATACATAAAATTCCAAGGAATCCCGAGCGACAACCAACAAATGGTTTGTACGTCCGGAAGACAACTTGGGACATTCCCCCCTCCTTATTTTCAAACACATGCACACAAGAAAGCACGCAAGCAAGCACGATTAATGAAATCATGGGAGACTTGCTCCGGCAAGGCACCTTGGGTGAACGCCAAACGTTCTTCCCAAGGGGTAACTTAACCTCCGAACCCATAAAACCTTTTTTTCAAAGTTTTGAGGTAATCAAAATGGCGTGGCGACTCCGTTTTTCAAATTAAACCGGATGTCTTCAAACTCGCGTGAATCCAACACAAACAAAATTTGGGCACACATTCACAGTTTGGCGACTCTGCTGGGGAAATCCCAAAGGAGAAAAGCTTTTATTTTCAAAACAAAAAAATTGATACTCGGTATATAGGTGGAAACCACTTACCCTTCCTGTACACTCCCTGACGTGGGAGTTGGGATAACCGGTGGTTTAACAATCCACGTACCAGTATCACTCTTTTCGAAATTTTTTTTTTTAAAAAAATAAATAAAAGAAACCTTTTCCCTTTGAGCGGGTTAGACTCCCGTCGCCGATTTCATTAATCATGCTTGCTTTCTTTATCATGCATTGCATCATTTGCATCTTGGAATCTGTGCATACTTTGAACGGGAAACAACCCGAAAAATAGCAAAAGGAGTGGAACCTGGAAAATTGATCCATGCAGTCGTACGGCTCAATCCTCCTTGGATTCTGACCGGGCGACCTCGTGTGGCAATTCCACCGGGAAAAATCATGGTTAATCCGGCAGTCCTAGCGGCTTGGGGCTACTCGGCTCCATGACCGACCTGGGGCTCCTGTAAAATTTACGTGTTTATGTGTTGCATTTTCCCCGTCCCGAAAATCATTCCTTTAAAACACATTTATGAAAATCTCTGTTTTAACTCAAAAAGGAACATTTTTAGGAGACCGCACACTACGCGCACCTGATATATCCTGTACACTTTTGCACGCACGTCCTTTAAACCCGAGGGTGGTTCCAGCTGCAGTCACGGACAGCCTTACGATGCTCCCGGGCGCGCACGGAATCATCCCTGTTGGGTATGCTTATTATAAACCCCTCCTATTACTTGATTTGATTGATACCATCACCTAATTTATTTTATATGGACTATAGGACATTATGTGAGAAGTCTTTAGACTTCAAAATTAGTTAAGTCCATTTTTAGTTTGATAGGCTTGAGTAGGATGGCTCATTAAAATTCAACTTCAAAGACTCGAAATCAAAGGCATGGTCAAAAATCAAAACTGCCTAAGTAATGGTCAGTTTGACCACATGGCCACTTTGACCGGAAGGTTTGACCGCAAGAACAAACCTTTGGCCGCAAGACCAAACTTTGACCGGAAGGTTTGACCGCAAGAACAAACCTTTGACCGCAAGAACAAAACTTTGGCCGCAAATCAAGTTTTGACCGCAAGTCACTGTTTTGACCGCATGGAACATGTTTGACCGCAAAGAATGGCATTTGACCTCAAGAATTGTTTTGACCACAAGGAATTATGTTCTGACCGCAAGACACCTTTTTGGCCTCAATATATTGACCGCAATGTTTGGCCACAAAGTTTTGACCGCAAGGCTAACTTTGGCCGCAAATCAAGTTTGACCACAATGGCAAACTTTGGCTGTAAGGTTGTATTTTGACCGCTAAACTCAACTCGACCACAACTCAGTTTTTGAAGCTTGATATGAAGACTTGAAGAAAACGACAAAGGTTAGGTATAATCAACCATGGTTAACTCCAAGGTTCAAACAAGATTATACAGTTGCAAAGTTTTCAAATTCAAAGAGGAGACAGCTGTTATCTAACGGATACTTAGTACAAGCTCTCCACTACCTTCTGCAACAATAGGACAAGGATGAAACGTGCACCAATCAGATTTCAACAACACTTGTCCTTGAAACTTTGTCTCCAAGACTCTCTAACAGCTAGTAGCCCAAGCCAAGGCTATAAATAGCCCTTGTGATTCACCTTGGAGATTGGCTGAGATGGTGCTGAGATTATAAGAGAAAAACCTTTGTTGTCACCAAGAAAAGTGTTGAAGATCAAGAGCAAGATTTCCAGAATCATTCGCATCTTCAAGCACCTCCTTCAAGCTATCAAGAAAATATCCAAGCCCAGAATCTCAAGCCTTGTAAACACAAACAAGACTCATCAGGCTCTAATCACTAAGATTATAAAAGAGCTTTTGATTCTTGAATCACACACACACCCCTTTGATTTAATCATATAGATTATATCATTAGGGAAACACTGGTTTTAGTCTAGGATTTGTTTTTCATAGAAATAGGTTTTTGATTCAAGCTCTTCACTTGATAATCTGTAACAAGCAAGGAATCAATATAAACCTCATTTGAAAATCCAAGACTAACCATCTTGGTAGAGGACGTAGATCTTTAACGATTGAACCTCTCCAAATACTTGTGTTCTTTACATTCAGCATTTACTTTCAAGTCCTTATTATTACTTACTTTGTTTGCTAGTGTTTGATCTTGCCAGCTCTTATTACTTGTGTGAATTGTGTTTATATGTTATTATTGCCTTAGCTCTTTGAATCCACATCTATTTCAATCAAATTTGTTTTCCTTATCAAAACTTAAGTTTTGACCACAAACTTTCTTTGGCCACAAAAATCTTGTTTTGTTCACAAAGTGAGATTTTGACCACAAACCCAGTTTGACCACAAAATCTTCACTTTGACCGTAAAACATCTTCTTTGACCGCAAAGTGTATTTTTGACCACAAACTTTCTTTGGCCACAAAAATCTTGTTTTGTTCACAAAGTGAGATTTTGACCACAAACCCAGTTTGACCACAAAATCTTCACTTTGACCGCAAAACATCTTCTTTGACCGCAAAGTGTATTTTTGGCCACTAAACCTATTTTGACCACTCTCTTACTTAGAAAACTTCCGTTGTGCATTTTACTCTATCTTGATAGTGAATCATAGATTGTACTCACTATCAAATCTAGTAAGTACTTGGTCGAATTTTGACAAGGGTCGAAAAAGTTTAAAATAGCTATTCACCCCCCCTCTAGCTATTTTCTTTACCCTTGTTGTACCTTTGGGACCAACAAGTGGTATCAGAGCCAAACACCTTTATAAAACTATTCTTTGTTTTTCAAGCTTAACAGCTTGGGTGCCGATTCGTCATGGCAACTTCAAAAGCTATGGCAACGATTAACTATTCACACATTCCTATGTTTGATGAAGATCACTTCGATATCTGGAAAGCTCGAATGCTAATTCATTTAGAGTCAATAGATGAAAGGCTGGTTGATTGTATCAATGACGGACCCTTTGTTCCAATGAAAGTCAATACTGATGCAACTACCAATACCGAAGTTCCTGAAGTCAAAAAGCTGAAGACAGAATGGACCGACGAAGAAAGAAAGTATGTTGCATTGGATAGCAAAGCCGAAACATCATCTCCTAACCTTACCCACTTCCACCTATCAGAAGGTACTCAAATGCAAGACTGCAAAGGAGATGTGGGACTCTATTGAAAACTATCTCGAAGGTGATGATCAATGCAAGGAAAGCAAGAAATTCGAAATTGAAAGGAGATACAGCAGCTTCAACAGACTACCCAATGAATCTCTACGTCAAACCTACGATCGCTATGTTGAGGTAGTAAATGCTTGCTTATCTCTAGGTAAAGTTTTAACTGATAAAGAAATTAACATGACATTCCTTTCTGCTCTGGGATCCAAATGGATGCACAAAGCAACTTCCCTCGAAGATTCAAAACAATTAAATACATGGACTCTTAGTAATTTATATGCAAACCTTAAAGTTTATGAGTTCAAATTACAACATATTGAAGAAGTCGAGGGAAAGGGAAAATCACTTTCTATGTCTGTTGTTGATCATGTGGAGAAACCCTCAAAGCCTACCTCAGATCCTAGTATTTCAACTTCTTCTCTCATCGATATGGATGATGAGGACTTTGCCATGTTTGTAAAACGTTTTCAAAAATTTTGTAAAAATTCAAAATCGTTTTCAAAAAGTAAATATCCAGCAACATCTTCAAGGGTGAGTGACTCAAAGAAAAAGAGTGACCTCGTGTGCTACAATTGTAGAAAGCCATGTCATTTTGCTTCAGAGTGTCCTCAACCCAAATATGAGTATTTGAAAAAGAAAACTTTCCCTTCGAAATTTTCTCAACGAAAGGGAATGGTTGCTGAAGAAGAAGAGAATTCTAAAGAACTTGCAACTTGGATCAAGACTGATTCTGATGAAGACAGCGATGAGAGTACCGAAGAGGTAAATCTCTGCCTCATTGCTGAGGATGCTTCTAGTGACTCAGAAAATGAAGTTCACGATGAGTCGCTCAAAAAGAGGAATGAGGTGATTTCAAAGAAAACCAAGTTTGTGGCTAACAGTGTGGATTATAGCAATTATGACCTCACTCCAAGCACCAAAATTGGAAATTGTTCATTTTCTCGCCCCATCTTTCCATCCAAAAATGAAGCACCTTCAAAATCTAAATCAATTCCAAAAGTTTCAAAAAGGGCCAATGAGATTTCCCCCATGGATCAAGAAGAGATGTTTAAAAAGGCCGAAGTGATGATCCAAAGGTTTGAAAATGTTAAGAAAGCTCTATCACTAGCAACCGATGAAATTTCTCAACTCAAGACGGAGAAAACTGTGATGAGGTCCGAAATTTCAAATCTTAAGGGCCAAATCAAAAGTATGACTCCTCTTGCAGATCAAAACCTCATCCTTGAAACTAAGGTTGCTGCACTTCAACTTCGCAATGATGACCTGGTTACCCAAATCAACGATCTTCAAAAGATTATTGATGGGTGGCTCAAGTCAAAATCCACCTCGGATCAAATCATAGACTCCCAAATTTCTAATGGAATTAAGGAGGGTATAGGTTTTGGATCCGGTGAAGAAGAGAAGTGTGCATCCGATAGTGAAAAGGATGAGGAGATTTCAAAACTAACTAATGAAATTCCTAAGAGGAAGCATGATAATCCTAAGGGTAAAGGACAACATAATTTCAATTATGTCTACCCAAAGTATAGGAAGGACTCTCAGATAAAAGATGGCACCTCCGGAGTCACGTTTCTCAAAGGGATTCGTAAGAGTAATGTTTATATTATCGATTTTAATTCTGCCTGCATTCTTACTAATCTTTGTTTTGTAGCAAAAAGTGTGAGTGAAAATAGTTGGCTGTGGCACAAAAGACTTAGTCATCTGAACTTCAAGTATCTATCTAAAATTGGAAGAGAAAGTCTAGTTCGTGGTCTACCAAAAGTAGTTGATCACCACGATAAGAAGTGTGCTGCATGTCAACTTGGCAAACAACCCAAGGCATCTTTCTCCAGCAAGACCGTGCCTTCAACTTCAAGATGTTTGCAACTACTTCACATCGATATGTTTGGACCTGTCACCATCGCAAGCATTGGAGGAAGCAAATACACTTTAGTTGTGGTGGATGATTACTCGCGATATACATGGGTCGAAATGATGATCTCCAAAGATGATTGTTATGATATTTTGACCTCTCTCTTTAGACAGCTCCAAACACAAAAAGAGGATGACATCGTTAGTGTTAGATCAGGATCATGGAACCGAATTCAAAAATAACGGTGTAGCTCGATCTTTGTGACGACCATGGTATTGATCATAACTTCTCTGCTGGAGTTCCACAACAAAATGGAGTTGTGGAAAGAAAGAATAGAACGTTGATTGAGGCTGGAAAGACAATGCTCGCTGAAGCCAAGCTACCACAATACTTCTGGGCTGAAGCTACCAACACAGCTTACTTCACTCAAAATAGATCTCTCATCAACAAGACCTACAACAAGACTCCATATGAACTTTGGAGAGGAAGAACCCCCAACATAGCCTTCTTCAAAATATTTGGATGCAAATGCTTTATTCTATATAATGGAAAAGTGCATCGAGGTAAATTCGCTCCTAAAGCAGATGAAGGTATTTTTGTTGGGTATGCCAAACACTCTAAAGCTTTTCGTGTTTTTAATAAAAATAGTTTAAAGATAGTAGAATTTGTTCATGTTACTTTTGATGAACATTCTCTCCTTGAGCCACATTTGGCTCCAAATGTTGCTGATGATTTTGCTGAGCCTAATGAGACAGGTAATCCTTCTCAAAATGCACCTAGATCAGAAAATCACTCAACTCAAGGAAATCCATCAACTTCAACCGCACCAAATTTTTCAAATCCAACATCAGAAGTTCCTACTGAAGATGTTCACTCGAAGATGATGCAAATTGAATCAAATCCCATAAATTCCATAGAGCCTATACCTCAACTCACTTATTTTGATGGCTCAAATGATGTTCCAATAGAAGATCTTCAACAACAAACAACTCAACCAGACTTACCTCCGTAAAATTCATGAGGTTAGAGATCACCCAATTGATAATGTCATCGGTGATTTGTTCTCTGGGGTTCAAACAAGAAGTTCTCACTATGATGAATACACTTCATTCATATCTCAAATTGAACCAAAGAAAGTTGATGAAGCACTCCAAGATTCAAGTTGGGTTGTGGCTATGCAAGAAGAGCTCAACCAATTCGAAAGATGTAAAGTTTGGACCTTAGTTCCAAGACCAAAGGATCAAGGAGTAATTGGTACAAAATGGGTGTTCAGAAACAAGATGGATGAGAATGGAAGCATCACAAGAAACAAAGCAAGGTTGGTTGCACAAGGATATAGACAAGAAGAAGGAATCGACTACGACGAAACCTTCGCTCCCGTTGCAAGACTTGAAGCCATAAGAATTTTCTTAGCTTATGCCTCCTTCAAAAGATTCAAGCTTTATCAAATGGATGTAAAGAGCGCATTTCTCAACGGTGAACTTCAAGAGACAGTCTATGTTGCACAACCTCCTGGATTTGAAGACAACAAACATCCTGATCATGTCTACAAACTCCAAAAAGCTTTGTATGGACTCAAACAAGCTCCAAGAGCATGGTATGATACTCTATCTAAATTTCTTTTAGAAAAGGGCTTCAAACGAGGTAAAATCGACACAACTCTTTTCATTGCCAAATATAATGATCATACTCTACTTGTTCAAATATATGTTGATGATATCATTTTTGGCTCTACTAATGAAATTTTGTGTAAGCGTTTTGAGAAACTTATGAAAAGCAAGTTTGAGATGAGCATGATGGGAGAACTCACATTCTTCCTTGGGCTCCAAATCAAACAATGTGATGAAGGCATCTTCCTTAGCCAAGCAAAATACACTAAAGACCTAATCAAGAAATTTGGACTTGAAAATGCAAAAGCATACGACACTCCTATGGCTACAGGTAACAAGTTAGACAAAGACTTGAAAGGTAAGAAAGTTGATCAAACTTTTTATCGAGGTATGATTGGCTCCTTACTATATCTAACTGCTAGTAGACTAGATATCATGTTCAGTGTTTGCGTTTGTGCTCGCTATCAAGCAGACCCTAGAGAAGCTCATTTTATAGCTGTAAAACGTATTATTCGTTATCTATCTGGGACTATTAACCTTGGGCTTTGGTATTCCAAAGAACCATCTTTTGATCTTATAGGTTACTCAGATGCAGATTATGCAGCCTGCACAATTGACAGGAAGAGCACCAGTGGAACTTGTCATTTCCTTGGAAATCGACTTGTTTCATGGGCCAGCAAGAAACAAGCTTCAGTGTCTGTCTCAACAACGGAGGCTGAATACATCGCTGCTGGAAGTTCTTTGTTGTCGAGATCGTGGATGAAGCAACAACTAGTTGACTATGGCGTTCATGAAGAAAATTGTCCAATCTATTGTGACAATACATCAGCCATTGCAGTATCAAACAACCCTGTTATGCACTCTAAAACCAAACACATCGATATCAAATATCACTTTCTCAAGGATCATGTTGAAAAAGGTAACATTCATTTAGAGCATATTGGTACTGACAATCAAATTGCAGATATTCTTACCAAGGCTCTAGACTCCAAGAGATTCGTGTTCTTAAGAGGAGAAATGGGTATGTTAGAACTCAAGTAAAACTTGTCCATATTTGTTTAACTAACAATTGTGTGTTTTAAGTTCATGTTTAAGAACAGGTCAATAGTCTTTTAGCATGCATATGCCTCATATTCATCCCAATAAAGAATCTTGCCGTATGAAGAATCGAGTTTCAACATTTTAAGTCTTTGGAGAAGTCTATCTTAGATCAAAGATATTAACTTTGACCGAATGAGATTCATCCTATTTGTTCTAAGGATTTATATAAGCCTTCCACGGTCAAATGAATCACAACTTTGACCGCTCAGGTATGTGTCTCAGGTAAAGTACTTTGGGGAACCATGAGAACAATCTTTCGAAACTACTTTGGGGATGAGTTATACAAGTTATATCACAAGAGAAATCCAGTTGAGAAGTACATACTTGAAAATTTTGTATCTGAATATGCCTTAGAACCTCATCTCTCAAAATGCATGCTGCTTCAGTGTAAACCGCATGCTTCCTTTAGGTTAAACGGCATATGGAAAATGCTTGTTTGAAACCGCATGTTCACCTTAGTTTTTAAACCACATGTGGAAACCTCTTGAGTTTATTATTTGAAACCACATGCTGTTTTTCTCTAAGTATTAGATGTTATACTGCTCCTATTTATATTGATCTAAACCGCATGCTATTTCTCACTTGTCATTTTGCATTCTTGAGTCTCAGTATATAGGTTGGAAACCATAACATTCCCTAACAGGCACTTCATTGAAGTGTGGGATAAATTTGGTTTAACAATGCCACGTACTGTGACTCCTTCAAAAATGGATCTAACTTATAATTTCATTTTGTAGGATCCACACTTCCTTATTCACGGCTGGGTGATTGATAAAAGAGATCTGGATCAAAATGCCCTTGCAAGAGTTATCATGTCATTATCAAGGGAAGTGAACTCTCTGCCCTCCCTATTGATTGATACCATTAAGGGGGAGAGAGTATTCACATAACAAAGGCTGTGAAGAATAATGTATTCACATAACAAAGGTTGTGAAGAATATCATGTCATTAAATGACAAAGCACAAGCCAACTTCGTAAGTCACAATTTTTTTTCTCTAATTCTAAAATGCATCATTATGGCTTTCGAAAACTTTATTCATTCAAACTACTTGTTTGTAGAATAATGATTGCATTATTTGAAGCATCCATGCATATAGCTTATCTTGCACATCTCATACTTATGCATGTTTCATATATTTAGTTTAAATGCATTCATGAACTTCATGTCAACATCATTGAATGCACTAAATGATTATTTCTTACTTCCCAATATGAAATTCTTTTATCTTTATAGGAAGTCAGAAATCTATGACTTAGGCTTAGTGTGTGCATTGACTTGGGACATGAGTTACCATACTTAAACTTTTGGACATGTTTTTACCAAGTACAATGAATTAGCCTTTGTCATAGTAGGTAATGGTCTCAATCAAATAGGGGGAGATTGTTGGGTATGCTTATTATAAACCCCTCCTATTACTTGATTTGATTGATACCATCACCTAATTTATTTTATATGGACTATAGGACATTATGTGAGAAGTCTTTAGACTTCAAAATTAGTTAAGTCCATTTTTAGTTTGATAGGCTTGAGTAGGATGGCTCATTAAAAATCAACTTCAAAGACTCGAAATCAAAGGCATGGTCAAAAATCAAAACTGCCTAAGTAATGGTCAGTTTGACCACATGGCCACTTTGACCGGAAGGTTTGACCGCAAGAACAAACCTTTGGCCGCAAGACCAAACTTTGACCGGAAGGTTTGACCGCAAGAACAAACCTTTGACCGCAAGAACAAAACTTTGGCCGCAAATCAAGTTTTGACCGCAAGTCACTGTTTTGACCGCATGGAACATGTTTGACCGCAAAGAATGGCATTTGACCTCAAGAATTGTTTTGACCACAAGGAATTATGTTCTGACCGCAAGACACCTTTTTGGCCTCAATATATTGACCGCAATGTTTGGCCACAAAGTTTTGACCGCAAGGCTAACTTTGGCCGCAAATCAAGTTTGACCACAATGGCAAACTTTGGCTGTAAGGTTGTATTTTGACCGCTAAACTCAACTCGACCACAACTCAGTTTTTGAAGCTTGATATGAAGACTTGAAGAAAACGACAAAGGTTAGGTATAATCAACCATGGTTAACTCCAAGGTTCAAACAAGATTATACCGTTGCAAAGTTTTCAAATTCAAAGAGGAGACAGCTGTTATCTAACGGATACTTAGTACAAGCTCTCCACTACCTTCTGCAACAATAGGACAAGGATGAAACGTGCACCAATCAGATTTCAACAACACTTGTCCTTGAAACTTTGTCTCCAAGACTCTCTAACAGCTAGTAGCCCAAGCCAAGGCTATAAATAGCCCTTGTGATTCACCTTGGAGATTGGCTGAGATGGTGCTGAGATTATAAGAGAAAAACCTTTGTTGTCACCAAGAAAAGTGTTGAAGATCAAGAGCAAGATTTCCAGAATCATTCGCATCTTCAAGCACCTCCTTCAAGCTATCAAGAAAATATCCAAGCCCAGAATCTCAAGCCTTGTAAACACAAACAAGACTCATCAGGCTCTAATCACTAAGATTATAAAAGAGCTTTTGATTCTTGAATCACACACACACCCCTTTGATTTAATCATATAGATTATATCATTAGGGAAACACTGGTTTTAGTCTAGGATTTGTTTTTCATAGAAATAGGTTTTGATTCAAGCTCTTCACTTGATAATCTGTAACAAGCAAGGAATCAATATAAACCTCATTTGAAAATCCAAGACTAACCATCTTGGTAGAGGACGTAGATCTTTAACGATTGAACCTCTCCAAATACTTGTGTTCTTTACATTCAGCATTTACTTTCAAGTCCTTATTATTACTTACTTTGTTTGCTAGTGTTTGATCTTGCCAGCTCTTATTACTTGTGTGAATTGTGTTTATATGTTATTATTGCCTTAGCTCTTTGAATCCACATCTATTTCAATCAAATTTGTTTTCCTTATCAAAACTTAAGTTTTGACCACAAACTTTCTTTGGCCACAAAAATCTTGTTTTGTTCACAAAGTGAGATTTTGACCACAAACCCAGTTTGACCACAAAATCTTCACTTTGACCGTAAAACATCTTCTTTGACCGCAAAGTGTATTTTTGACCACAAACTTTCTTTGGCCACAAAAATCTTGTTTTGTTCACAAAGTGAGATTT
The DNA here is from genome assembly GCA_022495995.1 of Adenophora triphylla var. japonica. Taxonomy (NCBI): domain Eukaryota; kingdom Viridiplantae; phylum Streptophyta; class Magnoliopsida; order Asterales; family Campanulaceae; genus Adenophora; species Adenophora triphylla. The sequence continues at coordinate 421,750 of JAFEMH010001609.1, read as the reverse complement.
TGACCACAAACCCAGTTTGATCACAAAATCTTCACTTTGACCGCAAAACATCTTCTTTGACCGCAAAGTGTATTTTTGGCCACTAAACCTATTTTGACCACTCTCTTACTTAGAAAACTTCCGCTGTGCATTTTACTCTATCTTGATAGTGAATCATAGATTGTACTCACTATCAAATCTAGTAAGTACTTGGTCGAATTTTGACAAGGGTCGAAAAAGTTTAAAATAGCTATTCACCCCCCCTCTAGCTATTTTCTTTACCCTTGTTGTACCTTTGGGACCAACAATCCCAACCTCCCCATGGCAGCCAGTGTCGACCAATGCACAGTCCGTGTCACACGTTTCAAAAAAAACCGTGACTTTTGGTTGGTTTTTGGTCTAGTCCGTGTCATATAGCCCAGTTGCATACCCTCGTAAAGGTCAAGCCTTAGTTCATAACGGAAGAAGAACTCTGCCAAAATTCCGACAAGGAAAAATTGGCGAGATCTCGACTCCGACATTGACTATTGACCTTGACCTGCACGGAATGCGTAAGAGTCAAGACCGAGTCTTTGCCAACAAATCAAAAGATCTTTCGCTCAAGCGAAGCTCTGCTAAAATTCCGACAAGGAAAAATTGGCAAGATCTTGACCCGGCATTGACTTCGATTCTGACTCACGCCCGGCGTATGCAACGAAGTTCAATGTGACACTGTGTCATCCGGCTTTTGCCGCCCGACCCATGCCTATTATCTTCTCGGACATTACCGAAAGTCAAAACGTCAAGGCTGAAAGATGAGACTTTCCCGGTATTGCCTTGACCATAATTCGCATCGCTCGTGCGTTAAAAGGTCCTATGACCCGCTAGACCCGTTAGGAGCGTTCTTTACTCTCGGTCGGTGGGATCCGCGTGCCCTATAGGACCCTCGCCCGGGGCTGTCCACCCTGGGAGGTCGAAATACAGGTGGAATACGAGGGGCTTATAGACGTAGTGACGGAACCCACTGATCCAGGATCTAGAGTAGTTGCGAAAAAAGAAGGGCAAATCCCCTTTTCCAACCAAATAGATATTAATAAAAGACATTGTTTTAAGTAAACTTGAACAATTAATGTAATCATAATTGCATTTTCCTATCTCTGATATCCCTAATTGAGACCTCCTCGGTCCGATTTCCGATTTTCTATCCTGACTTTTCATGGTCAAACCCTAATCGAGACCTCCTCGGTCCGATTTTCGATTCTCTTATCTCGACCTTTCACGGTCAAATCCCTAATCGAGACCTCCTCGGTCCGATTTCCGATTTTCTATTCCGGCCTTTCATGGTCAATTCCCTAATCGAGACCTCCTCGGTCCGATTTTCGATTTTCTATCTTGACCTTTCATGGCCATATCCCTAATCGAGACCTCCTCGGTCTGATCTCCAATTTCCAATCTTGACCTTTCAAGGTCTCATCTTTCCCGATCAATTAGGATTAGGAGAAAATGTGTTTTGAGTAAAAACTTAAGCGATAAGTGCATGTTACTTGAGCCTTTAGCCTAAACACTTACCTCCAAGTCTAAATCTTACCTACCTTACCTATCCCCGAGCCTAAACTTTGCCTATCCCTTTCCCGCAGCGAGAAAGAAGTGTGCGAGAATACCGGGTTAGCAGCTTTTCAGTGCAGAAAACCTTAGGCAGAATCGTCAAAAAGTCGGAATGGCAGATTTGACAGAAAACAGTGAGGGTGCAGGAAATCAGATGGTTAGGAAGGAAGAATTAATCCTGGCTTTGGAAAATGCCCATAAGATTCATGAGGAACAGCAAGCCATGCTTATTGATGCACTCCGTCGTCATGGAGTTCAGGTCACAGTTGAGTCGAACGGTTCCCTGGCTATGGTAGAAGATGAGACTCCAGAAGTAGCCATCTCAGCTCCCCCGACCTATAACCAATACCTTCCTCCATCCACATATGATCCCTTGCCAAGGATCACTTCTCCTCGGTCCTTTCTAACATCCCAGCTCATCAGGGCTCCATCGCCCTCAGCTCCTCAGAACGGATTGGGCTTTACCCCACCTGTCTCTCAGTTTCAAGAATACACCTGCGGTCTATACTCCGACTTCACATAATCGATGCGAGATATGTGGCTATGTTCTGAAACCCCTATACCCGCCTGAATGCGATCATGAGTTGCCAAAGGATGATCCAAGTTTTCAGCTGTCACCTACCGGACTTAACGAATTCAGCCGTCAGTTTGCTACTACAAGTCCTGTTGCCAGTTTCGGTAACCTGAGAGTCCCCATTGACCCCTATGTGGCAATGTTGATGGAGCAAGTGAAACAGATGCAAGAGAAGCTTGACCTCATGACGAGTATCAATACTCCCTTGACCCAAGATGTCGAGCCAAGCAAGGAAATGACTCCACCAAGCATAACCCAATGCCATCAGTACCAAGCAGCAACTGTACCCAGCTTAGCACCAGTTCCTCACAAAGGAAAGAGTGTCGTAGCCTCCTTCAGCCAAATCCAACAATGGAACCAATTGGACAAAGGAAATCCAAGTCTTGAGAACAACAAGGTCTCCCAAAAACTCCGCTCCTTTCATTTTGACAACATGGAGATGCCTTTAAGCAAGATGCTGGAAAAGATGATGAAAGAAAAGCTAATAAAGCCATTGGAAAATTGGAAGCCCAAGAACCCCAACGTTCGAGTGGATGAATCTAAGCATTGTCTTTTCCATCAATACCACGGGCACGACACCGATGATTGCACCTATTTGAGGCATGAGATCCGAAGGCGATAAAAGATGGGAAGCTCGAGAACCTCCATGGGCCAAAACAAAGCTATGGTAAGAGGTCGATTCAGGAAGTGCAAGGTCAGAAACGTCAGCCTGATGATTTTGGGATGCCCATGAGCAAAGTTTTCGATGATTTGGTGAAACAAGGCCTTCTCACACCTCTCGAGAATTATAAGCCAAGAAACCCAAGTAGAGTTGACAAGGCCAAGTTCTGCGGATACCACAAGCATTATGGTCACATGACGGACAAGTGTTTGGATACGAAGAAAGAAATTCGGTGGGCGATCTACGAAGGAAAGCTCAAGTTCCCTGGCAGTCCAACCAGCGAAAAGTAGCTAGACTAAGGTCTACTTATCCTTAAGCAAGATTAAAAAAAAAAAGAAAAATAGTCTCTCAGTCAACCTTCGTAGGTTCTAGTACTTTTCTCTTTCAAATCAAGTCATCCACGGACATTGTAATTAATCTTCAATTTTCTATAAAAGAGTCTTCTTCTTTTCTTGCTAGACTTAAGACATTATTTGCACACCTACATTACATTTAATGAAATGGTTTTATTTTATATGATCATTTGCATTGCTCAACAAATAATCTCTCAAAATAATTCACGTTCCGATTAAATCAGTGTGAGAAAGTCAACTAATGCCTTCCCCATACACTTTCCTTACCTCACAAAAAGCCTTCATTAAACCATACACTTTCCCAATCATGTCCTCCCCATCACCTTGACCAAGTCAACAACGGCGGCATCATCAAGGGACAGCAAAAGGCCACTCAGCTTCAAAAGATTGACCCCGTGTCGGCAACAACCTCAAGGGTATCAAGAATGTTCAAGCAGGGGCTCGCCTTGGTCCTCGGGTGCTTTAGAAAATAAAAAAATGTGTAATACCCAGCTAGGCTGAAAATCTCAGAAAAGGGCAGTCTAGGCAAAAAACAGGGTTGCACATATATATAAAAAAAAAAAATCTTAGTGCAAAAAGAGTAATGCCCAGCTAGGTGAAAATCCCAAAAAAAAAAAAAAAAAAAAAAAAAAAAAAAAAAGGGCGGAGTCTAGGCAAAAACAGGGTTGCACATAAAAAAAAAAAAAAAAAAATGAGGCCAAGGACCCAGCGTCACTAATCAAAAGCTTGACGGACAGGCAAGACCAAAGCTCAGAGAATGAAAGTTGTCGATAACAATGGGGTGGTCGAAGCAAAACCAGAAGCATTTCATAAGTCCATAGGCACGTGCAAATCCTTTCTCCCCCAATGAAAGAGGAAGCAATTGAAGCAGCCGTCCAAAAATGACTTGGTCAAGGAATCATCCCGAGGCCCAAGCCTCACCATCCAATCTTTTCATCCGAGCCTTTTCACTAAAAGGAACCACAAATCCCATTTCCCAAAGCCAAACACAGTCCGGCCAAGGCCGAACTACGGCGACCTGAGCTCCTCACAATGAGGGGAACGTAGGCAACCAGAAATGGTCCGGTCATAAGCATATTCAAATCCCAGAGAATTTGGTCTCATCCAAAAGACCTCTCCCGTAGACACAGTCAGATTCCAGGAAACCCGGTCTCATCAATGACCTCCCTATACACAAACTTTTCTTTCACACCAGCCAACCTTGATCCGCGACATTGGTTGACTTTCTCCTCATGATTAATAAGAATGTTTTTTCATATCGAGATTAATGGTTGAATAACCCGAACATCAATAAAGGGTTTTTAAGCAATCTTGTGATTATTGTAAATAAAACAAGTTTTCAGATGTCTTGACAAGTCTTCCTTTTCTACATCTTAGGAAAAATAGTGCTAAACAACGATTTTTACGTCGGGGCTTCCATACACTTTTACCAACCTTTCTACGCTTATACTCTCTCAAAAGAGTCAGACCCAAAGCGAGCTTTTGTGCCTACATCGAATAAGGCCATCAAAATAACACAAGATCGGGATTTATTCCCACCTTTCGAAAAGATATGCCCCTGCATGTATACATTTCTAAAATCTTTTCTTTCACATCTTCTTAAGGTTGACTGATTGACTTAAAAAATAAATAAATAAAAATAAAAAAAAAAAAAAAAAAAAAAGAGGATAGGTTTTCCCTCTTCTGTTACAATTCGCATTAGGGCTGCCTTGGAACTCTTCAAAGTTGGGTCTTTGCCAAGCCATTCCTAAACTGGGGCTTCTTTAGACATTTTTGGGGTTCGCATCGAGTTCTTCACTAGGTCCCTAGATGGATTCAGTCTTGGTCAGATTAACCCCAGGATCACGTTCACAGTACCAATCAGATTGGGATTTTTGCTAGGTCACCAGACTGGGGCTTCGCCAAGTCACTTCGCCTACTCAGTTCATTCAACCGGGGCTTTGCCAAATGAAAGGATCTTTCCTTGCTTTAGTAAGACATTGGGGCTTTGCAGAAAGTTTTTCCTCAGACCGGGGCTCCGATAAGTCACATCCATCCCTAGAAGAGAGGTTTGGTCACTTCAACATCTGCTTTGGTTATAAAAGCCTGTCAGCATCAGCTTCAAGCGCCAGAGTTTAAGAAAAGGACCTTAATCAAGACCCGAGGTTTAAACCCAGTCTCAGCCCAAGAAGGAATTCTAGTCCACGTTGACAACATCTCAGCAACAACAGCAGTTCAGTCCGCACCCAAGGGATACGACCCCACCTACTTGAAACCCGTCTTAAACAATTTTCAAACACATTCCATATGTACATCCAGACCCAGTCCCTACCATGTTTCCAAGAAAAAAAATCACCCCTAAGCTCAAGTAACGTGCCAATTGCTAATGATAACATTTTCTCCCAAAAAAGCGCCTCCGTTATTCCCTTTATAATGAGATAACGCCAGGCGACAGTTTCCGGATTGTCAAAATCCAAACTTTAGCTACCTCTATCACGAATAGTGAAGTATGCTCAAGTTTTTCCCAACTTTAGCTACCCACATCACTGATTCGAAAGAGATTGAGAAGTATGCTCAAGTTTTCCAAACTTTAGATACCCATATCTCTGATTCGAAAGAGATTGAGAAGTATGCTCAAGTTTTCCAAACTTCAGATACCCATATCTCTGATTCGAAAGAGATTGAGAAGTATGCTCAAGTTTTCCAAACTTCAGATACCCATATCTCTGATTCGGAAGAGATTGAGAAGTATGCTCAAGTTTTCCAAACTTCAGATACCCATATCTCTGATTCGAAAGAGATTGAGAAGTATGCTCAAGTTTTCCAAACTTTAGATACCCATATCTCTGATTCGAAAGAGATTGAGAAGTATGCTCAAGTTTTCCAAACTTTAGCTACCCATATCTCTGATTCGAAAGAGATTGAGAAGTATGCTCAAGTTTTCCAAACTTTAGCTACCCATATCTCTGATTCGAAAGAGATTGAGAAGTATGCTCAAGTTTTTCCAAACTTTAGATACCCATATCTCTGATTCGAAAGAGATTGAGAAGTACGCTCAAGTTTTTCCAAACTTTAGATACCCATATCTCTGATTCGAAAGAGATTGAGAAGTATGCTCAAGTTTTCCAAACTTTAGATACCCATATCTCTGATTCGAAAGAGATTGAGAAGTATGCTCAAGTTTTTCCAAACTTTAGATACCCATATCTCTGATTCGAAAGAGATTGAGAAGTACGCTCAAGTTTTCCAAACTTTAGATACCCATATCTCTGATTCGAAAGAGATTGAGAAGTATGCTCAAGTTTTCCAAACTTTAGATACCCATATCTCTGATTCGAAAGAGATTGAGAAGTATGCTCAAGTTTTTCCAAACTTTAGATACCCATATCTCTTATTCGAAAGAGATTGAGAAGTACGCTCAAGTTTTTACAAACTTTAGTTACCCCTATAGTGACGTAATGCCCTGTAGCCTATTTTACAAATTTACCCCTGTGGCTCATTTTGTTTGTCATTGGCATTTTCAATTCTATTTTCAAAATGATCAGGGTACGTCCCGTTTCTTTACAAAATTATTGGGTACATCCCACTTTCTTTACAAAAATCATCGAGTCCTTCTTACTTCTTTACAAAATTTCGATCTTTCTCGCGATCTCCGTCATTCCAAGGTGGAAGAATGACATTTCGCTCTATCTTTCGATCTCCGTTATTCCAAGGTGGAAGAATGACATTTCGCTCTTTCTTTCGATCTCCGTCATTCCAAGGTGGAAGAATGACATTTCGATCTTTCTCGCGATCTCCGTCATTCCAAGGTGGAAGAATGACATTTCGCTCTATCTTTCGATCTCCGTCATTCCAAGGTGGAAGAATGACATTTCGCTCTATCTTTCGATCTCCGTTATTCCAAGGTGGAAGAATAACATTTCGATCTTTCTCGCGATCTCCGTCATTCCAAGGTGGAAGAATGACATTTCGCTCTTTCTTTCGATCTCCGTCATTCCAAGGTGGAAGAATGACATTTCGATCTTTCTCGCGATCTCCGTCATTCCAAGGTGGAAGAATGACATTTCGCTCTATCTTTCGATCTCCGTCATTCCAAGGTGGAAGAATGACATTTCGCTCTATCTTTCGATCTCCGTTATTCCAAGGTGGAAGAATAACATTTCGACCTCTCTCGCGATCTCCGTCATTCCAAGGTGGAAGAATGACATTTCGCTCTATCTTTCGATCTCCGTTATTCCAAGTTGGAAGAATAACATTTCGATTCAGTCAAAGCTCGAACTACGACCTGGCTTGATTCCTTCGGGATACGTAGGTAGCCTCCTGTAGGTTCAGCCAATTCGTCGCATATGACACCCCATTCCCCTGTGGATCTTTTCCGAACTACGATTATGGCTTGATTCCCATCCGGGATACGTAGGTAGCCTTTCATAAAAGGTCCAGCCACTCGACCAACTTGATCACCCAATCCGTCTCGGCATTCGCCAGATTGGATCCTTTTCTATCGACAACCCCACTCGCCCTGCAAGTGACGTTGCCGAGGGGCTTCGTAAGTACCCAAATCGGCTCATGCCTTAGGTTAATTTTCCCGGCAATTCCGGTAATTTTTCCGGTAATTCCTCGGACTTTCCTACGATTCCGGAATAATTTCGAAATGTTCCAAGCCTTTTAAGGGCTGAAAGGAATGCTTGGTAATTAAGAAACACGTTTTTCTTAATTCCAAAACCCTTCTAGAAGACTGCCACCTTGCATGTTTCTAGAAGGGACTGAAAGTGGCTACTTATGTCGTGCGACATAATAGGCCATGAAAAACTTCTAGAAGCTTGCCACCTTGCATGTTTCTAGAAGAATCTGGAAGTGGCTACTTATGTCGTGCGACATAATAGGCCATGAAAAAGTTCTAGAAGGTTGCCACCTTGCATGTTTCTAGAAGGAAAGCAGTTATGGCTTGTTATGTCGTGCGACATAACAAGCCCATGCAGGCAGCCTATAAATAGAGGCCTTCACCTCTCATTTTAGACACACATCTTCCACCCCTCAGTCCCCCTCTATAGGGAATACGCCCAGAAGCCTCCTCCCTCTTCATATACCCCCAAAATATCCACTAATCCTCCCAAATCAATCCCACACACACTTCCCACACACACACTTCATACACACATCAAGAATCAAGGAATTCTCACGGTTTCAAGGCTGGACATCAACTCCGGAGGAGGACGCTAGAAGGCTCCTATATCTAACTTGATATAGGAGTTGTGGATCTTCAAGGGTAACGAGTTTCTACCCTTTTCCACTCTCTATTTTCGTTCAAATGTGAAATCTCTATGCTAAATGCATTTATAATGTAGTATTCTGATTAAAGTTGCATACTTTATGTTATATTACCCAGATCCACATTTTATTTCATTGCATTTCCTATAAAAGTCCCGGTTTGGCTTGGTTTTGCATGAACACTCAAGATGAGTGTGGATCCCTCATATCCACACCCTCTTAAAGTGTTCATTATTGATAAATATGCTCCACTGAGATTTGTTTGTGAAGTAACTTGACCATTTTGGTGCCTTGTTACCTCTGTGAGCCTCGGTGTAAAGCCTCTGCAAAATGGCTAGTTATGTCACGCGACATAGGCGGCCTATGTCACGCGACATAAGTAGCCGAGTTTTCAAAAGCTTCACGGTTTCAAGCCGTAATCGATGTTAACCCCCATAATGCTAATACACGATGTTTAGATAATATCTATATACATAATATGTCATCTTTTCATTAAAATACCATTCTCATACATAAAGGTGCATCCTTTGCACCAAAATCCCATTTTCATGCATGAAAATCATTCCTTTTCCATTTAAAATCCCTTTTCACATTAAAGATGCACTCTTTGCACAAAGATCATTTCTTTACATAAAAAGCATCCATTTGCAATCAAATGCATCATTTTCAAACCAAAAATGCCATCTTTTCACTAAAGTATCATCTTTACATGCATTCCCCCATGTCCCCATTAGCAACCTTGGAACGGACCGGTGTAAAAGTTCTCATCTTTGCATCGTTCCTTCCATTAAAGGTTTCAGGATTTCTTTAGAAAGGGACAACCTTGAACCCTATATCTCCAATTATCGCTTAAGAAAGAGTATGAAGCATCTATACGAGCTCAACCGTCTTAAAGCGTAGGATTGATGGGCTAAGGACCTTCCTTTTCTAAAGAACCTCATCTTTGACCAAAAAGAGAGACATTCTCTCGATCACGCAAGTCCCGAGGGTCCCGAGGTTAAAATGCGATGATCACAAGTCAAAGATGAGGACGGGATCATAATCCCAAATACATAAAATTCCAAGGAATCCCGAGCGACAACCAACAAATGGTTTGTACGTCCGGAAGACAACTTGGGACATTCCCCCCTCCTTATTTTCAAACACATGCACACAAGAAAGCACGCAAGCAAGCACGATTAATGAAATCATGGGAGACTTGCTCCGGCAAGGCACCTTGGGTGAACGCCAAACGTTCTTCCCAAGGGGTAACTTAACCTCCGAACCCATAAAACCTTTTTTTCAAAGTTTTGAGGTAATCAAAATGGCGTGGCGACTCCGTTTTTCAAATTAAACCGGATGTCTTCAAACTCGCGTGAATCCAACACAAACAAAATTTGGGCACACATTCACAGCTGCACAATGTTATTTCCCGGGCAAATGGTTATAATCACTGGTTGGCTCCCATGACCCTTTGTCGCTGCCAACTCGCTTCTAGAAAAACTGATAACCCTGTCTTCGCAGGCGACAAACGGAGGGATGTCAACACTGTGCGACAACATCATAATTTGATTATCCAACTGGGCAATGCTGGGCAATGGATCCTGAATAACATCGACAACGTTTCGATCCTGAGCTCTCTCTTACCGCACCCCTTCATCTCGCCTCGTACTACCTTCGAGATACTGCTTGAGTTCGCCCCTATCAATTCTTGACTGGATTATCTTTCTCAAATTGTAGCAATCATCTGTCACATGCCCCTTGTCTTTATGAAAATCACAATAGCTATTCTGATCCCTGGCGCCATAGGATCCTTCTCTGATTTCATACGGCGCTGGGAAAACCTCCTTTCTCAAGATCTCGCTCAGAGTAGTGTTCAACCTGCTGAACCTGACGATCCTTCTCTGATCTTGTCCTTTCTCACGGCCATCCCGACTCCCGCCGGCTCTATTCCCGCTGCCTTCACATTCTTCTTACCAGAGCCTCCTGCTGCAGGGGTGACCTTGACTACTTCCTCCTTACTACCGCTGCAGTATGCTCTAACCCTCTCGTACAACTCGCCAGTTGTCTTTGGCAATCGCATACAAAATTCCGCCTTGAAGTGCCCAGGCAACAATCCCGAATTAAACAACATGATGATCTCGCCCTGGCTGACATCAGCAATCCGATTCGCAACTCCCATAAATCTATCAGTAAAAGCCGATATATTCTCCCCTTCATTCTGTTTCAGGCTGCACAATTCGGTTTTTTGCGCGGGCTGGGCTCCCGACCCACTGAATCTCGCTAGAAACTTACTCTTAAGATCCTGATATCCGAGCACTGATTCCACCGGTTGTGCCAAAAACCACTCCAATGCGTGATCAGCAAGAGTGCTCGCAAACGCCTTGCAGATTACGGCTTCATTATCAGTCAATAGCGACAACGTCACCTCAAATCCTCCAATGTGAGTGTTCGCCCTTGAAATCCCAGAATAACTTGGCAAATTGGGCATACGGAATGATGGATCGGGGGCGACAATATGAATACTCTTCGCAAATGGGGCCAAGTAAGAGCCTTTCACCTCAGCGGGCTTGGATCCCGCCTCCAACTCTTTAATTTTCTTCGCCATTTCCGCCATCTCGTATTTCCACTTGTCATCTTCATTTTTCTTGGCCTTTTCTAACTCTGCGGCTTTAGCCAACTCTACGACCTTCAAAGCCTCTGCAACTCTAATCGCCTCAGCGACCTTCTCAGCTTCAGCGGCTTTTTCCGCCTTTTCACTATCCCTCCTTTCTCGCCGCCTACGATCTCTATCGCGCTGCGGCAACTCATCTCGGCGAGCTCTATCAGAATGCCTTGATCTTTGCGACCTTTCTCTTACATACGTCTCATCGTCGGAATATCTTGAGCGACTTGGCACATAATCTCTGTCTGCAGTCGACCCCTCGTCACTTTCATATCCGTAGTAATAAGAATCATCGCGCGAGTTCCCTGACTTGTGATAGATCCTCCTCCTTTCATCATCTCGATCTAAGTGTTTCCTCTTGCCTCCATCACCCCCAGATCTCTCCTCGCTTACATCTCGCCTTCTACTGCCTCGCTCTACCTCTTTAGGCGGCGGCATATCCTTCGCGCGCCTATCATCCCTTTTTGACGCACTGTGGCTAACATTTCGCTCCCCTCTATGGTCTCGCCCATCAACTTCCACCGACATCTCAGGCGGGATCTCTGTGGGTATCTGACCCATCTTTCTCAACCTCTCATTATTGGCAAGAACCTTCATCATGAACTCATTCTCTTTCCTCAACTGCTCGGCCACCGCTCTTGCGTCATCCGCTTTTGAAGGAGCGGGATCCTGCTCGTCGGCTAAGGCTTTTCCCCTTCCCGCTCGCTCCCTCTCACCCTGCCCCCTCGCCATCCTGATTGCCGAATCCGTTTCAGAAGTGTGAACCTCGCCTTCCCGCGCGGTCCCCGATCTCGGCCTGCGGGCATCCTTCGCATTTGGAGTTTCCGTCACCGGATTCTGGGCAGCTCTAGCCTGAGTACCCTTTTCTTGCACCATTCTGATCACCCTCTGGGTTTATAAATAACTTCCAACTGAAACAAGCCAACCCAACACCAACAGCAACCTCAAATGCAACTTCTGGGCAACTCTAATAGCGTCGTCAACCTCACGAACACCAAACCGTCACCCACAACCACTGCAAATAGATCACAACAACTGCTACTAACAGCTAATCCACCCCAAATAAGGAAAGAAAATTCAGGTCCCGACAACGGAACCAACTGATGCTACCAAAAAATATCGTGTTTGCACGGGAACTGAAGGGATCAAGATACTCCGGCCGCTTCTTTCCTTAGTTGGTCTCCTACACATAAGAAAACACGTGAACTAGGCCGGGGGTGACTCCGGCGAACCCCCTCCGGCGTGAGAGTAAGGTTTGATGTTCAAGGTGGTGACAATATCAATGGAAACCCTAGAGAGAGAGAGAGAGAGAGAGAGAGAGAGGAAGTGGGAGAGTAGAGAGAGAGAGACATACCCATGCAAAATGACACTATTCATCTTTTTATAATCCTAAGCCCCCATGTGTCTTGCACATGGGGGACACTTGTCAATCATCCAATGAAGGGTTCCCAACCAACCTCAAGTTAGTGGGATTTCACTATTCACCTTGTCACATCAATCACCCATCACAAGCGACTAGGGTTAGGGGCGCAGACGCCAACCGGAACTAGGCCTCAGGAATGCCCAAGTGCCCATGTCGCTCTAGCGACAAACAGAGGAAAGAGGGCGACATTCTAGAGGTCACCTAAAGCCTGATGACCCGCGGGAAACGGATCCCCCCTTATGCACCTAACCATAATAAGCTGCAACCATTATACTATGTTTCTTGCGTGACCCTATTGCATACGCGGCTGGACTCTCACGCGCCTTCTTACTGTTGCCTCATTTAAGCCCATGTTGCCTACTTCTTTAATGTCGCTCCATTGCCGTTATTCTCTCGGATGGCCCAGATCCATTGGGCTCGGCCCATGACTAGTTAGGGGGCCTAATCTCCAGCACTTGGGCCCAATTCATTTTATATGATTGCATCAGTACCTTCGCAGTGTTAACATCCAGAAAAAGTGTGAAGATCATTTTGGGACGGAGGGAGTAGTGAGTTAAGGAACCCATATACAGGTTTCGTAACATTGGAGGTGGCCTAAATCCTTATTTAATCGTGTTAAAACTCTTTTATTGCATGTCCAAAAGCAACTGACAAAACTTTAATATTGGTCAAGTGATGAGACTTTATTTTTAGATGATAGACTTTATAAAGCCTAGGTCTCGGGTTCTCCCCTTGATCAGTGCAGAATTTATCAAGTGTTAAGTTGTATTCAGGCTGATCCTACATTTGAGTAGAAGAATGATTTTATTTCTCCGTAATGCTCCCTCCGTCCCATAAAGATGTTCCCATTTTTCATTTTTATTTATCCAAGAAAGATAGTCTCATTTCCATAATTGTTAGGTTAAAATCATAACTTCCCAAATTGACAACCAATGAAGAAAAGTGGATGAGAGCCAACCATGGAAGAAGAAAAGTAATGGAGTAATAAGTAAACCTCATTAAGGTTAGTGATTTAAATAATATTAGTTTGTTAAAATGCTTGAGTAGTTAAATGTGACTATCATTATGGGGACGGAGGGAGTGTATTAATCTAGTGTGATGCTGGCTCATTAATGAAAATTATTTTACTTCACTTCTTTTATTAATATGAAATACTATAATCATTAAGGAGCAAATCTAGGAGAAGTATACTTGTACACACAAGTTTTTGACATGTACATGCAAAAAAAATATACCCTCTGTCCCTAAAGGGTCCATTTTCTATAAGTTTTAAATTACTAAATTAACATTTGGCAAAATGATACCGCAGTGTGCATTTTAACTGTGTTATTTTTTGTCGCTCACAGTTCAACGTGGTTTAACAGAGTTGAGGAAATTGGGGATAGAACAACAGCTTTGGGAAGCATCTCGCAAGGAAATTGACCAATCCGCTTCATTAGCTGTTGGCAAACCTGATGACGAGGAGACTTCAACCTGATTGCTGTCAGCATTAGAGTTTTTTATGACCACTTTTATGTAATTTATCCCCATAGTTACGAATTTTGACATTTCTATTGTATAGATCCATGCAGGACGTGTATTTGAGTGGGAGAGAGTTTCTCGTGTGAATGGCGGTTTTGGCTTCGATGATTATGTTGAAACAAACATGTTATGGGTTAGTAAAATTGCTACTACCTCCGTCTCAAAATGAATTTTAGTCATAAGAGCAATTTGGACATTCATTTGGGACGGAGGGAGTGATTAAATACAAAATCCTGAGCTCTTGTAATTCAACAACTGCGTTGTCAGATGAGCTAAGAAGTGACAAAATTCTTAAGTTTTTTTTTTTTTTTGATGGATTAGTTATGGAATTTGATTTTGGTGTAAGATAATGGATTATTGCAAGACAGTGATGTAAACCATGGCCAAGCCGAGTAATATGGGCTTTAGCAGGTAATTGTCTCCCTTTGATTTCGGAATTGTCTCTTTCCATTTCCAATAACACTAAGACGAATTTACAGGAAAATGTGTTTACTTTACAACAACTTTGGGCCCTTTCTTTCACAACAAGCCGATATTATGAAGTCCCGATTTAATGTTCCTAGTGTTAAGGATGAAGCTTCCTCTACTGTTTCAAGAGACAAACAAACAACGATGGTTGTCCAGGATGAGGCGCCCGCCCCATACAACTCCATGCGGCCGCCTCACACCAGTGATTCCAAAACTGAAGGCTCGGCCTTTGAGGCGCACGCCTCAACACTTGTCCAGCGGCCGCCTCAAACCAACCTGTCTCGGCCACACTCACTGGAAGCCAGGCGCACGCCTGGCCCAACACTCGGCGCCCGCCTCGGCCCATCTCAAGGCTTCTAATTCTTTACATGGTATCAGAGCTGTAAGATTCAAAGCCTCTCAACCCCCAAAACCTCTGTCAAACTCGGCAGCCCCTCCCCACCTTGGCAATGGCCGGAGCTCCCTCCACCATCCCAAACACTGCCCAACCCGACCAACCACTTTTCTTGGTCAACCTCTCTTACTGTCGCACCCTCACCCCTCTAACCTATCTCACATGGGCATCTCAAATTACCTCCATCCTGTTTGGCCTCGACCTCTTGAAATTCGTCGATGGCACCCACCCAAAACCCGATGATGACACCATCATCACCACTCCCGCCACCGTTGAAACGGATGATGAACCGGCCAAACCAGCCACCAACACCACCATTCCTAATCCGGCAGCCATTACTTGGTCTCGCCAAGATCGCCTCATCCTAGGAGCCCTCATAGGAACCCTAGACCCCGCCATTGCTCCCCTTGTTCATCAAGCCAAAACCTCTCATGAAGCTTGGACCATCCTCAAAACCACCTATGCCAACCCCTCTCGTGGCCACATACTTCAAATCAAAGACAACCTTGCAAACCTCACCAAAAATCAACTATCCATCTCCGACTACATGAATGCCGTCAAAACCTACACCGACAAGCTTGCCATTCTAGGAAAACCCATGGACTCCGAGGACATAATCTACACTATCCTCAAAGGCTTGGACTATGAAACCTTCAAACCCGTCATTGACTCCACCCGAGCCCGAGACAACCCTATCTCCTTTGAAGCCCTACACGAAAAACTCATCCAACATGAACTCACCCTCAAACAATCCAAGGCCACCTCTCCTCTTCCCACCACCGCCTTTACCGCCCACACCCACCCTTCGCCTAACCGGAATTCCTACCGCAACACCAATTCCTCTCCATCCCACAACTCGTCCTCCTCCCCTCGCCCTTTCAATGGCAAGTGTCAATATTGTCGCAACATTGGACATGTTATCTCCCAATGTCGCCAATTCAAACGTGACTACCCCGCCGTCAACTTCCCCCCCCCCCCTTCATCGCCAAAACAGAAATCCAAATCCTAACCCCCAAGCCCACACCGCATCCCATCCCAACCCACCTCCTCCTTCTTGGCTTGTCGATAGTGGCGCAACCAACCACATCACCAATGACCTCTCCAATCTTGCCCTTCACACACCCTACAATGGCAGTGACGACGTCATCATCGGCGATGGTTCTTCTCTTCCAATCTCTCATATAGGTTCCTTCTCTCTCCCCACATCCTCCTCTCTTCTTAAATTTAATAATATCTTACATGTCCCTCTCATTACTCGCAATATTCTATATGTGTCTCAATTTTGTCGTGACAACAATGCCATCATTGAATTCTCACACTCTTATTTTCTTATCAAGGACAAAGCCACGAGTCAAACTCTTATCCATGGAAACCTTGAGGATGGCGTCTACATTTGGCACCCTCCGCTCATTCAAGCTCATTCAAGCTCTCTCTCTTCGCAGCTGTGGCATCATAGATTAGGACATCCCTCTTCCCCTATTCTTAGTCTTTTACGTAGCAAATTCAGTTTACCTACTCCCTCTAGCTTACCTCCATGTAATTCCTGCTTTATTAATAAAAGTCACAAGCTGCCTTTTGCATCTTCTACTATTGTCTCACATGCTCCTCTTGATCTCATTTTTTCGGATGTATGGACGTCTCCAATTCACTCACTTGACAACTTCAAATACTATGTCATCTTTGTCGATCACTTCACCAAATATATTTGGTTTTACCCTCTCAAACACAAATCCGACACCTACAACACCTTCCTCCGCTTCAAAGCTTTAGTCGAAAAATACTTCAAACGTCCCATCATACAAATCTATTCCGACAATGGGGGTGAATACCTTAAACTCACACCCACTCTTGGTCAAAATGGTATCACCCACCTCACCACACCCTCACACTCCACGAACACAACGGTACGCCGAACGTCGTCACCGCCACATTGTTGAAACCGGCCTCACTCTCCTCTCCCATGCCAACCTACCTCTCACCCTTCGCCCTATGCTCTCACCACCGCCACATACCTCATAAACAGATTACCCACCCCCACCCTAAACAATGATTCCCTACTTCCGCCTTTTCCGCTCCTCCAAACTACACCAAGCTACGTAGTTTTGGTTGCCTTTGCTATCCATGGCTTCGCCCATACACCACCCACAAACTCGACCCGAAATCCACCCCTTGTATCTTCGTCGGTTACTCACCCACGCAAAGCGCATATCATTGCCTTGACCCTACCTCCCATCGTGTCTATACCTCCCGCCATGTCCGCTTTGTTGAAAACACTTTCCCTACACCTCCCTCACCACCTCATCCCCCACTTCTTCCTCTCCCCCTTCCTCTGAATGGCACACACTTTTTCTCCCCATCTTAAAAACTACCCCTTCCATCCCAACTCCCCCCCCCAACCCAACCCCAACTCCCTCCGCCATTCCCCACCCCCCCTCCCCAACTCATCCCACTCCCAATCCCACTCCTAATGAAACCCCTACCCCAACTCAACTTGACACCACACCACCCACTCCCAACCCACCATCCCCTCCACCTTCCACCCGTACCATCACCACTAGACTTTCCCATGGCATCACCAAACCCAATCCCAAGTATGCCAACCTATCCCTCCTCACATCTCCCACCAGCCTTCCCACCACCACCAAACAAGCCCTATCCATTCCTCATTGGCGCAATGCCATGATTGAAGAGTTCCAAGCCCTAACCCGCAATAACACTTGGTCCTTGGTACCGTCCACATCAGCCCATAACATTGTTGGTTGCAAGTGGGTCTTTCGCGTCAAATACAACCCCGACAACACCATTCAGAAATACAAGGCCCGACTTGTCGCCAAAGGCTTTCACCAACAACCCGGTGTCGATTACACCGAAACCTTTAGCCCCGTTGTCAAACTAGCCACTGTCCGGCTACTTCTATCCCTTGCCACAACCAATCATTGGCCCCTTCGCCAACTTGATGTCAACAATGCCTTCCTTCAAGGCACCCTCTCTGAAACTGTTTTTATGACACAACCCCCCGGATTTGAGGACTCCACCAACCCATCCTTTGTTTGTCGCTTGTCAAAAGACATCTATGGTCTCAAACAAGCTCCCAGGGCCTGGTTTCAAGAACTCAAAACCTACCTCACCACATATGGCTTCCAACCCTCCCTAGCCGATCCCTCCCTGTTTATTTTCAGCAAATCCTCACATCCAATTTACCTACTTGTCTATGTTGATGATATAATTGTCACCGGCCCTTCTCCCTCTCACATTCACTCCTTCATCTCCAACCTATCCAACCGGTTCTCCCTCAAGGACCTTGGCCCCTTGTCCTACTTCTTGGGTGTTGAAGTCACTCCTAACCATAATGGGCTCCTACTCTCTCAAACCAAATACATTCATGACCTTCTCACCCGTCACAACATGATTGATTGCAAGCCGCTCCCCACTCCCATGGTAACATCACCTCCCCTCACACGATCCAATGCCACTCCAGCTGTTGACCCCACTTCCTATCGTGCTATCGTTGGTGGACTTCAATACTTATCACTCACTCGTCCCGACATTGCATTCTCGGTCAACAAACTTGCGCAATTCATGCAAAACCCTCAATCCTCTCATTGGGTTGCATTGAAGCGCCTTCTACGCTATCTTCATGGCACTATGCACCTTGGTCTTCAGATTTTTGCAAAGTCTCCTCCCTCTCTTCATGCCTTCTGTGATGCGGATTGGGCCGGAGACAAGGATGATTTTGTATCCACTTCTGGCTTACTTGTCTACCTAGGCAAGAATCCGGTTACTTGGTCTTCCCGGAAACAACGTGCCCTTGCTCGCTCTACCACCGAAGCCGAATTCCGCGCTATTGCCGACACTGCAGCAGAACTTACATGGGTTGGGAACTTACTCACTGAGCTTGGCTTTCCATCACATGCTACACCTGTGATTTATTGTGATAACCTTGGTGCAACTACCTACTCTGCAAACCCGGTCTTCCACTCTCGTATGAAGCACGTGGCCCTCTCATTTCACTTTGTTCGTGAGCAAATTCAGTCTGGTTCCCTCCGAGTACAACACATTGCTGGCACGGATCAACTAGCCGATGTTCTAACTAAGCCTCTCTCTCGTATACGCTTCCAACAACTTCTCTCCAAGATTGGTCTTCTCCAAGGATCGTCCATCTTGCGGGGGCGTGTTAAGGATGAAGCTTCCTCTACTGTTCCAAGAGACAAACAAACAACGATGGTTGTCCAGGATGAGGCGCCCGCCCCATACAACTCCATGCGGCCGCCTCACACCAGTGATTCCAAAACTGAAGGCTCGGCCTTTGAGGCGCACGCCTCAACACTTGTCCAACGGCCGCCTCAAACCAACCTGTCTCGGCCACACTCACTGGAAGCCAGGCGCACGCCTGGCCCAACACTCGGCGCCCGCCTCGGCCCATCTCAAGGCTTCTAATTCTTTACACCTAGTTTGTTTGACTTGAGACGGGATAGTAAATGTTGTGAGTATAATGTGTGTATCTGTGTGTCTGTATGGGGCAGTTAAAAGTGGGAGGCAAACAGTGTAAAAAAACCAACCTTCCTTTTGTAAAGTGTGCCTTCTGCTAGGTTGAGAAGATGAGAGGGAGAGGGAGAGGAAGAGAGAGAGAGAGAAGGGGGACCATTTTATTGAAGCTATAATGTGTGTGTGTGTGTGTGTGTGTGTGTGAAATAGCAGTAGGTGATTGATGGTATTGGTGGTGGTGTGGTGTCTACCTCATTTTAATACTAACACCTTTTTCTCCAAATGTCAGAGAGAATAAACCCTAATTCCACATAAATACATAAAGAAAATGTCTAAATGACATCAATTTGGGACTATTTGCTGTGATCCACTTTTCTTATTTTTAATCCACTACTCCTAGTTTATCGGCATTAACTCGCACAAGCGGACGAAACTGTTGTAGCGAAGGTTTCGTTGGACTGATGTAATCAATGATTTGAATTAACATATTTATCTTACTTTTAAATCAAGGATTGAGATTACTTTGGTATACGTAAATAAGATTCAGCTGATGATGAAAATGAATTAAATTGACGGATTGTTTATTGAAGGCAGTTAGATCATTTAGTAAGTAGCTCTAGCATTGAGATGAGCTTACTGACTTTGTGAAAAACCTTCCCATGCTTTCGTTCAGTTGCGATTAATAAATTTATTGTGTTTAACATTAAAAAAAAAATTAAAAAATTGAAAGATTGACTAAAGTGGAACAACAAAACATCCTCTGACTCATACCATAGTACTAGCAATTTATTAGGTCACCCCATTTCATTTGAGAAAGGGAAAAGGATTATTATGAGCATGGTTGTGGTGTGGTAGGAACACCATGACAATAATGAACATATCCTCCCTTCAAATTGAAGCAAAGATGGTAATGGTCCACAAGACTTTTCTTGGAAACCCAAATCACATCCATCCACAAAGTAATTATGTAAAAGTCACTTTTCAAGGGAATATATGATACAACCATTCTTCTTCTTAAGCTAAAAGTTCAAAAAAGAGGGTGAATTTTTGATTAGTATATCCTCTAATTTTTAACTTTGTAACCATTGTATTGGGAAACATAAAAATTGACCAACAAAAAGCAACTAAACATACACATATTCTTCAAAAAGAAAAACTCAGAAATTTCATACAAAAGCATCTCAATTTTTCCCTTCTTCTTTCTTCTCTTTTCACTTTCAAAGAACCAAACCCCACATGGATGGCTGACCCCTATTAGCCAGCTCACATTTCCTCTCTCTCTCTCTCTCTCATTCCCGCCATGCCTGCAAAATGAAAAAGCTAATACCAAAGGTCTCCTGGCCTGATGGTATTGTAGTGGCTTCCCTTCGGGGAGGTCACGAGTTCGATTCCCCTTGGGGGGAATCTTGTGGTTTAATTCTTTTCTAGGGTTTCAGGAGCCTTGGAGTCCCCGCGTCACATCCGTGCGAGTTAAGGAAACGGCATTCTGGGCTTGTACCCTCAGTGTGGGGAGTTCGAATCTTGGCAGGAGCAGCTGGAGCAGCCAAATGGTGTTGTAAGAGTGATGTAAGTGCCACTTTGGCAGGCTTGGTGGGCAGCCATTTGGTGATGTAATAGTGATGCAATTGCCTTGTAGGAGGGCTCCCTTGGGGCTGGAGTATAAGGGGTCTTTGCTTGCAGGCTGCATAGACATCCCGCGATTTACCTCCGCCCGATATCTTGAGGGCGATGCGCTGGTGGTCAGGGATTAGTCCGAAGGCGGGAACCTGGATATCAAAAAAAAAAAAAAAAAAAAAAAAAAAAAAAAAAAAAAAAAAAAAGCTAATACCATAATCATTATAAAAAAACAAGGCATGCTATTTGTTTAGGTTTTCCCCTCCACTCCATGTCTATTCCACTCATACCCAAAAACACTTATCCCAATCTTCTACTACTACTACTGCATTTATTTTCTTGGGGTTTAATAGAGTCATCTTTCTACAAATACATCACATTTTTTTCACTTCAAAGGTGTTTCTTTGAAGCCATTCACTAACTTGCAAGAGTTATGGAAATGGGTGTGTTGTTATTACTTGTTCTGTGTTCTTTCATGGCTGCTGAGGCTTCATTGTCAGAATCTGACAAGATTCATCTGTTACCTGGGCAACCCCCGGTGGGGTTTCAACAATATTCAGGATATGTTACTGTGGATGCCAAGAAACAGAGGGCTCTGTTTTACTATTTTGTTGAGGCTGAAATTGATCCTGCTTCAAAGCCTTTAGTTCTCTGGCTAAATGGAGGTATGAATCTTTGATATGCAACACTTTAAAATTCTTTTATATTTGAAAATTTTTCCTAAAATATCATGGATTGAAATGGATACTAAATGAAATTCTTTAAAATGCTTCCACATGAAAGAAAAATAAAATTATACTACCTCCACCCCAAAATGGATGTCCAAAAAAATCAATTTTTCTCATCCTCAAAGAGCAAATTTCAATTTTTTTGGACATTCATTTTGGGACGGAGAACGGAGGGAGTAAAATTTTGTGTTTTGTTTTAATTTGCAGGGCCTGGGTGTTCTTCCCTGGGAGTTGGGGCATTTTCTGAGAATGGTCCTTTTAGACCAAATGGGCAGTATTTGATTAGAAATGAGTATAGCTGGAACACAGGTAAATCATGAAATCGAAGTCCATTTCATGATTATTTATTTTTATTCAATAATTCCCAATTAAAACATGCAGAAATGTGATATTTTTTTATCAATAATTGCAGAAGCAAATATGCTGTATTTGGAGACCCCAGTAAGAGTTGGATTCTCTTATGCAGATGATGGTTCTGCGTATGAGACTGTAAATGATCAAATAACTGGTACTCCCTCCGTTTCGGTTTAAGGTTCTTACTTTTCCTTTTAGTCTGTCCCAATTTAAGGTTTTTAGTTTGCTTTATTTCATAAAATAGACAATAAGACTCACTTGCTACCCTCGCAATAACAACTCATTTACTATTCCCTACCAACTTTCTCTCGGCTACTTTACTTTTCATACTAACAACATTTAATTTTTCTTAATCTTCATGTAAAATCAAATTAGAAACATTAAAATGGGATGGAGGGAGTAATTTTCTTTATTTTTTAATTTTGCTTATGCCTGTATTATTCTTGTTCATGATCATGGCCTAAAAAAGAACACTGATATTAGGACTAAACTAGTAAAAATATGGACAATAAGTGTATGCTTTAGTGTAAGTAAGTTACAGAAGAAGCAATGATGTTCAAGTCAAAGTGAAGAAATGTAAATGTTCTTTATGCCCAAAACTGAAAAGGGAAAAAAAAAAAAGGAAGCTCAACTTTCTTGAAAACCTTCAAAAGTTGGTTTTTCACTCAGTTGAAGATTCACTTTAATTGTAATGGGATTTTCTTTTCCTTGATTATTCTTTTTGTATTTTTTGGTTCTAAAGCTGTGTTTACTTCTAAAAAAAAATTGAAGCTAGGGAAAATCTTGTATTCCTGCACCGATGGTTCACAAAATTTCCTCAATATAGGCAAAGGGATCTGTTCATAACCGGAGAAAGTTATGCAGGTATATATCTTTACTACTCTCTCGGTCCCAAAAATTAATGTCTTCTTTTGTTCTTGACTCGAGAACGAAAATGGACATTCATTTTGGGGCAGAGGGAGTATGTAATGTAACATACATTCAAGGGTAGTGTTTCTTTTTCCAATTTCTGTGTGTATGTGTTTTTTATGATTGGCCTTTTTGGCTTTGCTGAAAAACCAGGTCATTATATTCCTCAACTAGCAACGCTCATGGTGGCATCAAATAAAAAGGAGAGGCAGTTCAATTTGAAAGGAATTGCCGTAAGTACCATGTATATATGTATTTATATACATATATACATATATGTACATAAATATGAGATTTTATATTTGTAAAATCCAAATATTCTAATATGTTTAGACGAATTTCCTGATAAGGATTACTTATTTTGTTTGGTATGCAGCTAGGTAATCCAGTTTTGGAATATGCAACTGATTTCAACTCACGGGCAGAATTTTTCTGGTCTCATGGCTTGATATCAGATTCAACATACAATATGTTCACTTCTGTGTGTAACTATTCTCGCTATGTAAGTGAATACTACAGAGACTCGGTTTCACCTTCATGTTCAAGGGTAATGACTCAAGTTAACAAAGAAACCAGTCGTTTTGTGGACAAATATGATGTTACTCTTGATGTCTGCATTTCATCAGTTCTCGCCCAATCTAAAATTATCAGCCCTCAGGTAACAAATCTTTCCTCGTAACATTATGATTATATTTTGTTGGTCTAATCTTGATTAGAATAATATTTATTTACTTTCTTTTGTTTATTACAGCAAGTACCACCTGAAAGCATTGATGTATGTGTGGAGGATAAAACTGTTAATTATTTGAACCGTAAAGATGTGCAGAACGCTCTCCATGCTAGGCTTGTTGGAGCCCGCAAATGGGATGTTTGCAGCGAGTAATTCCTTCCCCCTTGAAATTATTTACCAAATAATTTACTTTGCCTTATTTCATGGTAATAATTGATGATTATGTTCTTGTAAAACAGCATTCTGGATTATGATGTGCTCAACATAGAGATATCTACCATCTCACTTGTGGGATCACTTGTCAAGGAAGGGATTCGCGTACTAGTTTATAGGTAAAAAAAGATTTATTTTTTTATGGTTATCAATCAAATTTGTGTTTATTTAGCTAATTGTTGAATTATTGGCAATAGCGGGGATCAAGATTCTGTTATTCCATTAATGGGAAGCCGAACGAATGTCCATAAACTAGCTGAACAACTCAACCTGAATACAACTGTACCTTATAGAGTTTGGTTTGAGGGGCAGCAGGTAATAATTTACAGATATTGTTCTTTCGGTTCTTGAACTTTTTTTTTTTTTTTTTTTTTTTTTTTCGCGGTTTGTGATTTGGAAACATTTCTTTTGTTTACAGGTTGGAGGATGGACTCAAGTTTATGGTAATATACTCTCGTTTGCGACCGTTAGAGGGGCATCTCATGAAGTGCCATTCTCGCAGCCAGAGAGATCGCTCGGGTTATTTCGGTCATTTCTCAAAGGAAGGCCTCTACCAGAGGTTTTCTCATAATATATGTAAATGGATGACATGTCAAATTATATCAATAGTTGGAAAAGCTTAAAGAAGATTTTGTTTTGGGTCTTAGAATTTTATTTAATTTTTTTGGTTTGGGGGTTGAAATGGGAAATGGTTCTTATTTTTGTTACTCTTATTTGTATTTTCATAAGTGTAATTATTTCCCTTCATTGTACAAATGGGGTATTGTTATTTATTTGGTAAAAAGGTACTACTTGTATGTATGGTTTTTTTTTTTTTTTTTTCTTTTTCACAATCATGAAAAGGATAGACCATCACCCAAAAAAATTCTTCTAAAGATCTGATCTTTTTGAATCTATTTTTATTAATTTAATACATAAATATACAAAAATGATATTCCCTCCCTCCAAAGATAAATGTGCATTTGACTCGTTTAACGTTATTAATTTTGCTTGTACAATTGTGAAATTCACCAAGACACGAAGAATTAAAAAGAAGGAAAAATTGCAAAAAAAAAAAAAAGCACTCAACTATTACCCTTTTTGTGGATTTTACCACTAAACTAAGAGCATGTCTGGTCATGCGTTTAGTAAAAAAAGCCACGGTTATAAAGCAGCTTTTTTCTTATTTTTGTAGCAATACAACGTTTGTTTAGCAGCGTTTTAAAAAATTGGTATCCATTTCAGCCGCTAGAATTTTTAGCTTTTTAAAAAGTCGTCCGTTTTATAATCTCTGTTTTTAAAATGGTGAGCCAGACAAGGCCTAATTTTTTTTGTATTCAACACATCCAACTTTTTTTTTTTTTTTCATTAGCACTATCACTAATGACGTTAGTTTTTGTCAGTTAAACGATCATTTGCGCACATGTGATCAAATTTAAATTTTAAGGGATATTTTCGATAGTTCACACATTTAGAGGTTTAACTTGTTCTTAATGGTCTCTGGCTATTAAGGAGAATAGGACCATTTTTTTTTTCTGAACCATCTGTATCTGAATCTCATGCATGCTGCTGCATTTCTAAAACTGCATGCACTAACCGCTCGCGCTCTCACCTTTCTCTGAACGACCCATCCAGAAAAAGCGGGAACAAAAAGCAAACCTTAGAGTTTGAAGTTGGTCCAAACGATGGCCACAGCGCACAAGGCAGCCCATTCCTCTCTCTCTCTCTCTCTCTCTCTCTCTCTCTCTCTCTTCAGGTTCCTTCCATATGTTTTTTTAGCTTTTTAATTCACTCTCCCTTTCTTTCGCGCTCTCTCTCTCTCTCACCCACACTCACACAAACACACACACTACTTGTAATTCCCTTGATCTAGGGTTCCACTTTGATCTTCTACTTGATTGAATCGCCTTTTTTGTGTATATAATATGCACAATCATTTATATATATGTGTGTATAAATGCAGAAACAAGGAGGACGAAAAGAAGAAAGACAATGAGTTTGATATCGGATCTGAAGAACCGGAGCCCCCATTGAATCTCACTGTCACCTCTCGTGTTAGTTATATTCTTCATTTTTACCCCCAATTTATGTGTTCCTGTTTCAATAGACAGAAAATAAGTGTGTTTATGGAAATGATTGTGTCAATTTGTGTTGCAGGTTTTGTATATGTTAGGGGACATTGCTGCAGAACCTGCTGTTAGCTTCACGAAATGGTTGGAATTTGTACGTAAGCGCAGTGGGACCTATCCGGCATCCGGATTCCCTCATCGTATCTATAGTTTTGCCTTTAGGTTTCTTTCTGGTCTTTCAAAACCCCTTTCTCCCTTTGTTATTTCATGATTTAACTTAATTGAGATTATTGTGCAGAGTCTCGCAGGTTTAATGGACCTAATTGAATGCAATTGGGTTGAAGAAACTTAGCACTTGGCAGTGCATGTTAAGTATAGGTATGTAATTGATACTCCATCTTTCAATCTCTCAAAATTGTTGGGATAGAGGACCAACCGGACTAGACTTCGGGGCAAAAGAGAAGAATACGCCCCCCGAGTCAAAGGAGCCGACCCTAGCCATAGGTAGCGCTCTCTCTCCCTAAACTCTTGTTCCGTCTCGGTTTACGTGCTAGTCGCTACAACCGTTTCGGACGAACGTTATTGAAATGTAGATGTCACCTTCTAACGGGGTCGAATACGTTTTAGTCCTCGATCCTCTTCTCTTCCCGTAAGAGAAGTAATCCCGGGTTAAAACGGCGTTCCGGCCCCATTTCGTTACTTTTTATGTCATTTACAAATTCCGTATCGTTTGATCCGTCGAACGTCATTTACTTTCATGTCATTTACAATTTCGGATCGTTTGATCCGTCGATCCTTCTTTACTTTTACGCAACTTTACAATTTCGAGCCGTTTAGCTCGTCGAACGCACTTTACAATTCCGGGTCGTTTGATTCCGTCAATACCGCACTTTAAATACTGTCATTTACAAGTCCGAGCCGTTTGGATCGTGATAGTATTTACTTATCAAAAGTCCGAGTCGCAAAACGATTCGTTGATCGCATATCATTTAATGCCTTTTTTCCGTAAAATCGCTAACAATATAATGCCCGGTTCAAAACCGGAGTTCGACATTCGAACTCTCTTTCAAAACGCGCGAAATGACGTTTCGCATTCAAACGCTCATCTTCGAACTTAAAAGCCGACTTTTGACATTCAAAATCATTTAATGCTTTTTTCCCGTAAAATCGCTAACAATGACATGTCCGGTTCAAAACCGGAGTTCGACATTCGAACTCTCTTTCAAAACGCGCGAAATGATCTCGTCAGGGGTTTCTGGACTCAAGAGCGGCCGCGCTTCTGTTGTGCGCGACCGCGCTCTTGGACAGAAACATATGGCTCGGTGGGAATTCTTCGAGGCGACCGCGCTGAAAGGGAGGGCGACCGCACTGGAGGTTTTGTCAAAGGCGTTGGATCTTCTGGACAGTAGCGCGACCGCGCAGGCCTGGAGGGCGGCCGCGCTCGGCCCGTTTTTCAGCAGTCCGTTTTTCCTTCTTGGTCTAGGGTTTGGTTTGTTTCATAGGTCATATATATAAGCAATGTTCCGCCCCCTTTCTCATTGTAACACAAATTTACATATTATAGTGCAAGATCCTGGCTTGGTAGTGCCCCCAGACGTAGCCAATCAAATTGGTGAACTGGGTTAACAATTTCTTGTGTCTTTTCTGCGGTTTTTTTTTTATTCTTGTGCTTTGCTTGTGTGCGATAATTATTCTTGTGATTTGCTTGGGTAGTGGAGGGCCATATTCACAACAACTGGTATCAGAGCCAGGTTCTAAGATCAAGGGAGTTGTTCCAAGCAATCAAGAATGGGCAAGGACAAACAGGCGGTTGAGAAATTCGATGGGTCTGACTACGGATATTGGAGGATGCAGATTGAGGATCTTTTGTACAACAAAGACCTCTATAAGCCTCTGAAGGGTGTCAAACCGGAAGATGAAGATCAGGAAGAATGGGAACTCATGGATCGGAAAGCACTAGGGGTGGTCAAATCTACTTTGTCAAAGTGGATTGCAAAGACTATCAAGAAGGCGACAACCACCAAGGAGCTATTGGATTATCTTACTGAGAGATTTGAAACTCCATCTGCTGCAAATAAGGTTGATTTGATACGCAAGATGGGTAGTCTCAAGATGCAAGAGGGAGGATCCTTGGCTAAGCACATCGATGAGTTTATGGATGTTATAGACTCATTGACAGCGGTGGAGATCAAGTTCGATGATGAGGTTCATGCGTGTTTGTTGCTAGCTTCTTTACCAGCAAGTTGGAGCGGAACGGTGACAGCGATCAACGCTTCAGCAGGTAAGAAGAAATTGAAGTATGATGATGTTAAAGACTTTCTTTTGGCCGAAGAAAATCGCATGAAGAAGTTGGGGACATCAAGTGCTTCGGGATCGGCTTTAGCTACTACTAGCAAGGGGAAGCCGGGTACTAGAAAACAAGGGAGAACCGAATCTAGAGAGAATGTGGTGAGTGGTAAGGGCAAGACCGGGGAGACCAAAGACAAACCAAAGGTTGCAAAGGGATCTGTTCAGTGCTATTATTGTAAGGAGTTGGGACACTTCAAGAGGGATTGTCCAAATCGTAAGGGCAATTCGGTGAATGTGACAGTCGAAGGTGACGATGTACTGGTTCTGAGTGTTAGTAGTGCACTAGAATCATGGGTGCTGGATTCGGGGGCATCATTCCACTCTTGCGGGCATAAGGAAGAGATGGAGAATTACACTTCCGGTGATTTCGGTAAGGTCTATCTGGCGGATGGCGAGCCTTTGGAAATCAAGGGGAAGGGGATGTCGAATAGGAGCATCGACGGGAAGGTCTTACATCCGAACGGGGTCGACACATTCCGGGTTTGAAAAAGAACCTACTATCGGTTGGGCTGCTTGGACGAAGAAGGTTACAAGGTGACATTCGTAGAAAGCTGGGTTATTACCAAGGAGGATTGTGAGATCGCTCGGGGTAATAAGGAGGGGACTTTGTATTTGGCGAATAACACCAAGGATAGTATCGCGGTGGCAGCAGCCAAGGGTGATACGGATTTGTGGCACTGTCGATTGGGTCACATGAGTGAGACGGGGATGAAGGTGCTTTGTTCAAAGGGACTACTACCGGGTTTGAAGACAGTCAACGTGGGGATCTGCGAAGATTGTATGTTTGGCAAACAGGGGAGAAATAATTTCTCGAGGACAGGTAGGGGTCTGAGGGAAGCAAAGTTAGAATTGGTTCACACGGATTTGTGGGGGCCATCTCCGGTAACGTCTCTGGGTGGTGCGTCATATTACATGACCTTTATTGATGATTCTACAAGGAAGGTTTGGGTCTATTTCTTGAAGGGGAAAGATGAGGCTTTCGAGGTGTTCAAGAAGTGGAGGGCCTTGGTGAAGAATCAGACAGGACTTAAGCTTAAGTGCTTGAGATCAGACAATGGTGGGGAGTATGAGCTTGGTGAGTTTAGGGAATATTGTGCTGCGAATGGTATTCGTATGGAGAAGACTCCAAAGCGGACACCACAACTCAACGGGGTAGCAGAGAGGATGAACAGAACATTGAATGAGCGGGCTAGAAGTATGAGATTGAAGTGTGGACTTCCGAAGACGTTTTGGGCATATGCAGTTGACACGGCAGCTTTCTTGATCAATCGGGGACCATCGGTACCATTGGGGAATGGAATTCCAAAGGAAGCTTGGAGTGGCAAGCAGGTAAATCTGTCCTTTCTTCGCATATTTGGCTGCGTTTCTTATGTTCATGTTGATTCTGCTGAGAGAACTAATTTAGATGCAAAATCTGTTAAGTGTACGTTTATTGGGTATGGCGGGGATGACTTCGGGTATAAGTTTTGGGATGACCAAAATCATAGAATTATTCGTAGTCGAGATGTGGTATTCAATGAACAGGTATTGTACAAGGACAGAAAGGGGGCATTAGATAACACTAGTTCGGAACCGGAAATTGTAGAGGTGGATATTCCAAACTCGGGTGGGAGCAGAACGGTTCATGATGACCATGGTCAGGAGGTCACTGAAGATGAACCACGTACTCCGGAACCGGATATTTCGCTGCGTAGATCCAGCAGGTTGCGTGGATCGCCTGACAGGTATACTCCATCCAATTATTATTTACTGTTGACAGATAATGGGGAACCGGAATGTTATGCGGAGGTCATTCGTAGTGCACTTTAGCAAGTGGAAAGCTGCGATGGATGATGAGATGGACTCATTGAAGGCCAACAAAACTTGGGAGTTGACTAAACTACCTAAGGGGAAGAAGGAACTGCATAACAAGTGGGTTTACAGGATCAAGGAGGAAGCAGACGGTAGCAAGCGTTACAAGGCAAGACTGGTTGTAAAAGGGTTTCAGCAAAAGTACGGTATTGACTACACCGAGGTATTCACTCCGGTTGTGAAGATGACCACTATCGAATGGTTCCGAGGATAGTAGTGGCGGACAACTTGTTGCTTGAACAGATGGATGTGAAGACAGCCTTCCTTCATGGGGACTTGGAGGAAGAGATTTACATGGTACAGCTTACTTGTCTAAGGGTAGCGAGGAGCTAGTTTGCAGATTGACTAAGAGCTTGTATGGCCTTAAACAAGCTCCTAGGCAGTGGTACAGAAAGTTTGATGGGTTCATGCACGACATTGATGTTATCAGATGTGAAGCGAATCATTGTTGCTACTTCAAGAACACGGACAATGGGTATATTATCTTCTTTGTTATATGTGGACGACATGCTAATAGCGGGCTCTAGCAGTAGAGAGGTGAATGATTGAAGACTCAGTTGTCAGAACGGTTCGAGATGAAGGATTTGGGAGAGGCCAGAAAAATCTTGGGCATGCGGATTGACCGGGATAGGGAGTCGGGCAAGTTGGTTCTTTCACAAGCAGAATACGTCGAGAAAGTCTTGGCAAGGTTTTGTATGGAAGAGGCGAAGCCAACAGGGACGCTATTGGGTTTGCACTTCAAGCTATCCGAGAAGGACTCACCTAAGGGCAAGGAGGAGCGTGACAAGATGGAGAGAACTCCATATGCTTCAGCAGTGGGGAGTCTCATGTATGCAATGGTGTGTACAAGGCCGGACATTGCACATGCGGTGGGAGTAGTCAGCCGGTTTATGGGCAATCCAGGAAAGCAACATTGGGAAGCGGTTAAATGGATCCTACGTTACTTGAAGGGTACTGCTGGTAAGGCTCTGTGTTTCTCAAGCAAGGATGTGGTGTTAGCGGGTTATGTTGATGCGGATTTGGCATCAAGTGATCTTGATAAGAGGAGAAGTACTACGGGTTATGTGTTCACATTGGGTGGTACGGCAATCTCCTTGGCTTCTAAATTGCAGAAGATCGTGGCGCAGTCGACTGCAGAAGCAGAATATGTGGCAGTGACAGAGGCGAGTAAAGAGATGGTATGGTTGCAGTGTTGGGATGTGGAGTCAAAACCATGGATAAAGGATTTGAACCGTGGTCGGAGGAGTTGGTGAGATGGGGCTCAATTTCATCGGAGCAAAAGGGTTTTGCGGCTTGGCCGTGCGGCCGACCGCATGTGCGCCGACCGCACGTGCGGCCGACCGCACGCGCTGGGTTGCCGGGCCGGGCCTTGGGCCTCATGCGGCCGCGCCGGCCACGATTCCGGGCCGATTTGGTTTCCTATCTTGACGAGATCTCCTCTTGCTTGGTGATTCCTTTTGGTAGTAATATTTGGAAGGACTTGTGAAGAAAGAAGATTACTTTCTTGAGTAGGAATCCTTTTATTACTAGGATTTGATTTATTGTTTCCCTATAAATACATGTGATAGCCTAGAGACAAATTGTAACATCGGAAAATATTAGAGAGAATATTTTGGCTTGGTAGCGCCCCCGGACGTAGTTGTTGTTGCAACGAACCGGGTTAACAATTCTTGTGTGTTCCTTTGTGTGTGATTTACTTTTCGTGTGTGTTGTTCTTATTATTACTTCAAAGCTTGGGTCGTTCCGCTGCGGTAATTCACAACAACTGGTATCAAAGCCCCTTGGTTTCGTCGAATCATTGGTTGGCTGGTCTTTTGCTATGGATTTCTTGGGAGCTTTGGAGGATGGTAATAAGGTGTTGATCGAAAAGTTTGATGGGACGGATTTCAATTTTTGGAAGACACAAATCGAGGATGTTCTGTGGAACAAGGATTTGTATCTACCATTAAAAGAAAAGCCGGCGGACATAGAGGAAGCAAAATTCGAAATCTTGGATCGGAAAGCGTTAGGGCTTGTTAGGCAAACGTTGACCAAGGATGTGGCGAAGAATGTTTTGGAGGCGAAGACTACCATGGAGATGTTACAGATGTTGGCGAGCATGTACGAGGCACCATCGGCGGCGAACAAGGCTCATCTGATGAGGAAGCTATTGAACATAAGGATGGTAGAGGGCATGTCGGCAACAAAGCATATAAGTGAATTCAAATCTACTGCGACCCAACTGTCTTCCGTGGCTGTTACTCTTGATGACGAGGTACTAGCGTTGATCTTACTTTCTTCTTTGCCGGAAAGTTGGGATACGACTGCGATAGCAGTTAACGTTTCAACAGGAAAAGTGAAGTTGAAGTTTGCGGATGTCGTTGATGTGATTCTTGGCGAAGAAATTCGTAGGAAGAGCAAGGGTGGGACATCGGGGCTAGCACTAAGTGTCGGTGAAAAGAGTAAGGGTGGCAAGAAGGTGATTACTTGCTATGATTGTGGGGAGAAGGGGCACTTTAGGAGAAGTTGTCCGAAGCGGTCAGGCAGAGCGAAGGAATTGAATGTTACGGAGGAGATAGCGGATGTATGAATCTTGGGTGGGAAGCTTCAGCACAGACGTATGGGGTTTTGATTCGGGCTCGACGTTTCATTCATGCACTAGAAAGAATGGAGCAAGAGATGTTCGGGTGATTTTGGGGTTGTTCGCTTGGGAAACGATCATCCTGTCAAGGTCATTGGAAAGGGGGTTGTTCGGGTCAAAGCAACGGATGGGGCTGTTTTACGGCTACGTGATGTGCGACATATTCCGGATTTGAAGAGGAACTTGATTTCCATAAGGCAACTTGATGAGGGTTGTGTGGTGACCTTCGGTTGTGGGGACATGGAAGGTAAACCGCGGAGCTAGCTTGGTGGCTCGTGGCGGCGTGGAAATATGTTGTATACCACATGCAACATGAGTCGTTGGGGGAAACGAAGGCGCATCCCAAGATGAATGGTGGTGGCCGAGATCGCCGTGGTGGGAGAAATTTCACTAAACGGTATGTTGGTAGAAAATTGGGTAATGAAGTCGGCCGACGGAGCCAATTTGGTCAACATGGGAGCGGGATCTAGAACGGTGATGCGATGGGTTGCAAAGAACACACAAAGGTTCCAAGCTTGTGATTGTGTGGGGCACGTGGATTCGCGCCTGTTCAGGATCGATAGTTAGCAAGCAAGTGAGCGGGGGATGTGCAGGAGGATCATTCGGAATGAAGACTCGGAGCATGGTAGAACCGACAAGCTATGTTGAAGCGTTGCCGCCTTCCAACTCACTTGGATAACTAGACAAGAGGCGGGTCAGCGCTACCAACGCAATAGGCGCCACCGAAATTTGTTTCAAGAAGAGGTATGGATGGTTTGTCTCAGTGGGGAGATTGTTGGGATGGAGTCAAAACCGTACGGGTAAAGGATTTGAACCGCCGGAGGAGTTGGTGAGATGGGGCTCAATTTCATCTGAGCAAAAGGGTTTGCGGGTTTTGGCCGCTGGCGGGCCGACCGCATGTGCGGGACCGCACGTGCGGCCGACCGCATGTGCTGGGCCGGGCTGGCCGGCCTTGGGCTCATGGGCCGCGCTGGCCACGATCTGGGCCGATTTGGTTTCCTATCTTGACGAGATCTCCTCTTGCTTGGTGATTCCTTTTGGTAGTAATATTTGGAAGGACTTGTGAAGAAAGAAGATTACTTTCTTGAGTAGGAATCCTTTTATTACTAGGATTTGATTTATTGTTTCCCTATAAATACATGTGATAGCCTAGAGACAAATTGTAACATCTAAAATATTAGAGAGAATATTTTGGCTTGTAGTAGCCGGACGTAGTTGTTGTTGCAACGAACCGGGTTAACAATTCTTGTGTGTTCCTTTGTGTGTGATTTACTTTTCGTGTGTGTTGTTCTTATTATTTCTCCTAGCTTGGATCCGTTCCGCTGCGGTAATTCACAACATGCAGAACTTCTTGGGTGAACTTGGGAAGACGCGAAGTGGTAACGTTCTCTACAGTGACAGTCAGAGTGCAATTCACTTGGCTAGAAATTCGGCGTTTCATTCGAGGACGAAGCACATTGAACCGAGGTTTCACTACATCAGGCATCTCTTGGAGGAGAAGATCTTAAGGCTAGAGAAGATATTGGGATCGGAAAATCCGGCTGACATGTTGACAAAGGTTGTAAACCTTGAGAAATTGAAGGCGTACGCAAAGCTTCCACCGGGCTTCGGGAGAGTAGAAGAGGAGGATGGCATTACCATGATCGAGGTGAGCACTAGGAGGACACCAAGGATGAGTTGAAGAACGGATACGAGGCTTGTATGTGTGGTTGATCTCTAGGTGGGAGATTGTTGGGATAGAGGACCAACCGGACTAGACTTCGGGGCAAAAGAGAAGAATCTCGTCAGGGGTTTCTGGACTCAAGAAGGCGCCGCTTCGATTGTGCGCGACCGCGCTCTTGACGTAAACACATATGGCTCGGTGGGAATTCTTCGAGGGCGACCGCGCCGAAAGGGGAGTGGCGACCGCGCCTGAGGTTTTGTCAAAGGCGTTGGATCTTACGGGCAGTAGCGCGACCGTGTGCAGCCTGAGGGCGGCCGCGCTCGGCCCGTTTTTCAGCAGTCCGTTTTTCCTTCTTGGTCTAGGGTTTGGTTTGTTTCCTAGGTCATATATATAAGCAATGTTCCGCCCCCTTTCTCATTGTAACACAAATTTACATATTATAGTGCAAGATCCTGGCTTGGTAAATGCCCCCAGACGTAGCCAATCAAATTGGTGAATTGGGTTAACAATTTCTTGTGTCTTTTCTGCGTTTTTTTTTTTATTTCTTGTGCTTTGCTTGTGTGCGATAATTATTCTTGTGATTTGCTTGGATAGTGGAGGGCCATATTCACAACAAAAATGAATGTCCATTTTTGTTATTGATTAACTAAAAACAGATATTGATTTTGGGATGGAGATAGTAGTATTTCTAAGACAACAATAATTAGGAATCACAGTTTCACCATTTATATCGGAACGGAGCGACTTATACCAGTGGTGGACCCATAAGCTTTTCTAAGTAGGTGCACAAATTGAATTAATTTTTTAAACCAATTAATTAATTATATGTGTGTGTGCAAAAAAATAAAGAAATGTGAGACTATTGGAATTTGATCCCAGTCTTTCAAATGGGAGTGTTGGATTCCAACAACTGGACTACAAGCATTCATCCCATATCTATAAAAAAAGTGTAGTGCTCCCTCTGTTACTGAAAGATTGTCTCATTTACCATTTTGACTTGTCCCAAAAAGTATGTTTCATTTCTAAACTTAGGCATGAATGTTAATGCAAATCTACTAAGGTACAAGAAGGTGAAGCTCTTCCTTAATAATTGCAAAATGTACAACAGGTCTTTTAGGGACGGTGAGAGTATATTTTATGTACTTCTAATAGAGTAAGTATTATTTTTTTCTATTAAATATTAAGAAGCATTGGATACACGTGGGTCCCCCTGACTTATACCCCACTCTTTTTCCTGGTAGTGAGTGGGAGGGCACGTTCTCAGTTGATTCGTGGACATATGCTGATGTGTCTCTAGCTTAAATAAAATGTGAGGAAAAGTAATTAAGTTATAGTGATGTCAGTTTTCTTCTGTTGGTGTTTTTTCTTCGGTGAAGAGAGCACAAAGACATATTTTTATCGTATGATGCTTTTGCTTATATGGTGGTATGAGTGTATCTCCTGTAAACGACATAGATAGCAAGGTTGAGGTTGGACTAGTTCCTTGCTTATTAACGCTAGTGGTCCCTGTACCTCTTCTTGCCATAATATATAGCATTGTTTTGTTTTTGTTTTTTTGAATCTTTGGACATAATTACAAAGATATGTAGCAGCTTTAATTTTTAAATGCTTTAACCTTCTATGATGGAAAGGCCCTCCAGCCAAGATGCTATACTATATTTATATCCATGCTTACTTTTCTTGATTGGTATAAGTGATTTGATTGTGATGTTTTTTTTTTTTTTATTGTTCAGTAAAGAAGATTTGATCTTACATTCATAAAGTCTTCCACCTGAGCAAGCTACAAAATTCAGTTTGTTGGAACGACTTGGTAAAGCTGTTATGTTGGACATTGAGTCAAGCTCCTTTTCATGGAGCATGCTTTCTTCACTTCACCATACTGAACATAGCAGAAGCACCGAAAATTCTGAGGATGAAATGAATAAAGCATTAGAGGTATGTGATGGTTTGAGACTTTTTTGTCCTTTGATGATGCCATAATTCATTTATTTTACTCCTGCAAATAGAAAAACTCCGCTGTGCTTCACTCTTCTTTATTGGGTATAACTGTTAACAGTAAATGGCTCTCTGAATCATGGGCGAAGAGAGCATAATAGGATTTAATGCAATCATGTAGGTTAGTGTTAGACAATTGTGTAGGCTTCTCAAGAACTTAACTAGAAACTTAACAGAAAAAGATAACGGAGATTGGAAACAAAAGAATTCAAGTCGAGTCTTGTATTTAATACAATCTCCGTAAGAAGTTATTGCCCTGCACAGGTGCTTACGGTTTATATGGCAATCTTCTAGTAAGATAAAACGACTTATAAGTAAATGATAGGAGCACTCCAAATCAAATATTCTAGCGAACAACACAATGTTTGGAACTTTGGACTTTGAAGGATTTAATGCAACAATATGCAATGATTTGGGTATGTTAATCTATCTTACTAGAGGGTAGGAAGGGTCAGAATACTGTGTATGTAAATTGAAATTCGGAGGGGAAGTATATAAAGAGAGTCAAAGGGTTTGGTGGCTTTTCCCTTGAAAAGTCACAACTTTTC
Organism: Adenophora triphylla var. japonica; assembly: GCA_022495995.1. NCBI lineage: Eukaryota > Viridiplantae > Streptophyta > Magnoliopsida > Asterales > Campanulaceae > Adenophora > Adenophora triphylla. The sequence goes on along the minus strand of JAFEMH010001609.1, from coordinate 384,795 downwards.
GGGTATAACAGCACTTGCACGGCCGTGTCCAATGAACTGCACGGTCGAGTGGCAAGGCAAGGCACGGTGCACGGCCGTGTCCTAGACACTTGCACGGCCGTGCAGAAGCTTCTTCAGTCTGCTCATCAGCCCTTTAGCCACAACAAGTCCACACCAATTTTGGGACCAACCCAAAACACACTTTGACCCAATATTTAAGTTACAAATCATTAATTTCTCATTCACACGGAAATGGTTTTGAGACATTGAATGAGTTATATATAATCTACAACAAATGTAGATTATCATTTGTAACTAGTTCCGTTAACACATAACGAACTTCCGTTAGAAACTAGATCAACGTTAAGTTAAACTTAACTTTCCGTTATCCATTTCCAACAATCCCCCACATGAATGACAATTAATGCATGTATGCAAATTCGTCCAAAGTTTCGGCGAACTATTATTACATCGGGATAGATAGCTTGTGGCCTTGAATCTTCCCTAGTGAAATATTATCGGATATACTAGCCATTTGGTAGCGAGTCGCTTTGAACCAGTGACTGTCGGGTGTATACCAAGACAATAATACTCACATAATAACAGCTCTAACAATTGTTGTTCTCACGTTTTTGTCCATTTTGGCCCTGGACCGTATCTCATTCATAAGCGTTCATTTAGAGGCGGCCTTATTACCTCTCGCTTTATATAGGTGATTCTCACTATAAGGAGTATCATGCACTACTCCACCCGTAGGTATAGAAATCATTAAAAGTTTTCTCAACTTATCCTCACCACTCTTTGCATGTGCTAGTACTTGGACGTTACGGGAATGAGTATTCAACATCTCTAGGTTAATAAACCGAGTTGTTGTTTCCAAGTAACTCTACTAGAACTTATAACTTGGTTGTCTCATTGAACCAAGGGCACGGGATCTCCATTTCTCAAGGTTGAGTGTCCGCTATAAGTTCTTTTGTTGTGGGTTTTTAAACCCATTCCCTTAACGGTTTATACGGTTGATCTCTATTACTACCCTTAGGTAGACGGATCCGATTTTGACTTCACATGGCTAGTTGTGACGGTCGCATATTGAGATCAATTGTACTTATGGTAGTGTGTCTAAGACCATTATGTCTAGACTTACCATGACGTTCTACACCTTTTCCTATTTTTCATTGTCGTCACAATGCCTTAGAGTCATGTAGACACAAGCTTATTCCACGAAGGAATATCTTTCAAGACCATTCAACTTACATAGGAATTGTAATCTTTTAATCATAAGTATATCCTTAAGTACACCAAGTACTTATGATTATAATATTCCGGTTGATTGATTACAATTACAATTAGACCTTTAGTCTATCTAGAATGATCGGTCCCTTCGAGTTATCAAATTCTTCTATCGGTCGGTTTCTTCAAGTGGTTATTATCTGCTGCCGTTCGGACTTCCCAAGTATTCGGTATCTCTAAGTGGTTTGACCTCCTTAGAGTCTACCTTTCAGAGATCTACTTTACGTAGATTACCTCTCAAGAATCTACCTTACTAGAGTACACCTCTCAAGAATTTATTCGAACTTTCGAAGTACTTTTTCAAGATAATGGGATTGTGAAGGAACTAATCCTTCGATGATCTAGAGATCTTTATCTCTAATATAACATCGGCTAATCCCATATCTTTCATGTCAAGGTTCTTCTTTAACATGTCTTTGGTATTCATGATCAATTCATGACTACCATTGTTATCCACGTAAGGACGGACTATTAACAAATGATTGAGATGTTCTTTTAATGTATGTAGACACATTTGTCACATTCATTAATCTTGAATCCATTTGATAACATAGTTCTATCGAACTTCTTATGCCACTTTGTTTAGTTGCTTGTTTTAGTCCATATGAATACACAAGTAGATCCAACACGGTTGTGCGACATAGAACGCTCTGTTGTGTCATTTTGGATAATCTTGCATGAATCATAATGTCCTTTTGACAACTATCTGGCTTTCTACTTATCAACGAGATCCATAGGCTTTATACTTTCTTTTTTAAGAATCCAATTGCAACCTAATGGTTTGCAACTTGGAGGAGATCTACCAATTCCCAAGTATTATTAAGCATTATGAATCTTTATCTCATTGTTAATAGCCTCTTTCCGTAACGAACTATCCGGACCAGATAACGCTTCCTTAATGATTCTTTGATTCATTTTCCAACATAAATGATAGAAAATCGGGACCAAAAGACTTTTCCACTCTTGCCGCTTTTACTACGTCTAAGTCATTCATCCTTAACTTTGAGATGGACCGTTTGTAGTCTAATGTTTAAAGGTTTCATCCTTGGCGTATCTAGTTTTGCAACCCAATGGTTCGCATAGGAAGATCAACCATCTTCCAAAATAGAATAGGATGCATTTGTCCTTCAACTGTATCTTGGTTTTTCTTCTTATAAATTTTCTTATTAAAATTTATGCATTTTCTATCATTTCAAGGAAGTATATTCTCAAAGAATATAACATGTCTTGCTTAAGTATTTCTACTTTAGCCGAATACCCCCACAGTTTAGGTATTTATAAAACATCTTACGAATACTTCAAATTCGTTAGGAGTTTTTATCATCAAATAACTTCCACATATATGATGAGCCATTCTTTTAACGTTAACGAGTTTAGCAGGTTTGTTAATACTAGAAGTTCATATCAATAGAACTTATGTATTTAGCTTGTACCCCCACACTTGAGGTGTACCTCCACATATCAAATATTTTATGAATGTCCTAATTCATATTTAATATTTTCTTTTATGTGGAGTCATTTCATTGTAATAACCAAGTTATCTACAATGTCTTTCATCTCCATATCTATGTTTAAGTGAGGTCTCTTCAACCATTTTTCCCCGTAAGGAAACTCGTTTGAAGAATACTGTATTGCCAATGGAAACGTAATCCATGGTTTTTGGGTCCTATCTTAACCTCTTTAGGTTTAGATATTTCTACCTTTTCTAGGTATACCCACATAAGACGGAACTTATCAATAAGGAGTTCACCATCTCCTTAAAAGTTCTATCTTCCTTTTTCAATTGATTTGAGTGTGTAAGAAGCTTTTGTTTGATAAATAAGTGTCAGCGTCCCAACAATTATTTTTCAAACGGTACTACTTACTAACCACCTCTATCACTTCGAAACTCTTAATTGTTCATTAAGATGAATCACAAACCTTATTGTTTACTTAAAACTTTAAGGTTTTACCTATTACTTTTCCAAAAGATGAACTTTGCATTATCAAATGCAATCATTAATAGAAGTAAATAACTATCTATTTACTATTTCTGGTTTGAACTGATTTCTACAAAAGAAATCACAATTGATTTGCGAATCAACTTCATCTTAGGTAGTAATTTTAAATTAACTCGTCGACTTAGTGAATTTAAATTTACACGACCTAAATGAACACGCCATAACAATTGGAACACTTCAAACCAAGTAAATAAAATCTGAAATTTTATTCTTCGCACTTAGGCGGATAAACAATTACAATTTAAGGAGTCCTTCAACAAGGTACCCTTTACTAACACAAACAACCACTTTTGGTCAATTCAATCTTATGCCCCTAGGCTAAGTTGATCAAAGTCCAATGGAACATTTCTATCTTCATTCACATAACGGAGATTGGAAACAAAAGAATTCAAGTCGAGTCTTGTATTTAATACAATCTCCGTAAGAAGTTATTGCCCCGCACAGGTGCTTACGGTTTATATGGCAATCTTCTAGTAAGATAAAACGACTTATAAGTAAATGATAGGAGCACTCCAAATCAAATATTCTAGCGAACAACACAATGTTTGGAACTTTGGACTTTGAAGGATTTAATGCAACAATATGCAATGATTTGGGTATGTTAATCTATCTTACTAGAGGGTAGGAAGGGTCAGAATACTGTGTATGTAAATTGAAATTCGGAGGGGAAGTATATAAAGAGAGTCAAAGGGTTTGGTGGCTTTTCCCTTGAAAAGTCACAACTTTTCGGGTATAACAGCACTTGCACGGCCGTGTCCAATGAACTGCACGGTCGAGTGGCAAGGCAAGGCACGGTGCACGGCCGTGTCCTAGACACTTGCACGGCCGTGCAGAAGCTTCTTCAGTCTGCTCATCAGCCCTTTAGCCACAACAAGTCCACACCAATTTTGGGACCAACCCAAAACACACTTTGACCCAATATTTAAGTTACAAATCATTAATTTCTCATTCACACGGAAATGGTTTTGAGACATTGAATGAGTTATATATAATCTACAACAAATGTAGATTATCATTTGTAACTAGTTCCGTTAACACATAACGAACTTCCGTTAGAAACTAGATCAACGTTAAGTTAAACTTAACTTTCCGTTATCCATTTCCAACAGTTAGTTTATTCTTAAACTTTACAACCCAAGTGCATATTGTGAGGGCAGAGGACACCAGGGAAAAGAATGTATGCAGTGTGCATATATCCCTCTTACATTATGTATACTTTCTGAAGTGCTATTATAAATACTGTCATATTTCATATCCGATTCAAGCTAAGTAGTTAATCTCTTTTTACTGGATTCTTGTCCATATTTATGATTCTTAACTGTCTCGTAAAAGAAACCAAAAGGTCTACTCCCTCCGTCCCAGAATGAGTGTCAGTTTTTTCGTTTTCCAAGGAAAACTAAGGAAGATGACTTTGAAGTACTTCTAGTAGAATATATATATGTGTGTGTGTGCGCGTGTGTATCATTGCAAGTGCAGATTACAACATACTATTTGGCAAAGATGAATTTAGTAACTTCACTACAAAACATACACACATTGAGGGGTGGAGGGAGTATTGTTTTCTGTTTATTCAAGTACTCACTATTTTAATCATATGTGTGGATACAGGTCACAGTGAATTCTGGGGGAGTAGTATTTTTTGCCCTGTTCAGTCAAAATAATTGTGACGAATCTCTTCCCAAGGAAGCTGCAGCTGTGATAAAATTTTCATCTTCAAGGATGGCCACACAGTCGGAGCGTCTTGGTTATGAATTTGCAAAGTGGCTTGGTGTCCGAACACCACAAGTTGTACCTTCTTACTTGATGACAACTGAAATCCTGTGTCCTTACCTATATTCTGATTCCTTGAGAATGTTTAACTAATGCAGGCCAGAGTCATTCATAATTCTAGTCCAGAGTGGTTGCAAATTAAGGAGGCTGCGGAAAAAGCAAGAGATCGATGCAGCAACTTATGATGGTGATGAAGTTGGTGAAGTGATTTGTTCAGAACTTTTAGAAGCTCTTGAACTGAACAGATGCCTTTACCTGATGAAGTACAAACTTGGCCTCTTTCTTATAGTAAATAAAATGTTATTTAATACAAGAACATGAGTTATCAATTTTTACTCCTTCTGTTTCTGATTTGCCGAGATTGTAGATTAAATCTCGACTTCTCCTCTAGCGTGTGCCCTGTAGACAGCAAGCACAGGAGGGAGCATGATGTTGTCCTTGTTTACACCATAAAATAATTACTAGGATGGCACTTTCCTAGTATTATTCTGAGAAGACAAAATATTTCTGCTTTGCAGTTATGTGCATGGGTCTCCTTTACTTGAAAGCTGCAACGCATTTGAGTCACGAGAAGCTGCAGAAAAGATATCAGCAGCACTTGGGAGAATATTGATGTTGGATCTAGTTATCAGAAATGAAGATAGGCTTCCCTGTCGTCATCTCCGCTGGCGTGGAAATTGTGCTAATCTTTTGTTGGCTGACAAAGTGGGCTCAGCTAATATGCATGCGTTGGAGGAAACATTTGATTCTGCTATTAACAGATATGGACCAAGAGTTGTTCGGGCTCTTCACAAAGACAGAAGGGCAACATCTGTAGATAGTAGAATGAGCCACAATGCAGGATTAGCATCACAGAGCTCTGATCTTTCTGATGTTATGGAATCTCCAAAGTCCAGCAATACAAGCCTCAAGAGTCTAAAATCCATTGAATCAACTGTAGTAGCTGATTTATATATTGTGGCAATTGACTCTGGTGTACCTCGGCGACCTCCAGCTGGAAAACGGGCATGTGATCAAGAAAATTATCCCAAGTTAGTTGAGCTCCTCATTAATAGTTCTGGCTATGCATCCAATTTGCTATATGAGATAACTGTTAGAAAACTAGGATCTCCAGCGGAAGATGCTGAAGCAACTGAGATGCGTTTTACTGACATGACTTCAGTTGTGCATGAATTCCGGAGCGGATTTCGTGCAGCTCTCAGGGACTTGCAGGGATTTCATATATTCCTTCTTACACTTCACCAGAAGTTGGATAGTCTGTTACGAGCATTTGTGAAAATTATAAATAGAAGTTACTCTATGGAATTTGACAAAGAGGAACTAGGGGTTCCTGAGTCTCCGTCACAGGCTGTTGGTGTTGGCTTTAATTGTCATTCACCACCAAGTAGAGAACGTTTTTTAAGTGACAATCAGTCAGAATTAAATGATCTGGAGTGCCCAAAAACAGCTCCCAGGTCCGCACAATCTTCAGGGTGTAAAGAAAGCTCAGATGGTTCTCCCATATCACGAGAGGCTTGGCATGGCAAGTGCAACAAGGGGAGTGCAGAACCTCTTCGGAGCCTGCGGTTGACCTTGAAGCTACGTGACTTCCACAAATATGCAAAGGTCCTTACTTTATTGTACATGGCTGCATTGTTACATATTTTAAGTGTATATTTTACTAGAACTAACTTTCATCTTAAGCCAACAATTTCATACTGCCCATAGGGACAGGCATAACCAGAAATATATGTTAAGGGGGGGGGGGGGCAAAGTTTATGCAATCTTCCTTGCTATTTTAACGATAAAAGATATCACTATGATTTACAAAGTTATTAAAGATCATATGATTAAGTTATGATGAAAATGGTACTCGATAAGAAACTAAAGAGACTTAAAAAACTACCTATTAGTAAGTATGAATGTGGTATGAAAGACTTTTTCCGCAATGATCAGTACAATGTGGTTTAAAGTAGCTACATAGTATATACTGGTATGTTTTATTTCATATTCAACCATCGTACTTTCACCCGATTTTCATTTAACCATCATACTTTAATTTTTTTGGTCGGGATCCTGGAATGCTGACAAAATTGTTTCTCTTTTTTTTTTTTTTTATGGGCTCAGCAAAGGTGATTATTTTCTGCTCTCTTATTTGATAAATCATGCTTTCAGTTTTTATTTCCTTTTTATTAGTAAGCAGTAGTCATTTTTCGTTGCTTTGCCATAGCTATCATAGAATCAAAGTTTAAGTGTTCTTCAAAATAGAATTACACAAAAATGAATGCATGAATATTTCTGACTGATTTTCAGTCTAGGAGTTTCTACCCAATATTCACAGTAGTGTTGCTATGCTTGCGAATCAACAGAACCTGTAGTTGACCATTATCTTCTTGTCTTAAGTTTTTTTTTTTTTATTAGGTTGATGCGGAATTAAACAAAGAATTAGAACAGTGGAATGAAATGCTTAAAAATGATGTAGTTAAGCTATGCCAAGAGAACAATTTCAATTCAGGTTTTTTTGAAGGCAGTGATAGCAATTGTGCTGTTGATGCCTATGAACTGAAGGTATTTTTCCCTTTTGTTTGAATGCTATGTTTACAGCATAAGTGATTCCAGTTTTCAGGCATTTTATTTTAGTCATATGTTCAAAGTCAGCGAGGCCTTCAAAAGCTACTCTTTTCTTTTCATTCTTTCTTTTAATAGTTCTTAACTACAGGTAAGGCTTGAACACATTCTTGAGAGGATATCATTGATATCTGATGCTGCTAACACGGAAAGGCCATCACCAGTTTCAGGTAGCCTGTTCATTGGTGGGGCTCTCGCTGCGAGATCTGTTTACACCCTGCAACACGTAGGAATCACCCATATATTATGCTTATGCTCTAATGAAATTGGGCAGTCAGATTCACAGTACCCTGATTTATTTGAGTACAATAACTATTCCGTAAGTGCTAATTTCATTCTTTCTTTATTCCTACTTGGTTCTTTAATTTTCCCATTCCAGAAATTTAGGGCAAAGCAGTGGGTAGTTCGTCTGTATTAGTGAATTCTGAAGGTTAATCCTGAATTTCAATACTAAGTAATATAAGATAGTTGAATTCTCATTTTATTTACTCCATCCATCATAAGTAGTCTCATTTGACAAGTCCCACTTTTTAATGATGTATCTTTACTTGTTTGTACATCTTTTGTACCACGTATTCTCTTTATTTTTAATTTTCTTTATGAATAAGGAATCATTCAAGATTGTCATCTTATAAGACCTATCTGTACCCTGCGTTCTTGCATAATCCAACTCTTACCCAGAAACATTGTATGTCTACTAAGTTACGAAATAGGTGCAACTGTTGTTTGACTAGAGAAGGTTTGTCAAAGAGAAACTGATGACTAGTATTAGCCAATTGGTATTAGAGCTTCATAAAACGGTTAAGGAAAAGCAGAAAAATATTGTACTTGACAGTAGAATAAATATTTGTCGCTTGAGCCAGACAATGTTAATGTATTGACTTTCCTTGTTTCTCACATATTATACTTTATCAATCATATTTTTCTCTGGAAGCTCTCTGAAGGGTCCTCTGTTGATAAATTCCTGTGAAGAACAGATAAGTGACGAGGAGGATACGAATATCAGCAATATTTTTGAAGAAACGCATGATTTTATTGATTGTGTTGAACGAAAAGGTGGGAAGGTTCTGGTTCACTGCTTTGAAGGGAGAAGCAGAAGCGCAACAGTAGTGCTTGCCTACTTGATGCTCAGAAAGTAAGTATAATTTTATTCAACCTTCTTTCAAACTTACCAATTTTGTATTTTACTATTTTCCACCATTTTTTGTGAATCCTGTAAAGCAAACTCTACCTGATTCCATGTCTAATTGACTTCACTTGTGCTAATTGTGTGATTCAACGTGATATATAGACAAATTAGTGTCATGTCACCTCACACTATGCACTTCAGTCCTTTTTCTGGGGATCATAACTTGCTGCTTTCTCTACCCTTCCTTCTCTTTGTTGCATTCTGGCTTCTGTCTGTATTACCCACTGTGCTGAAAGAAGTGTTGTAATCGTTTTTCTTCACTTCCATTACTCCCTCCGTTCCATAAATAAAGATGTTCTCATTTGATTTTTGAATGTCAACACAAGTGAACTTTGACCAACAAAAATTGAAAGGGAACATCTTTAATGTGACGGAGGGAGTTCATTTTTTTTTTAATTGTCCTATAAACATTTTTGTAGATAACACGTGAGAGCAGCACCATAATTTTGGAAGTAAGCATACATATGGAAAATGATAGAGGTCGGTCTCATATTTGTGGGTCAAACTAAATTGAAACGTTGGGATCTGACTGTGTGAGAGTGCTATGTTTCTTACTATTACAGACACTAGTAAGGGAACTTTATTTATTGAATTCTTTTATTTATTTATTTTTGAATTAGGAATTTTACTTTATTGGAGGCATGGAATACTTTAAGAAGAGTTCACCGTCGAGCACAACCAAATGATGGGTTTGCAAAAATCCTCTTGGAGTTGGACCGGAGGTTACATGGGAAGGTTTCCATGGAATGGCAACAGAGGAGGCCATTGATGAAGGTTTGCCCTATCTGTGGGAAGAATGCTGGCTTAAGCAGTAGCTCGTTGAAGCTTCATTTGCAGAAATCCCACAAGAAACTGTCGTCGGGAAGTGTAGACAGTGCCATGACAATGGAAATACAAAAGGCATTGGATGCACTCAAGATCAGTCGTGGTGGAAGTGTCAGTCCTACACAAAGGCAGTCTCCGTCCATGATGGATGAATGAAAAAGTATATATTACTCCCTCCGTCCTAAAATGAGTCCTAAAATGAATGGCATAATTTTTTTTTGAAATTCGCTCTTGATCAAAAGCAAATTCGAAAGTTTTTTTTTCATTCATTTTGGGACTGAGCTAGCACACTTTTTTTGATCATTCATTTTTGGTCATATAAAGTGTTTCTGTCCTAGGCTAGATCCAGATGTCATCAGCATCACACAACCTTAACCTTAGTTTAGGAATTGTTGGTTGTCAGGTTTAAAATGCCAATAATTTGTGCTGACAGTTGTTGATGTAGTCTGGTGTACCCAATCATAAGGCTGACGATAAAATCATTAGAAAGAAAAAATGAAGGCCTATATGAGTTCTAATGTCTGTGCAGTTATACGTGTTACTTCTTCCGCCCCTAAACAAATGTCCAAATTTCACCTTTACGGAAATTTGCAAATAAGAAATACAAGTACATACTTTTTTTTTGATAATAAGCATTTTGAATAAGTATGAATTATAACTTTCATATGAGAGAAGATTTGGAGATTCATTTTGACACATTTTTTGAAAATTTGGACATTCATTTAAGAACGAAAGGAATATAATTTATAAGTTGGCTCGAGAACCAGGATTTGAAGTATATGTGCATGAGACCTGAAACTTTTAGAGCCTGAGAAATTGGACTTGAAGAGCATTTTAAGCACAATTTAGCCAGACACCTAGCTCCTACAATTAAACAAGCCCAAACGGAACAGGAAGAGATCAAATTTCTATCTTCATTAACACATATCCACTTATTAGCGAATCCCCAAAACTAAAAGACATTATACTTCTGACTCAGTGTTCATGTAATAACTACAGCCCTCTAACTGCAGTAAAACTACTGCCAACCCCATCCCATTCAGGACAACAATCTTGTTCGTTTATAATTTAAATGGGGAGCAGCAGTAGTACAGTACAAACAACATACTTGATCTTTGAAATGTTGGTCTTTTACGCTTGTATAGGCTCCGGTAATGCCTCTGGCTCAGCAGCAGGCGGAGGAGGAGCAGAAGGGGGTGCACCGCTACCATTAAGAACAGTAACATCACCCGCTTTATCAATATCAACAATTACTGAATCCCCTTCTTTAATTTCCCGTGAAAGCAATTTTTCAGCCAAACTATCCTCCAATAATCTCATAATTGCCCTTCTTAGGGGCCTTGCACCGTACGTAGGACTATATCCTGCATCAACTACCCTCCTCTTAAATTTCTCCGTTACCTGAAGTGTTATTTCTTTATCCTTCAACCTATCGAATACTTCCTTCAACATAATTTCTGCAATTTCTTTAATTTCTCTCTTTGTTAGTTGCCGGAACACGATTGTTTCGTCCACCCTGTTCAAGAATTCCGGCCTGAAATAGTCTTTTAGTTCTTCCTTCACTAGGCTCTTGATTCTTGAATAACTGTAATCCTTTTCGCTTTTTTTGTCGTCATCGTATCCCAGGTCGAATCCGATTCTACGTGGTGCACCCTTCTGAATTACGCTGCTTCCAACGTTTGATGTCATGATTAGAAGAGTGTTCTTGAAGTCAACTGTTCTACCTTTGCTGTCGGTCAACCTTCCATCTTCAAGAATTTGGAGCATCATATTGAAGACGTCAGGGTGAGCTTTCTCAATCTCATCGAACAGAACTACGGTGTACGGACGGCGGCGGACTGCTTCGGTTAACTGACCGCCTTCCGTGTAGCCGACGTAACCAGGAGGTGACCCAATGAGTTTTGATACAGTGTGCCTTTCCATGAACTCACTCATATCTAGTCTGATCATTGCTTCCTCAGACCCAAAGTAATAAGCACCCAATGCTTTTGCAAGTTCAGACTTTCCAACCCCAGTGGGCCCGGAGAATATGAAGCTGGCAATTGGACGATTAGGGTTCTTGAGACCAACTCGAGCCCTACGGATAGCACGGGCTATGGCATGGACAGCTTCGTTCTGGCCAATGACTCTGTTGTGAAGGGTATCTTCCATCTTGAGAAGACGTTCAGATTCATCGGTTGACACTTTATCGACGGGTATGCCAGTCCATGCTGCGACAATATGCTGAATGTCTACCTCTGTCACGATGGGCCCAGTATCTCCCGCCTCCGTCTCTGCTTTGCTCATCTCTTTGTTTTTGTCCACAAGAGCTGAAATCTGTGTCTTAAGATCCATTTCTCTATCGCGCAATCCTCCAGCCTGTTGATAGATGCAAGTACATCATGAGACTACATAATAGTGCACAGAAAGTTTTGTTCATCACCTCAACAGCTAGAAGCAGTAGAAGTTATCAGATTGCAAGAACTCCGAAAGATTAGCTCCCTGATATTTTCTACACACCATTTTTGTCCCATCTGAGAGCAGTGTATGGTTAGATAGCAATGAAGAAAATAACAGCTAAGGCTCAAACCTTTTCAAAGTCCTGCTCACGTACAGCTTCATTCTTTTCTTTCGTTATCTGTCTTAGTTCTTTCTCAAGTTCTCTTGCTTCCTCTGGAAGCTGCAGAACAGAAAATGTCACCAATTAAATGAAGCAAAACAAAGCATAAATAATGTGTTGGGAATTCTATTTCATTTTCAAAATTTACTTCCTTTTCCAGTGTATGTAAGTACCTGTGCATGTCTAAGTCGGACACGTGAACCAGCTTCATCAACCAAGTCGATTGCTTTATCAGGAAGAAACCGGTCACTAAAGTAACAAAAAATAAATCTATTAGATACATTCTAATATTAGGAATATAATATTGTCATAATATTATATTCTATATTATCAAGTATATATTGTTTGTATTAAAATAGGACTCTAAATATTCTAATGTATTTAGAATAGGTAACTCAATCTTTCTAATGTATTTAGAATAGGTAACTCAATCTTTGTATTAGAATAGGATTCTAACTCTTTGTAAACCCTATAAATATGTACCTTTAGTAACATAATAAAATTGAGTCATCCATATCAATTCTCTCTCTCCATGTATGAATTGACTTCGTCTATCATCCTTTATTCTAATATGGTATCAGAGGAATAAGATCTATAATAGGACTTCTCCGCCAAACCCCTAGCGGCAAAACCCTAAAGCCGCCCCACCATCAAAACCACTACCTCCTCCACCTTCCAAAACAACACGGCAAAACCCCTCAAGCCGCCCCACCTCCCTCACCCCATTGCTTCCGCCACCCTCCATCAACCTTCAACCTTCCAAAAAAAAACCTAGCGGCAAAACCCCTCAAGCCGCCCCACCCCCTCACCCCATTGCTTCCGCCACCCTCCATCAAAAACCCCACCACATTCCCCCTTCTAAAAACCCTAGCGGCAAACCCTTCAAGCCGCTCCACCCCATAGCTTTCGCCACCCACCATCAAAATTCTCTCATTCTCCTTCAACACCCTCGGCTCAACCACCCCTAGCCGAAACCCCTTATACACAATCACCACCAAAACTCCCCACCATACCGCCCCACCATCAAAACCACCACCCTTCTACACCACACCACTACCTTCGGCTTAAACCTCTCCAAAGCCGCACCACCATCTTCCTTTCCTTCTTCGGACCACCACTCTCGGCAAAACCCTAAAGCCGAAACCCTCTCACCACCTCCTACAAAACCCTTGGCTCAAACCTCTCAACAGCCAAAAGCCCCTCCACCTCATACACCACCGCCCCACCATAAAAAACACTACCTCGCTACACCAAAAAAAAAACCCCTCGGCTCAAACCTCTCTACAAGCCGAAACCCTAATTCTTTTTCCTTTTTTTTTTCGTCCAACATCAAAACTCCACCCCCTAAACCTTGGCAAAACCCTACTGCCAAACTCTTTCAAAACACAATCGGCAAAACCCACCAACCGAAACCTCTTCTCCTCAGCCCTAAGCCGCCCCACCCTACTTGCGGTTTGCGGTACAACCCTACAAACACCGCCCCACCCATACACCTCTTATTTCTGCCCTTCCTTCTTCCGCCACCAAAACCCTAAACTACCCCACCCTCGGCAAACCCTAAAAATTGTCGAAACCACTCTCCACAATCCACTGTCTCCAACATGTGCAAGACCACATCACATCAGAAACCACACACGTCCGGGAACACACTAGTCTCCACCTGCTCCATCAAACCCGGTTCATCTCATCACTCTTCAAGATTGGACTTATCCAAGGATCGTCCATCTTGCGGGAGCATATTAGGAATATAATATTGTCATAATATTATATTTTATATTATCAAGCATATATTGTTTGTATTAGAATAGGACTCTAAATATTCTAATGTATTTAGAATAGGTAACTCAATCTTTCTAATGTATTTAGAATATGTAACTCAATCTTTGTATTAGAATAGGATTCTAACTCTTTGTAAACCCTATAAATATGTACCTCTAGTAACATAATAAAATTGAGTCATTCATATGAATTCTCTCTATATCAATTCTCTCTCTCCATGTATGAATTGACTTCGTCTATCATCCTTTATTCTAATATCTAAAAGAAACTGAACAATGCAGAAAATAGCAAGGTAGACCACTGGACTGAAACTAAATTTCCCCAAGTGACAGGTTTGAGGTTGTGCTTTTGCTGTTAGGCTCAAAGCTTACATTGCCCATTCTACGTCATAATATAGAACAAGAGATGCAGAAACGCATAATAATTCCAGAAATAACAGAAAGACCTGGTACATCTCGAGATGGTTATCTTATCCATCGTCTCCTTTCTAATCATTTTTTAAACTCGATTATTCGGCCTTTGTCCAAATAGTTTGGGGTTGACTGTGGAATTCTTTTTTAGCTAGCTAAACTAACTAACTACCTTAATTATCAAAAGATATCCACTCAGTAAAATCAAATTGTGGAGATATAAAAAACTTAAGAATATAGAGTTGCGGGTGAAAGATCGATTACCAAGACTGCTTTAGATGAAAACCTACATCTGCTTAAATCTATTTAAGTGTTGCAGAACTGCAAAATATAAAGGTTGAAAGTGAGTTATCTCACTACATACCTAATATATTGATATGACAGGTTGGCTGCAGCAACCAAGGCTTCATCGGTATATCGTAGCTTGTGGTGAATTTCATATCTTTCCCTAAGCCCTTTCAAAATTTGAATTGTTTCATCCACAGTAGGTTCAGGCACCTTAACTGGCTGGAATCTTCTCTCCAGTGCAGGATCCTTCTCGATATGCTTTCGGTATTCATCGAGCGTGGTAGCGCCAATACACTGGAAGCAAGACGCAAGTAATCGTCCATGGTTATATAACACAGATTAGTAATAAAATTATACTCCCTCCGTCCCTAGATGTTTGTCCCATTTGACTTTTTTGTTGAACTTTGACCACAAATTTATCAGAGATTAATCATGTTCATGAAATTCTAAAAGTTGTTGTTGATAATATTATTAATGGTGAATCAATAGGAATTTTTAGAATTTCATGAACATAATTAAATTGTCATATATTTGTGGTCAAAGTTCAACTAAAAAGTCAAATGGGACAAACATTTAGGGACGGAGGGAGTATGGCACTAAGAGCTATGATACAGTAGAAATAAAGGATTAAGTGACTCAACTACTGACCAACCCTAATACCAGTTAAATTTTATTACACTTTATTATGATGAGATGAACGAGAAAATCCATAAGAGGACGGAAATGTACATCAGGTTGGCTCCATATAGGATTATCATCAGGTTGCCAGATAAACCCATCCTGGTTAATACTCACTCAGAAGGGGGCATATATTTACATGATGTAACCCTTTGATGTCAACATGCCTTGGATGTAACTTGAAAATGAAGTCCCAGAAATATGACAACATTTAGTAACACTCTTAGTTAAGTTATTTCCAAAGAAGCAGCAGCCAGAGCTGATGAACTTCTACAGCCCGATTTAAAAGTGAAATATTCTGAAGAGGGGGGAAGTCAATTGGAGGGGCTATATATCATAATGTCCACAATATCAGATGGACCATTGATATCTTTGTGTTTTTATTCCTCTTTTACAGGCCGATAGGCGTGAGGTGGGTGACACATTG
This sequence comes from Adenophora triphylla var. japonica, assembly GCA_022495995.1. Taxonomy (NCBI): domain Eukaryota; kingdom Viridiplantae; phylum Streptophyta; class Magnoliopsida; order Asterales; family Campanulaceae; genus Adenophora; species Adenophora triphylla. The sequence goes on along the minus strand of JAFEMH010001609.1, from coordinate 368,954 downwards.
ATCAACTATAACAACAAAAATCATCAAAAACGAAGTACCATAGTCCATAGAACAACTTCTAATGCCATTAAAAGACCAAAATCAATTAAATTCAACAAGTAAATACATACTGCAGTTGGTACAATTGTATGATTCATGATTTGAGCTACAGATCTCACTATGTGAACATGGCACATTGAATACGAAGAGGAACATTTATAAACCAGGAAGTTCCCTCAAAATTCTACCAGCACAAAATATTAACAATAAATATATAATTAATGATGTTCTTCTTATCTTTAGCAAGTAAACAATATCAAATTAAATTAAACCTACATTACGTTTCTTCTATTTTCATCAGAAAGTTAGAAGAAAATATATAATTTCTTATCCTCTAGTTTCACCGAGTTTATTCTAGTTAAGATTTTACTTATCTATATCCATCTAGAGCTGCTGATAAATGACGTGCCCTATAGTCGTAGTTAGATATTTAGGAAAAGGAATAATGTTTCCTATTGAGTACAACCTATCACTTCATCTCATGAACGAGCGTATGAAATATACATGTGCTTTTAAACCAGTTCATCTACATTATAAAATACTTTCTAAACTAAAGAACGTTAAACAGTTAATACATATGACTATCTTTCTTCAATTCATGAGGAACCGTGTAATTTAATTCAGGATCAACTTCTCATGGAGCTTCGATTTGCAACACAATTCCCAATATGATATATAAATCGAGTATAAAAAGGTAGAAATTTTCCTTATGTACTATAGATATTAGCCATAAGAAACATAACAAATTAATCAACCAAGAAATTTTATCCGATGGTAAGAATGCGTAAAAATGTTTCTAGCTTACCTGTAGTTCACCTCTAGCAAGTGCAGGCTTCAAGATGTTAGCAGCATCAATAGCCCCCTCTGCTGCTCCTGCTCCAATTAAAGTGTGCACCTCATCAATAAATAATATAATTTCATCACTCTGCTTAATCTCCTCCATCAGCTTCTTCAGCCTCTCTTCAAACTCTCCACGATACTTGGTGCCGGCAACAAGAAGACCCATGTCGAGGGTGATAACCTGAATAACAGAAATGGTGTACAGTGGCTGTTGGTGTCTCTTATACTAAAAGAATAAGACCAAGAATTATTGCACCACTCGACTAAACAAGTGAGGCATAAACAGGGGGTAGAGACAGAAAGAAGCCAAAACCCAATTAATCCTCTGATGAAATGTCATTTTCTATTGTTTTGTCCAACCATATTACATAACTCACAAGGAAATTTTTGAATTTTCATGCTATTGATATTATAAACATGATACCCAAGTAAATCCTCCGAGTTGGATTGATTCAAAAGGTATCAAATTCAAATGTGCACATTTTTCTCGTCATGAAATTTAAAGCTGACTTTTTGTGTTAAATTTTGATATGCATTGTGATACAACTAAGACAATTTGATATGCCAAAAAGCCGGCAAGCTAGTACATCACGCGGAATACAGGACCTAAGAACAAAAACATCATCTTTAAACAGAGGAAGATACATAGCATCCACTATCTGGATGCATGTCTCACCTTTTTCCCCTCAATGGTTTCTGGAACATCACCAGTTGCTATTCTTTGAGCAAGGCCCTCCGCAATAGCCGTTTTCCCAACACCTGGCTCCCCGATGAGGCAGGGGTTATTTTTTGTACGCCGGCCCAAAATTTGAGTGACACGCTCAATTTGAGCCACCCTTCCAACAACAGGATCCAGTTTACCCTTTAGAATGAAAGACAAGAGTGTTAATAGACCTTTCCATACACAGACCCAACGATCAGATAAATTTACAAGCAAATTACCTCCTCCGCTAACTTGGTCAAATTAGTCCCATACTCTTCCAGTGTCGGCATCTTATTGCTCGAGGTTCCACCTCCAACTCCAGCACCAACAGCTTCAGCACTTTCACCAACCATCCTTATAACCTACTTGACCATTGAAGTTCGAAATCAGATTCTCAAAATGAAGTAAAATCAAGCCATATCCACTACACAAAAAACACAAGATTATAATGATTGCCTGTGTCCGAATGTTATTTGGGTCAGCTCCCAAATTCTCAAGAACACGGCCTGCTACACCTTCACCCTCACGAAGCAAACCAAGAAGCAAATGCTCAGATCCAATATAACTATGACCTGAAAATCAAGCAATGGCGTTAAGTTCATGACCTTCTACAGCAGACCTACAGTCATCTAAAGCGAAAAAGAAGTCAAGTTGTTTAACATGTTGCCACAAAGTGCATCAATGTGTTGGAAGGGTGGAGGGGGAGTGAAAATTGGGTTCAAGTATAGATTACTACTCATAAGTTGAATCCGCACCATACGAATAATGGCACTAGACCCACATGAGGCTCACAAATTTGAAAATAAATATCATTATAGTCATTCAGGAAATCCGTAACCCAGATAAAATCTGTCAAGCTCAGGCATGAACTAAAACAATAAAAGAAGGAAGTATAAGGAGAAGAGAAGAGGCAGGAAGAGAGAGAGAGAGGGGGGGGGAGGGAAAGAGAGTTTTACCAAGTTGGCGGGCTTCCTCCAGTGCAAGTTCCAACACCTTTTTTGCACGAGGAGTAAATGGAATCTCCACAGCAACAAACCCACTTCCCCTACCTATGATTTTTTCTACTTCCACGCGAGCATCTTTCAAATTGATTCCCATAGACTTGAGAACCTTTGCAGCAATTCCAGTCCCCTCACCAATAAGACCTAACAAAATCTGCTCTGTTCCAACAAAGTTGTGACCAAGTCGTCTTGCCTCCTCTTGGGCAAGCATGATGACTTTAATAGCTTTCTCTGTGAACCGCTCAAACATAGCTCTTGGTACCATGCGGCAATTCTTTCTTCGTGGCCGTGCAACCGCTGTTGCAGCTGCCACCTGAGAATGGAAATCCTGGCCAGGGATTTTTCCCAAGTTATCCACAACATTGAATCCTCGCCATCCACTAAACGCTGCCATTCTCGGTGGACATACTTGTAAACTACACATTGCTTTAACTGTTTTTCTTTGTTTCGCAGATCCCTTCAACTTACCCCTCCTTTCATTGGCCACTGAAGAAGGGAAGTTGGTTGATTGAACCAGAGCCCCAGCCATAATTGCCACCAAGCAATCTTCATGTCGAAGTAATGTCAGCCATACACAAAGATGACGAGGTTAGAAAGTAAAAAAGAAAGATCTTATTCACAGAGTTTTGAACTCATTTAATAATCCAACTAGCTAACATTATGCATCATAGAAGTGAACATTAAAACAAATTTCTATATGATAGCAATAACAAGGATGCTGGAGAGAGATTGAGTAGCTATTTTAAACAAAAACAAAAAAAAGAAGAAAAAAAAACCACAGCATTTGAACATTTAGAATCTTTTAAGTTGTGATAACAATTTGCTGCAGTTCTATTCTTTCGGTGTTGAAGTTTTCACAGGAAGAGCTGGCAGACCCAGCTATTTTACACCCAACAAATACTCTCTTAGTTATGCAAAAAATAAACTAGAAGAATAATGCAGAAGTTAATGAAAATATCAAAACATAAACACAACCAAGATGCAATCGAAACATAACACATGCAACATCCTAGTACTGCTTTGAAGCCAAATTCATTCCAACTTCAGTAAGACAAAAAAAAAAAAACACATAAAGAGAACAATAGCACATCTCTCATGATAATACCCCTTAATCTTTCATGAAAATAGGCTACCAAATCAACATTTTTTCATATTTACGCTTTTATTGTAACTTAAAGGCATCTGCAGCTAGATTCCCCGTGTAGTGTCCTAGTTAAATGCAGCACTAATAAGTTGACAAATAATTTTTCTCCAAACTTAACAATATTAAATTGAGCTTTTACTAGTTAACTAATAAAAATGAAGAAATTAAACTTCAAGTCAAACACCAAAACAAGCATCATAAAATACTTTCCAGCACATCCCATCCAAGCACCGAACATATTCATCTACACATACAGTATCCCCATAAACAGCTCAAATAAAATACCAATTAGCTAAAAGAAACAAAGAAATGAACAAACACATCAAACTAACAACCACAAAAAACAACATCCAAACCTGTTCAACCAATTGAACATACAACACACACATGCACAATTATATCGTTCCAGTTAATCCGTCACTACGAACAACAACACGAACTGCAAGTCCTCCTAATCAATTACAGGTAACCTACATTGGATAATTGAAAACCACAAAATGATAGAAATTAGGTCAAAATCGATACCTGAACAAATTCAACAAGAGTTGCGATGTCTAGAGAGAGAAAATGAAGAGAGAGGGGGATAGATATAAAGCTCCGGCGAGGGTAACCTTTGGTGGTGCAACAACCGTCGGCCGGTGTTCCAAAGGATAGATTGGGTGTAGATGTGGTTGACAATAAATAGTGCATAACAGCTTTATGGGATTATATCTCTTCACACACTACTTTGGTGTTGTGTGTGTAGTGATTATTATCTTCATTTCTGCTACCGTCACTTGTAACTTTAGAATATCTACATCACCGACGTTTTTTAGCCCTTGGATGAGGCAATGAGTCAACGACTTATTCATTTGTCTGTTGATCTTAAGGTCTGATTGGCCCCACTTGAGGAACTGTCCGTTTAATACTAGCTTCTGATTGGCTGGGAGTACCAGTAATGGTATGAAGTTAGGAATCGGGATACATAGCATGTGAGCCAAGCTTGCAGTCCATTGCGACTTTTATTTTGGGTATTTTTTTTGGATTTACATTTTTGTATTTTTAGAAAGTGTCTATGGAGTTTACATAAATAAATATACTCCCTTTGTTTTCTTTTTATTTTATCTTAAATAAATGAATTTATAACAATTTAGCCTATAATAATAAATATTAAGTGTGATAACTATGGTAAAGACCTATTTAGTTTTTTTAGCAAACGGCAAATTCAATTGCATTCACGATTATAAAAAGACAAAAACTTATGTGAGAACACTATGACCCGTCTCATGAATGAGACGGGTCATTTTTGACCCATGACCCAGCCAGCCCATTGAACCAGATCCAACCACGTTTCACACAGACCTCACCCCTCTCTCTCTCTCTCTCCTCTCTCTCTCTATACGCAGAAGGCGTAATTCCGGCCAAGCTTCTTCACCAAATCCTTCTCCGGCAACGAGTCCCCTAATCTTCGTCCTCACCTAGCTTCTCCTCACCGGAATCCTCCCCAACCTCAACCTTCACCACCGTCAAACCTTCCCCTACCTCAATTAGATCCCTCACCGATCCAAGCTCTCCCAATCTCCCTCTCAATCAACAACAACCTCCTCCTTGTCGGCAAAGCTCAAGTCCAACCCAAGCTCTCCCTCTCTCCCATTCACCGGCGATCTTCCCTCACACATAATTGAACATTTTGTGTATTTCTTGGTCTCTCTGACTTCTGCTTATTTTAGGGCAGGTCCCGTTACGACCGGATAGTACGGGGAGGATGATCGATACTGTTCAAGTGAAGCTTTAATGTATACGAATGCGGATGCTGCGGTTTGGATTCGCGGAATACATTTCTGATACGAAAGAGAACAATGATTGGCTTTCTGGGATTGCCAAATATATGGAAACTGTTCTTAAGGTTTGGAAAAGTTTCAATCTTTTTCTTTTTTTAAGCCACTATTGATGTTTTTAGTCTTTGTAACAAGGTAGTGTTTGGGAGCATAAAATTTCGGGTCAATTAAATTTAATGAAACTGGAGGAGGTTGTGTAGTTTATGCAGAGATGATATATATCCACATTAATCAAATCATGGAGTAATATTTCTCATTTGTTTAAGTAATAGTTGATATTGCTATAAGTAATAGTAATACACTTGTGAAGTAATAGTGTTTTTTTTTAAACTAATAATAGTTTTAGGAACTGTTTTCATTTTGAGTAATACTTCTCATTTGTTTAAGTAATAGTTGATATTGATATAAGTAATAGTAATACACTTGTGAAGTAATAGTGTTTTTTTTTAACAAATAATAGTGTTAGGAATTGTCTTAATTTTGAGTAATACTTCTCATTTGTTTAAGTAATAGTTGATATTGTTATATGTAATAGTACTACACTTGTGAAGTAATAGTATTTTTTTTAACTAATAATAGTGTTAGGAACTGTTTTAATTTTGAGTAATACTTCTCATTTGTTTAAGTAATAGTTGGTATTGCTATAAGTAATAGTACTACACTTGTGAAGTAATAGTGTTTTTTTTAACTAATAATAGTTTTAGGAACTGTTTTCATTTTGAGTAATACTTCTCATTTGTTTAAGTAATAGTTTGTATTGCTTATAACTAAAATGTAACAAACGTGTTATTTATAAGTAATAGTTCATATACATAAGTTATTACATTTCAAATGTAATACATATAGTTTGTATTACATTTGAAAAAATAGGTGAAAACGAGCTTTTGTTTTTTTAAAACAGGTATTACGGTTACTTATGAACAATGTTACTTTATATGTATACAGTCATTACATTAAGAGATGGTAACTATTACTTTTTCTAAACCACTGAAAAGCCGAAAAAATAATATAAAAACTAAAAAAAAGCAAAAAGCAAAAAAAAAATAATAAAAAATTCCTAATACTTTGAGTTTGAGTAAATAAAATAAATAAATAAAAAAACAATTATCTATTGGGCCAATTATCATGTAGAATTTTTTAATGGCTCAAACATTAAAAAATTCTCTAACCGCATGTAGCATCTGGGCCAATTATCTATTGGGCCAATTATCACCAGTTTTTCGGCCATGTAGCATCTGGGTTGTCACGCCAAGTTGCCAACAAGCATGCCAAAACAGATTCTGTAACCGCATGGGTCATGGGTTGACCCGTCTCATGCATGAGACGGATCCCCTTGTTCTCATGGGAGACCACCTCTTATAAAAAATATGATGACACTGCATAAAGGTTGTAGTCTCACCCTAAATATTAATAGCAATTTCATCTTTAGCCTACTACAACAACGATATTTTTAATCTAACTTTTAAGATGTTCCGATTAAACCCCAAGAAAAATTTGGACACTGTCTCAATCCGATATTTAAGAAAGAAGTTCTCCCTCAAATGATATTGTGTTGAACACTTAATATACCGAATCCAGATTGACGAGAAAAGGTTCACCATAAATCTGAAAGACCATTTCAACTTAATATACCGAATCCAGATTGACGAGAAAAGGTTCACCATAAATCTGAAAGACCATTTCAGCTTGAATTTCGTTTTTATCCAATGTTAAAGTTTAGGGTAGATTAGTTTAGTTTAGTTTAGTTTAGTTTAATAATTTGAAATAATGGATAGCAAATCAAATAATGTCCACATATAAATTATAACAAATTTTTTGTTATTTTCTTAGGCTCCATTTATATTGGGGAAAATGTGTTTATGAAAAATATTGTTTTCATGTTTCGATGTTTGGTTACCACCGAAAAATAAAGTCAACGAAAAAGATTTTTCGATTAATGAAAAATAGACTTGTTTCCTACGAAAAATGACTTCCGAATTTTTCTCCTCAAACTATTTTTCGAAAATTGCTTCTCAACACCATCACCTCACCCATCTTTCTCAACTTCTACCTTTACCCCTAACCACAATCGAAACACCTAACACCCACCCTCAAACCCCATCACCTCCCACCCCATCCCCCATACCCACACACCCACCCTTAGGGGTGGCTTGGTAGGTATACCAAATGTATTTTGCTTATACCATGTACCTACCAAGTTTAACTTGGTACATGAAAATCAATACCAGTACCAACCGAATAAGTCGGTATACCAACTAAGTTGATACGGTAGGTACTCGGTTGGTACGAGTTGGTACTAGACTCTACCAAATGTATATTAAAATAACAATTTTTCTATTAAAACTAAATAAATATAATAGTACATCATTATAAAATTATAAAATTTAAAAGAGATTATAATATAATAATAAATTCATCTCCAAATGCTCTGCTGAGTTATGCGTCTGATGGATACCCAAACAGAATATGGAAATATTAATCAAGTAATGGATATGATATGAGGTGATAGGGCAATCTGATTTATGCATGATGTTTCTGACTTTGTGCATATTTTAGGAGTATATGTTTTTAAGGTTTGGCATGTTGCAGTCAACCCATACGCTACCAAGCATTTACAGCAATACAGAAATGAATATAATTCAAGAAGAAAGATATAGATATATTCCTGAGATATGCATACAGTAAAAAATACAGCCAAACCAGATTGCCAAGGTTTCATTTATATATGCAGTAAAGTAACAGTTTCTCCATTTGACTGTTTGTTACCTTTTGTGATTATTCTTGAATTCATCATGTTTAAAGGAAGCTTACCAGGAAATAGATGACTGGATTATGGTTGAAACCATATAAAATTGCTATCACCAAAGAGTAGAAGGCATGCATGGACAATTTATAAAGTTAAAGGAAGCTTACCAGGAAATAGATTAGGGTCAAATTAAGTAAATAACACACATATATATATATATATATATATATATATATATATATATGTATAGATATATATATGAATTAATATTTAAAAAAATTACAATTGGTACTCGGTATACCAACCAATTTAAATTTCTGTACCGAGTACCAACCAATTTCACATAATTGGTAAGGTAGTACCGTACCAACATTTCGGTATACCAATTGTCACGTACCAATTATAATTGGTACGGTTGGTACACGAGTTGGTTGGTACGGAATGGAAAATTTTGCCAGCCCTACCCACCCTCCCCGTAAAAAAAAATTACTAATATTAAAATTATTTTTTAACAACTCTCATACTTTATCTCACACTTTAACAATTACTAAGGATGTTTAAAAACAACAATAACTACAAATTATTATTAAATCACGAAATGTATTTGGAAATCAAAGAAGTATTAAAATAGGGTTGTAAAGGACTTCATCCTCTTTTGTAGGATATAATAAAGTCTGAAGTTTTATTTCTAACGCCAATTAACAATAGACAAAAACTCATGTGAGAACACTATGACCCGTCTCATCCATGAGACGGGTCGGGTCCATGACCCAACTATCTCTCTCTCTAGACGCTCCCTCTCACTAAACGCAGACCTTCTCTCTCAATTCGCCGGTGACCATTGTCCTCTCCCTCTAATCGGCAACAACAATCACCCCTCACCGATCTAAATCCACTCCTCACCGTTCCTCTTCTCTTCCCCAACTACGGCAACGCCCTCTCCCTTGTTCTCCAACCATCGCCGTCTCCTTTGTTCCCAGGTCAAACCAGTTCGCCGGCGTCCCCTTGAATCCTCCTCACCTTTCTCTCTATTTCCCGACCTCCTTCTCACCGGTGACAAACCAATTCCCTTTCAATCAATCGCTCATCACCGTCCCTCTCTTCCCAACTACGTTAGCTTCCTACCCCCTTCCTCCTCAATCGGTGTCGCTCACCCACCGAAAGATGACACTGTAATTGTCACTGGAGATGATTCTCCGTCAAAAGCCATTGTAACCATTTTTCTCTTTGATTAAACCAACAATCGTACAGATCTATTAAAATGGAATGATCCAATCAAACATGAAAACAAATTTCAGGTTGGAAAAGAGAGAAATGAAATTGCTTTAAGGCTAGAGACAGAGATGGATGGAAGAAAGGGTTTGAATTTGAATTATATAATTTATTTTTTTTTAATTTTTTTTTTTTTGCTTTTTTTTTTTTAGTTTTTATATTATTTTTTCGGCTTTTCAGTGGTACTTCACAAGTGTAGTACTATTACTTATAGCAATACCAACTATTACTTAAACAAATGAGAAGTATTACTCAAAATTAAAACAGTTTCTAACACTATTATTAGTTAAAAAAAATATAACACTATTACTTCACAAGTGTAGTACTATTACTTATAGCAATACTAACAATTACTTAAACAAATGAGAAGTATTACTCAAAATGAAAACATTTCCTAAAACTATTAATAGTTAAAAAAAAAAAAAACACTATTACTTCACAAGTGTAGTACTATTACTTATAGCAATACCAACTATTACTTAAACAAATGAGAAGTATTACTCAAAATGAAAGCAGTTCCTAAAACTATTATTAGTTAAAAAAAAATAACAATATTACTTCACAAGTGTAGTACTATTACTTATAGCAATACCAACTATTACTTAAACAAATGAGAAGGATTTTTTTTAAAAAATATTCCATTTTAAATCCATATTTACCTAAATGACTCAAGGGAAAATTTATGTACCAAAATGACCACATTTTGAGAAATCGGCATTGGTAGTACCGTTTTTGGCTTAAAGTCGGCACTACCAATGCCGATTTTGGTCAGTCAAAAGTCAGCGAGGAAGGCTTAGGCTTAGGATTAATTAATGGTGTTTTGGATTAAGAGAAGTCGGTATTGCCAATACCGACTTCAACTAGGGTTATAGTGAAGTCGGCATTGGCAATGCCGATTTCAACCCAACATAAATCCCCTCACAGCCTCTTCTTTCTCATTCTTTCCTAACCATTTCTCCGTCCATTTCAATTTCAGAGCTCAACATTCTTCAATATTTTGTGAATTAAGCATTATTCAAGGTACATTTTATTCTTTTTTATATATTTTATTTATCGAATGAATTGATATATTTTGATTTGTATAATGTGATTTGTTGCTTTTTTATATATTTTGATTGTTGAATTAATTTGTTTAGGGAAAAATATGAGTGGACTTCCACTTATTTTCATGTGCTGCGGGGAGGAGATGATGAAAACCCGTTTGGAGATAGTAATCTTGAACGAGGCGAGAAATTTCCCCTTAGGGCAAAACTTCGTTGGAGTTACAAAAAATTGATTAGGAAGTTATATAAGAAAATTGATATAGATCCAAGGGATATTAAATTGAAAGTTATTTGTAGATATCCTCATATTATGGGCAATGGGTTTGCAAATTACATTTGAAGTCGAAAATGATATGTGTGTGAAAGTCATGTTTGATGTTTACGCTTTCGATTAGGTGGGATTGGTAGCTTGCGGTTGTATATTATCATGGATTTTAGACTTGATAATACGTGCGTTACGATGAGGTTGAAACACGTGAGGAGCCGTCTGAAAATGATAACTACCTTGAGAGAGATGCTTTTGGTTTTGAAACACGTTGGGAAGAGGAAAGGGAAGTGGAGCAGGAAGTGGAAGCGAAGTGGAAGTGGAAGGGGAAGCGGAAGAGGTAGAGAGGAACGTGAAAACGATGATGATTCGGATTATGAAAGTCATATCCTTGCGGTAAGTTACGATGCGATTACGGATATGAAGATTGTTCGAGTGCAGCGATAACGAGAATGAGGGTGATGATGGGGAAGGTGGTGATGTAGGAGCACGAGATGATTACTTTTCAAGGTGAACCGCAAAATCAAATGTATGGGAGAGGAGACTATCAATTTTACCGTGATATTGGTGAAGGGTCGAGAGAATTATGATAATGCGAATACAAGTTTGCCGAATGGAATGCGGAGAAGGATGGAATCGCTAAAGGTATTCGCTTCTCGACAAGATTGATGTACGTGAGATAAAGAAGTATCATATTAAGAAGAATCCGAGGTTCAAGGTGAGAAAGAGCACACGCAAAAGTGGACTATTGAGTGTTTGGTGAAACGGTTCCCTGCAATTTCTATGTCAATGTGAGTACGAAGAAGGGTGGGTGCCGGGAAGTAACTAAGTACAAGGTCCACATTCTTGCTTGGCTTCGGATGTTAGCGGCGATCATCCTAATTTAGATGCTAAGTTTATAGGACGAGAAGTTTTTGATCTTGTCAAGGTGATCCAGTACAAGATTAAGCTTATCATGATAAATATAAAATCGGCTCACGGTAAGGATGTTTCATATCGGAAGGCATGGTGTGGTAAACAAAAAGCCATCGCTCAAGCATATGGGGACTGGGAAGAATCTTATAGAAAGTTGCCACGTTTGTTAGCGGCTATTCAAAAGTGGAACCCTTCAACCATTGTGGAGTTTTCTAATCGTCTGGCTGGTCCTCCAGGTTCGTTTGGCCGTGTGTTAAGGGCATTTGGCCCTTGTTTGGAAGCATTCTCTCATTGTCGTCTGTCATTTTTGATGGCACATTCTTGCATGGAAGATATAAAGGGGTAATACTTATTGCTATGGGTGTCGATGCGAATGATAGTTTACTTCCACTTGCTTTTGCTCTTGTTGAAAAAGAAGACCATGAAAAGCGGTCTTGGTTCTTACATCTTCTTTGCGAGACATGTTATTAGGGCTCGTGAAGTTTGTTTGATATCGATCGCCACAATGGGATCCTTGCCACTATTGGAGAAAATGGTTGGCCACGCTTGTTGTGCACAGGTGGTGCATGTTGCATTTACGAGCTAATTTCCTTTACACTCATAAGGGGGTTGGCTTAAAAGATCTTTTTTGGCGTCTTTGTTAGCGCCACCCAGACCGAAAGATGAAAAATTACTTGGCTCGATTCGTATAATCAATCGCGAGGCGGTTAAATGGTTTGAGTTGTTGGATGCTAAAAAGTGGTCGATGGTGCGTGATGGTGGATATAGGTATGGCATTAAGACTACCAATTTGTGCGAGGTTTTTAATGGTGTGATGAAAGGAGCACGAGGGATGCCTATTTCGGGTATTGTTGAGATGGCCTTCTATAGGTGTGTGGAATACTTTCAAAATAGACTCTCGATATCAATAAAGGCTTTAGGGGGGTATCCTGGTAACCCCAATATAAATGCTAGGCTGCTATTGACAAAGGGTCCAACAAAAATATGATTTCAACTTGAAGAAGGCCGGCTATCATAGTGTTAGGAGGTTTAACAATACTCGGTAGGTGTTTATCAAGTTCTGGCCGGGCGACGCGGTGAAAGGGGTGGAAGGATTCAAGTGGTGGAATTGGGTCCTCGAGCATGCACTTGTGGTAAATGGGTGCAATATCATTACCCTTGTTCGCATGCTCTTGCACGCTTCAAAGCCCAACATATTGATGGTTTGAATTTTGTTGATCCCTTTTACGGTCTTGAGGCGTACCACAATACGTGGAGGGGCACTTTTAATCCGATCCATGACGAGGCTTCTTGGAATGTAGATCATCTTGTCCCAAGTTTTTATCCTAACCCAATGCACCTGGCGTGATAAGAAGCAAGGAAGACCTAAATCAAGGCGGATTAGAAATAGGATGGATTGGCGGTGGAGAAAAGGAAGTTTCGTTGCGGGATATGCAAGGGAGAAGGTCACACTAAAAGAAGATGTCCAACTCTTAGGGTGGAGGATTAAATGTTATTTTCTAGTACTTGTAATATGTTTTGTTTAACTATTTGTAATATATTTAAGTATTCGTAGATGTTATTTGAACTTTGAACTTGTAATATATTTAAGTATTCGTAGATGTTATTTGAACTTTGAACTTGTAATATATTTAACTATTTGTAATTTATTTTATTAAGTGTTTGAAAAAATGATGACATAATATTCGCTTTTACTCGATAAAAATTACAAAATTCAGTGACCACATCCCGGTCACATAGGAAAATATTACATAAACATAAATAAATAAATTCAGTGACCACATCCCGGTCACATAGGAAAATATTACATAAACATAAATAAATAAATTCAGTGACCACATCCCGGTCACATAGGAAAATATTACATAAACATAAATAAATAAATTCAGTGACCACATCCCGGTCACATAGGAAAATATTACATAAATAATAAAGAAGGAATAAATAATAACGATAAGATAAAATGGTAAAAAAAAAATGAACTAAAGTAAATATGTACTATTTAACTTACCAAACCCTCATAACGACTAGCATGCGCCCTGTACCCCTCGTCCTCCACATCATTTGGATTCTGGATCAATAACCGTGTGATTCGAGAGTACCATAACATATAGGGATGTTCTAAATCTACATCCTCGATACCGTATTGCCCATCCACCACCAAATTAGCCCGTTGATTCCACATTCCTATGTAAGATATGTGGAAATTGAGCCAATTAACTTCTGTTCGACCTCGTCGGTCAAGTCCATGCAGGTAATCACTCGTGTCATGTGGGTCAGGGATACCCTGTAACATCCCGAACTGCCTCATTACTCGATCAGGAAGGTGCCACTCAACCCTATCAAAGCAAATGAGGGGCACCTTTCGCTCTCCATATATCTTTGTCCCTGGAAGCAATATGCTGGACCCTGGACACTAAAGTACGGCTGCCACTCAACCTGATCCTCAGTCAAATACGCTAGCTGATCTCGATATCCACGCAAGTTGTGGCCGGTAAGATGCGTATGTGATAAGGGACCTTGCCACCTACATATGGAGCAATTTCACATACAAATTAATGTGTAATAATCAAAATCAAGTACATAAAATATTATGTGATTTTAAAATGAATTTATTTTAAAATACCTGCAACCATATGGCAGTAATGCATCCTGAAGAATGACATCTCCACGTGTCCTTACGGGTCGTAGACACAACAACCGTTCCCAAGCCCAAAGCTAAAAAAAACATAAAGAAAAATATTTAGTGTCACGTACAAAACATATTTTCTTCAATAGAATAATATAAGCAAATATAATTGACATACCTGCACAATTGTTAAGAATCCACCACAACATTTCGCATCGGGCTTTGTCGCCACACACAACTCCCGATATAAAAACGCTAACGTAGCACTACCCCAACTGTAGTTCCCAATCGCGTCAACGTTCCTAAGCAGAGGGAGGTACATCAGTTTCACCAAGATATTACTCGTGTCCGGCATCAATAATGACCCTATGGATATCAAAATATAGGCCCGAGTATACTGATTAATCAATTCGGCATGCGCATTTGCAGGAAGATCCTCCCACTAAGTCAGTTGGTCTATAATCCACTTAATAGACAATCTACCATCCTTCAAGTCTGATTCAAGTGGTCGAATCCCAAGTAACTACTGACATAATTGGCACCATTCCAACCTATGCATATTGGTCCGGCTATGAATCACGGGCTCCCCGTCTATAGGAAGGCCACATAAAAAGCCAACATCCTGAAGGGTGATGGTCATCTCCCAATGGCAAATGGAATGTGTGCGTCTCGGACGCCATCTCTCAACTAAAGCCGCTATCAAATGCAGTCATATTTGAAATGACCTAACTTATAAACACCGTAGAATCCTACTTCTAAAAGTTTGCTCTGTATCCTAACATCCAAGTTTGTAGGAAGTTTCGGACCGCGCCTAAATCTAATAGTCTCAACTTCCTGTCTAGCCCAAATAAAATTTGAACGGTGTTTATCTTGTAATCTTAATACGGAGGGGTCTAGCGGCCCTGGATCAACAAATGCTTGGGTTTGGTCCATCTGAAACAAACAACAAAACTATTAAACTAAAATTCAGTGAAAAAAGGTCAGCCGTTAAATATTTAGCGAAAAAGGACAATTTTCGACGGTTTAGTTAAGTTTTTAACGAGAAGATGGCATTTTTTTGATAAAAAGACACAAGCTGTTAATTATTAAACTATAATTCGGTAAAAAGCCCATTCTCGTTAAATATTTAAGCTGAACAACGAAAAACTTCGTTAAATTTTTGACAATACAGTTAAGTTTCTGACATAAACTTAACATTTTCGTTAAATTTCTAACAAAATTCGAATAAATTAAAAATCAAGTTTAATTAAATCTTAATAAATAACCTAACATGTATGTAGGAAACTCAACAAAAATTAACACAAATTATAGAAATAAATATAATTAAAACGCAAATTATAGAAATAAAAATCAACAAAATACTAACCTTATATTTTAAAAACGTGAGTATGAATAACGTTTTTAGGATTTTGAATGTTATTCTTGGTTGGCTTGATGAGATCTTGGTTGGTGTCAATGGCTATGGCTGAGAGATAGAGAGAGAAGATGAGAGAAGAGAAGAGAAGATGGGAATGAAGGGATGAAGGGAAGGGGAAGGGGATCTGCACGCATGGGATTCTTTAAAGCAGAAGTCGGCACTACCAATACCGACTTCACCCCACTTTTCCAGAAAACGGCATTGGTAATGCCGACTTCACTGTAACCCTAAATGAAGTCGGTATTATCAATGCCGACTTTACTTAAAATTAAAAACTTCGTAATTAAGGCAATTTAACCTCCCATTTAATCCTCCCAATTAATCCTCCTCCAATGGCTGACTTTTGACTGACCAAAATCGGCATTGGTAGTGCCGACTTTAAGCCAAAAACGGTACTACCAATGCCGATTTCTTAAAAAATGGTCATTTTGATACATAAATTTTCCCTTGAGTCATTTAGGTAAATATGGGTTTAAAATGGAATATTTAAAAAAAAAAAATCAAATGAGAAGTATTACTTAAACAAGTGTAGTAACTATTACTTTATATGCATACAATTATTACATTATGTTATAGTAAATATTTAAAAATAAATAAAATTTAGCTTTAATTAAGAGCAATTTTGAAAATCTTTTAATATTCATTCATTTTGGGAGGAAGGAAATGATATGATTTTTAGTGATATCCAATAATTATTTAATTATTTTAACTAATTTTAAAATAGAGAGAGAAAAAAAAGAAATTAAAATGGTAAAAAAAAAGCAAAAAGCAAAAAAAAAATTAAATAAAATTAAAAAACAGCACTAGCAAGAAGTGGATTGTTACTGGGATTTTTAAATGAAGCAATCCAGCTACAGACGGAGCATTGGAAAGAGAAAGAGGGCTATTCGGTAATTGGCTGTTGGAGTAATGCCATTCCGTGCTGGTTTGAGGACTTGAAGCTTCCGTGGTGGATCATGCCCATGGGTCATGGGTTGACCCGTCTCATGTATGAGACGAATTTCCTTGTTCTCATGGGAGACCACCTCTTAACAATAAGAGAAGTATAGCCATGTATTTTGTATATCAAAAACTAGACTTACTAATTTTCGATGTATGATAATTGTTTCAACACGTCACTCACGCATGGTCGAACTTTAAGGCTTACTCGTGGATATAGACTGGACAACAACAACAATAACAACAATCGGCTAACATGAATCATTATATATTATCGTGAAAGAAAAGATGTGAGAAGAACATAATAAGTTAAAAGAAGAAATAGGTCAAAAAAATAGACAATGAATAGAAGAGAAGAAGAAGAAAATTAAAAATAGTGATAATAAAAGAATAAATATATAATAGACAGAAAAAATGAAATAATAATAATTATAAAAAAAAATAAAAATATCACCCACTGGCTTGACACGAAACTAAACCAAGCTTTGTACTCAACCATTAGGGGTCCATCTTATAACCTACTAGTAAAAGCTCGTGTCCGAGGACACGTTTTTTTTTTAATTAAGCCCGTGTCCGAGAACACGTTTTTTGTTTTGTTTTTTTTTTTAATTTTAAAAAAAAATTAAAGGGCAAAATGGGAAAGGGATAACTTAGTGAGGGCAAAATGAAAAATTTGACACTTGAAACTGTTCATTATACTGTAGCAAGGAGGGGGTGCCATTTATACTATAGATATAGATATGGACAACAAAATGAGTAGCCCTGAGCCCCTGAAGGCTAAATTTGCTAATTCTGAATAATTTTCAAAAGATACTCTTTTTGTCTCACTCAAAATTTTAAACTTTCACAAAAGATTGTTCCATCCGAAAAAGTTCAAAATCTTAAAATGATTTTTTTTATCACTTCTTTATTTGTTCATTCCAAATACAATTATCCGTTAACTATTCTCGCTACATCACTTTCTTTCTGTTATCCAACTATCTATACTCACAACACATCATCTTTTTTCACTTTTTTCTTAATTCATGAACCGCCTGAATAATTTGCTTTAACATTTTTGCATATAAAATTTATTTAGCCAATATTTTTGTATATTTTCTTTTAATAATCATAATAATTTAAATTAATACTCTCACTGTCTAGAAAGTTTGCCCCACTTTGACTTTTATAATTAATTTAATCAAACTTTGACCATACTTTATGAAAATTTAAATTTGTCTAAGCAATTATAAAAATTGTTATTGACATTATATCTAATGGTGAAATAATAGTAATTTTAGAATGAATAAAGATATCTCGTTTTTTATAAAATTAGAATCAAAGTTCGATTGAGTTGGTTATAAAAATGAAATGAAAGCAGGATAAATTTTTCGATCGATCGATCGAGAGAGAGAGAGAGAGTAATAAATTAAGAATTTGGATTTGTGAGTAGGGATGGCAACGGGGCGGGTTCGAGGCGGGTTCTTCATTTCCCAAACCCGCTCCTATAGTGATCTAACATTACCCGAACCCGCCCCGCCTGTTATTTACATTACCCGAGCCCGCCCCGATAGTTAACCAAAGGTGAATGCTTTAACATAATGACTTGTCTACTTCTCTTCTGCCTTCAAGTTCTGTCCAAGAAGATAAGAAACAAATGAAAAAGATGAATAAATAGCTGAAGCTTAGATTAGCAGTAATTTTCTAAATCTTATACACTGTAACCATTAATTCACATAACAAAACTAATCCAAATAAGCTTAGATTAGCTGTAATTTCCAACATAATTACTGGCAGTAAAATAAAGAAGCACAAACTGTATAGAGGCAGTATTCAGTAAGGGTATTTAAGTAATTTTATACCTAATCGGGGTGGGTTCGGGGCGGGGCGGAGGTAAACCCGAACCCTATAAAAACCCGGCGAGTTTTCAAAATTGCTTTCCAAACCCGACCTATTAGAGGCAGATTTTTCAGGTTCGGAACGGATTTCGAGTTTTTGTCATCCCTATTTGTGAGTAGTGAAGTGTTAGAATGAGGAAGTAGAATATGAGGTGAGGAGAAAATTGAATCTTGGAACAAGTAGGACCGCTTATTTTAGGAATATCCCAGAAAACAAAAGAAAAAAATATGAATGAGAGGCAATATATACAAGGTAGAACTTTGGACACAACACCAATTCCTTTTCTTTACACCTTTGTTCTCTAATTTCCTCATTATCGGAGGAGAAGAAATTTTTTGTATATATTTTTATATATGTCACTAGTGATTCAATATTACGCATTATTGATAATATTATAATAAATATTAATGTCAATCATAATTATAATTATTTATAATCGTTGAATTAATAGTAATATACAAGAATTGGACAACAACGAATTTCTTCTCCTCCCCTCAAGGATCAGTTAAGCCATGTGTAATGTATTTAGCCACGATAACTGCAGCTATTCATAAACCAATAAAGTTCTAGTTGAATTATTATAGTCTTGAATTTATTGACCGTGTCAACTTCCAATGTAAAGCTTCATAATTCATCCATACCGACATGATAGTGTTTTTTTTTTTTACAAAAAATTCAATTGCATTAATAGTTTGAGAAGAGACGAAACTTTACAAAGATCTAAGGCTCCGTTTGTTTAGCGTAAAACATTTTCCGGAAAATGATTTTCTGCAAAATATTTTTCGAAAAATGAAAATATTTTCCGGAAAATGAGATAAACATGTTTAGCGTAAAACATTTTCTCAATTTTCCGGTGCGAAACAAACACCGAAAAATGGGGAAAATGTTTTCCGAAAAACATTTTCCCCCAAACAAACGGAGCCTAAGGCTCATCCCAAATATTCATAGATTTGTTTTTTAACCTACAACAATGACAATTTCGATCTAAATTTAAATTTTGAGACATTCGAATTTTACTCCAATTATAACTTGGACATTTTCTCAATTCGACATTTAATAAATCCCCCATCGGATAATATATTGCTTTGAGTATTTGACATAAAGATTTCGGGTTGATGAGTAAAAGTACACCATACATCCAAAAATCCCCAAAACATCCTTGTGCAGCAAGAACGATGATATACTTTTGTTTAAAATGATACGAGATTCGTAATTGTAGATTGCATTGCAATTGTAAGATACAAAATCAAATAGACAAACAAACAAACAAACACGGACTCTCAACAATAAAGAGAAATCAACGGATCTCAACAATGTAAAGAAATCATATGATTCTCAATGAAGGAGAAAGTTAGAAATCGAGAATATGTGAAGAGGAAATTGTTATTTTCACTTCTTGAAAAAAATATGAATAATACAATCCTATATATACACAATAATCCTTCTTTGACTAGGATTCTAGTCTAGCTACATATTCTACTTTCCTACTTAACAAAGAAGTTTTCCTAAAATACAAAGCTAACATAAGGAAACAATATTTACAAGGAAATGAAAAGATATTAATAAGATATGTCAATATCTCAACACCCCCTTAAGTTGGAGCCTTTAGATCACGAACGCCCAACTTGTCAAGTAGATTGAGAAACTGTTTACTACCCAATGCCTTAGTAAGAACATCAGCCAACTGTTCGAATGTGTGAATATACCGAGTTGTGAGGACACATGTACGAACAGCATCACGAACAAGATGACAGTCAACTTCGATATGCTTCGTACGTTCGTGATGAATTGGATTCTGAGCCATATGAATAGCAGATTGACTATCACAGAGAAGAGGTACTGGAACATCATGTCTAATGCCAAAGGATCGAAGAAGACCAAGTAACCATTTGAGCTCACATGTCGCACTAGCCATAGAACGATATTCTGCCTCAGCCGAAGAACGAGAGATCATACCTTGCTTCTTCGTCTTCCATGAGATAGGTGAATCACCAAGAAAAATAAAATAGGCAGTAAGTGAACATCGCGTGATGGGACAACTAGCCCAATCAGAATCACAATAAGCTCGCATTTGTAAAACGAAAGATGATTTCAAGAGGATGCCTTGTCCAGGATGTGCTTTCAAATAACGAACCACACGTAACGCAGCAGTCCAATGAGCAATCTTGGGCTTGGTCATAAATTGTGCAAGAACATGCACACTATAGGACAATTTCGGGCGTGTAATGGTGAGATAAATAAGTCTCCCCACAAGGCGCCAGAAAGACTCAGGATCACGCAAATCATCGTCTTCAGTCAAGGCCAAACGATGGTTTTGTTCAATGGGTGTAAGGGCCGGTCGAGCGCCAAGGAGTCCTGCCTCGGAAAGAATGTCAAGGACATACTTTCGTTGAGAAAGAAAGATGCCGTCCGGATGTGTGGCCACTTCAGGGCCCAAAAAATACTTCATCTGTCCCAAAACTTTCATATGAAAACACTTACTGAGATATTCTTTGAAGCGTCGAATTACCTCATGATCATTACCACCAATAGCCAAATCATCCACGTACACAAAAACGTGTAGCTCAGCAGTGGAAGTGGTGTAAGAAAAAAGAATAATTTGAATATGACTGACGGAAGCCATATTGCTTCAAGGCAGTTGACAACTTTTCAAACCAACAACGAGGAGCTTGTCGTAAACCATATAATGATTTCTTCAGTTTTCAAACTTTACCAGAAGATGAAGCTGGATGTCCCATTGGAACCTTCATATACACATCCTCACTTAGATCCCCATGCAGAAAAGCGTTATGGACATCCATTTGATAAAGCTCCCACCCTCGAACTGAAGCAAAAGAGAGAAAAACTCGTACTGTAACCATCTTTATTGTGGGTGCAAAATTCTCCTTGAAGTCCACTCCTTCAACTTGACGGTTTCCCAAGATCACCAACCGGGTCTTGTATCGTTCAACTGACCCATCTGCGTTGTACTTAATATTGTAAGTCCATTTGTTGCCAATCACTTTCTTGTCAACAGGAGCATCTACCAATTCCCATGTACCATTCTGATCAAGAGCATCAAGCTCTTTATTCATAGCCTCACACCATTTAGGAGATTTGACTGCTTCACCAAAATTTTTTGGCTCAACACCTGAGTCAATGGCAGCCAAGAAACAACGATGTGCCATAGAAAAGTTAGTGCAACTAACAAAGTGTGATAAAGGATAACGAGTACTTGAAGATTTCTTTTGGACTGGCGAAGAAGACGGGGAGGGGATTCGTGCGGCGTGAGCTTTGCCCAACTCATATTCATTTGGAGAATACTTTGAAGAGGGAACCTTAGCTCTCTGACCTCGACCCAAAATCTCTACTGCAACTTGTTCAGTCACCTGCAATGAATCAGAAGCGAGTTCGAGCCTTTGATCAAAATCTGTAACCGGATGTGCAGGCACTTGTGCAGTGGGTTGTTCAAACAACTGCTCAGGCAACTGTTCAGGCTGTTCATCAGGTTGTTCACACAACTGGTCAGACAACTGTTCAGGCAACCGATTGCCCTCATGAACATTGTCTTCTTCATGGGCAATTTCATCTGTAGACTCACAAAGGAAGATGTCCGAATCTGTATAGGCTTTTTCCGGATCAGTCCAATCACTAGCAAAGGGAAACTCCTTTTCCACAAAGACAACATCTCTAGAAATGAGCATTTTATGCTCATCAAGATCATATACTAACCAACCTTTCTTCCCAAATGGATACCCCAAGAAAACACATCGTCTACTTCGACTAGCAAATTTATCATTATCCCTTCGAGAGTAATGAACATAACATAGAGAACCAAAGACCTTAATGTGTTTGTAAGAAGGAGATTTTCCAAAAAGAATTTCATAGGGGGTTTTCCCATTCAACAACTTCGAAGGGGTACGATTAATAAGATGCCCTGCCGCTAATACACATTCCCCCCAAAATTTCACCGGTAATTTTGCTTGAAACATTAAAGCACGGGACACATTCAAAATATGTCTATGCTTCCTTTTCACCCTTCCATTTTGTTGGGACGTACGAATGCAAGTGGTGTGATGCTCAATGCCATTTTCAAGAAAATATTTTTCTAAACAAGTAAATTCCGTCCCATTGTCACTCCTAATTTTCTTGACACCTTTATTAAATTGTCTTTCGACCATGGCAAGAAAAATTTTCAAGATTTGAGAAACATCACTTTTGGACTTAACTCAGTAAACCCACACAGCACTGGAACAATCGTCCACAATGGTCAAAAAATAAACGGCTCCACACATTGCAGGCTTTCGATAATCACCCCAAATATCACAATTAATTAAATCGAAAATTTCAATAGAATTACTATCACTAAGTGAAAACTTGTCCCTACTTTGTTTAGCTTGGCAACAAATCCCGCAAACGTCCTTATCAATACTACTATGACTAATAAAAGGTAATAAACCAACCACTTTATTTGATGGATGTCCAAGTCGTTAATAACACAACTAATAACTTCCAGATTCTTTGATGTTGCAAGCTTGCGTCCTCATTGATCCCCGCAAGTAGTACAACCCCCCGTCTTGTTCACCTGTTCCAATCAAAATCTTCGTGGCTTGGCCCTGTACAACACACAATTTGTCAGAAAAGTGCACTATATGATTATAGTTATTAAGCAATTGCGAGACAGATAAAAGATTGCAGTTGAAAGTGTGGGCATATAAAATCTTTCTCAAACGTAGATGTGATCCGATGACATCATCTTCTTCTTTCGTGGCAATCATATATCTTCCATTGGACAAACCTATGTAGTTAGCCTCAATCTGTCGTACGTTTTCCAACAGAGCAATATTACCTGTTATGTGTCGATTAGCTCCACTATCGACTAGCCAAGGTTCATTATTTGTCTTACCATTCATTCTCCCAGTTGTGCGATCAGCTGTCTGCACATATTCGTTGAAGTGAGTCCATTGTTCAGGCGTGAACCCCAGCAAGCCAGCCCGCTCTTCATTTGTCATCCCAGTAGTTCCTTCACCGCTAGTATGCATCGTGTTGACTCGTGGATTGAATCTTTCCGTCGCCGAAGTATTTCTGCCTCGTCCCTTTACGTTCTTTATGCGTTGTTCTCCCCACCAATCTGGATACCCCACCAGCCTGTAGCATGTATCTACATCATGTCCCTTTTTCTTGCAGTGAGAACATACAGCACTGCTCGCCTCATTTCTTTCTATCTTCGAACCACTTGTACGATCAGTTGTGCACACAGTTGATTCCACAACTGTCTGAACAGCAAAACTGGCAGGCGCTGGATAATCTTCATGCAGGCTACCCCAGACTCTTTCTTCTCGTGCAACCATAGAATATGCCTTATTTACATTAGGCAAAGGTTATGTGTTCAGTATGGAGGATTTCACGTTCTCAAACTTTGGTGCATCAAGCCCCATAACGAATTGATGAACCCTCTCGTCTTCTCGTCGTTGAACTAGCTTCGTGCTAATGTTACACCTGCACCCCGCACATGAACAAGTCAGGATTGCATCAAAGTTATTCAACTCATCCCACAGTTTCTTCACGCGACCAAAATAATCCGCCACACTTTCGCCTTTTTGTTGCTTGCAATTTACCAAATCCGCCTTTAATTGCTGAATCCTAGGTTCGTTTCCAACCGAGAACCTCTCCTGCAAATCATCCCATAACGTCTTTGCATCATCCACATAACTCACCATGGAACGAAGGCTTGGCTCAATGGTGTTAAAGATCCATGAAATAACCATTGAGTTTACCGTTTGCCAATGTTCCAATTCATCTTCCATGGTAGGTTTTTCAATGGTTCCATCAATGAAGGCCATTTTGGTCTTAGCCCTCAATGATCCCTTGAAAACCCTAGCCCATTCTTCATAATTCTCGCCCTTCAATTGAACATGGGTGAGAATCATGCCCGAATTGTCACTCGTCGAAAGAAAATATGGAGATCGCCTCTCATCCATAGCTTTCTTTTCTCCACTAGCCTCGGTGGTCATGGCCGGATCCACACGAAAGCTCTGATACCAAGTTAGAAATCGAGAATATGTGAAGAGGAAATTGTTATTTTCACTTCTTGAAGAAATATGAATAATACAATCCTATATATACACAATAATCCTAGGATTCTATTCTAGCTACATATTCTACTTTCCTACTTAATAAAGAAGTCTTCCTAAAATACAAAGCTAACATAAGGAAACAATATTTACAAGGAAAGAAAAAGATATTGACAAGATATGTCAATATCTCAACGGAGAACATAATTGAAATCAACAACACAATTATTTGTGATATCAACACATTGAAATTAAAAAAATAAAATGTGTTGTTGAATATTTCTACCATGGATCGGAGAAAGAGAGGAATAGAGCTGCAAACGGGCCGGATTCGAGTCGGGTATAGCCGAGTTCGAGTCGAGTCAACAATGAAGAAAAATCGAGTTGAGTTTTAACGGGTCGAGTCGAGTTGCAATCATACTTGCCGACTTCGACTCGGGTAGTTGGATTTGGGTTCGACGGGTACCCGGGTTCGACTCGAATTTGCCTTGCCGAGTTGAATGAGCCCGGGTCGAGTCGGGTGCTACCGGGTCGAGTCGGGTAACACCAACTCTTGAGCGGCCGCCCTTCCTCCACGGCATAACTACAGCGGTCGCCCAAGGCTACAGCGGGTCGCCCATATGACACGGCAAAGCTACATCGGTCGCCCAAACTCCAAAAACTCCAAAGGGATTAAGATTTAAGGGAATAACAGTAACATTTTTTGTAATTGTACTAACAGACTAACAGTTTTATAATCCAAACTCCAAAGGGATTAAGGGAATAACAGTAATAGAGTAATAACAAAACTTTTGTAACAAAAAAACCAAAATCTTTCTCCTTCCTGCTCCTCCTTCTTTACTTGTTTAAGACTACAAAAAAAATCATAAAACAAACATAAAAAATTAGGCTAAAGTATCTAAAATTGGGTATTTATCCAATTTCAACTAAAAATTTACGCCAAACCAAACTCAAACAGGACTTGGAAAAGACAAATAAGCTAAAATACCTCAAAAGAGATGAGATTGATCATACCAGTCCCAAATACACATCATTAGTTATTGATCGAGCCACTTGCTGGAAAAAAGAAAAAGACAAAAAAAAAGGTGATATATTACACATATGAAAATTACAATTAACATACAAATATAATTTAAAAATTATATTATAACATACCTTCCTTATCAGGAGTGTTCAAGTCAATCTCCACTTCCTTTAATGTATGCTTATCCTTCTAGATAAGTTAACATAAGTAGAAAAAAGAAATTAAAGTGTGTAATACTAATGATAATATGTATTTATAGGTCTAAATAATCAATATGTACCTGTGACATCTTCTTAAGTCCATAGAGTTCATGCGCCCAATCAGCTCCACACAACAACATTTCCACACAACAACATTTCCACTGTTTTAGGTTTCAAGCATGCCCTATGAGGCTCAATGACTCTACCACCAGCACTAAAAGTTGATTCAGACGCAACAGTTGTGATTGGAATAGCTAACACATCAGCAGCTATCAACGACAACACCGAATACTTTCCTCGATTTGCTTTCCACCATTCTAATGCATCAAATTGATCTCCGACAACAGGAAAAACATTTTCATCCAAATATGAAACTAATTATGATTTTGCAGGCTTAACAATCGTATCTGTTTGGCTAAAAAACTGACCATATTTGGAAATTCCCCTAAGAACAGGCTTACCCGATAAACTTGTTTATCTACTCCTCGAATAACTATTGCTTGATGATGACTCCATATTAGATAACCCTTTTCCATTGTTTCCATTTTCATTGATTCCGACTTGCTCATCAACGTATTCTTGAAACAAATCCCTTAATGGTTCTTTAACAATATCCATATTTTTCTTCCCCTCTTCTCCGTAGATAATTGGAAAACAAAAGTCTAAAAGCATCAACTTGAACCTTGGGTATAACACCGAACCTATTGACATAACCAAATTACATTGTGACCAATATTTGTCAAACTTCTCCTTCATTGGGATAGCCATATCCTTAATATACAATTTTCTGTCCACACATTTCAAATCTAGCAATTCTTTCACTCTATAAACCTCGGATAGAAATAAATTTGCAGTTGGGTATTGAGAACCCGATACGACATGTGTGACTTCATTAAAGACCTCCAAGAACTCACATACGTGTAAGTGTCACAATCTGAACCGCCAATGTTCTTTCAGCCCAATTTAACGACTTCCACGTCGAATAAACAGCTAAGGGCATTTTGGTCATTTTCTAAGGCAATTTAAACAAGAAAGGGCCTTAAAGGAATATCAAAAATAGGTCAAAAATCGGTTGGGAAGAGTCATTTCCAAGAAATTGACTAACTTTTCATTAAATACAAACAGCCAAAACTGCTTTCTGCAGAGTCAGGCACGCTTACACTCCCATCCGCGCGGACAGGAATGAGACTCAGTCTCATCTGCGCGGACACCTTTGAGACCTAAAATCAGCCTATAAATTAAATCATTCTCTCTCAGTTTAAAAAATCAAGAATTCGAACCCTTACTGTTATATTCACCAAATACCCAGAAAACAGCCTAACACCCAAACAAAAACACTCATCCAAACACCAAATTCAAACACAAATCTTGATCACATTCAAGCCCTAAACACAAATCCAAGGAAGATAGGGTACAACCATTGGTAAACCCTCCTTCTCCTTACCTTAATCTCCCTCATCCATGCATACATCTCATATTTTAAAGATGTAACTTGTTCATCTTCTTGTTGCTCATCTCTTGTCCTAGATCCAAGAGGATCTCCATGGAAGTTCATCTCCATGGATGATTCTCTACAAGGATCCATATTTTTTAGCTTGTTCTTCCTTTTCTTTACATAAACTAGTTGTTACTTGATCTTTTGGCGTAAAGTGTGGTCACCTTGGAGTTCATTTCCATGGATGATCACACTAAATGATCCATATTCTCATTTTATGTTATTAGTTCTTTCTTGACCTAAAATGTGGTCACCTTGGAATAAATTTCCATGGATGACCATTTTAAATGGTCTAAATTGTCTTTACTTCCTGAAAAATGTTTTTTCTAACCTAAGATCTTCACCTTGGAACAATTTCCATGGATGAAGATCATTAAGGTTCCTAGGTTACAAAAAGGGTGAAGTTGATACATTGAGTTCAAAGATCTCAAGGATGGTCATCTTAATGACCACCTTAGAAATCCACTCTAAAGTTGATACACCCTTAACCTAAATTCAATTTTCATACATTAATCTTTGTTTTATGTTAAATCTCCCCATCCCAAGCAAATGAAATGCTTTCAAGTCCTAATGTACCCTAAGGATGGCTTGATATAGTACATCACCACTAATCATGTTTAGTGATCACTAATCAAAGCCTAAGGAAAGTGGGGACAAGCATGGATGCAAATCTCAAAAATGTTTTCATTTAACACTTTCAGTTGCAAAACTCCAGTTCTGATTCTGTAACTCCAGTTTACATTCTAGAATTTACAGAATCAGACTGAAAAACTGCAAAAAGGAATATTTACTGTCTCATCCGCGCGGACAGAATTGACCCTCGCTCTGGTCCACGCGGACAGGAATGTAAGGGACAGCCATTTTGTTTTTTCAGTCATTTTTCACTCACAGAAGCACACTATTTTGGTAAATTTCAGTCCAGTCCAGTCAAAACTTTATTTCCAGAAAACTCCGTTTGCAAAACACACACACACACACACTCACACAAATTGTTTTAAATTAGGAAGACTCATTTTACGAGGCATTCCGGGTGAACCCTAACATTCTTTCCGGAATGTAACGTGACCTCCGAACCCATTTTTCTCTAATTTTTTGGCATTTTTCAAAGTTTTGGCCCTTAAAACTAAAAACGGCGTGGCGACTCCGTTTGATTTTTCAAAATAAAAATCGGGTACATCACAGTGGCGACTCCGCTGGGGACATATCGAAAACGAGCTTTATCTTTTAAAAAAAAATTCAAAAAAAAAAAGAAAAGAAAAAAGAAAAGAAAAAAGAAAAGCTTTTGTGGGTCAAACTTCTGTCCCGACATTTGAAACCATTTGTACCGTGTGTGTGTTGGTTTTGCACATTTCGCGTTGTTATCTTTTGGCCGCCTCGGAAAAGTTAAAATTTTGACTGTCGGACCGGTTTCTTTAACTGTTTGAATTTTGTGCTTATGTGTTTATTTGCTTCAAAAAAAAATTTCAAAAATATTTTCAAAAAAAAATAATCAAAAAAAAAAAATTTTTTTTTTCAAAATCTTTCGCATGTATCATACTCTTTAAGACACATGTGAAAATTTCTATTTTACTCAGAAAAAAAAGATAGACTGTCCGCACACTACGCACACTTGGCCTTACACTGCACACTACGTCCTTAACCCGGGGAAATCCCAGTAGCAGCCCGTTTGGCCTTATTACGCCTTTCGGTGCGAGCACGGGACTACCCAAACATTCCTTGGAGCCTCGTGTCGATCATGCACTTGTCTGTGACACACTTTGTCCGAGACCCGGTTGGTTTTTAGTTTGGTCCGTGTCGTGCCATGTCTGTGTATACACCTTGCCAGTCAAGCCTTAGTCGGCATGCCAAGTCAATATTTTTCGGAGACCCTAAACAGTCGAAGTCATGCCAGTTTTTCGTCACGGACTTTGACCAGATCTTGACTGACGCCTTGACTTTGACTTTGACTTGCACAACTTATACACCGACTCCCGGCATGACACTGAGTCATCAAGGATTAACGATTATTCCATGTCTAATTACAGCCTAACTAACGACGGGTCAAGATCAATTATGGACATTTATCAGTTCGAGCCATGCCGACTTTTCATCGAGCCCTCCGGACGTAATCTTGACCTTTGACGTCAGCTTTGTCCGTAATTTACACTGAATACTCATTAAGACTAGATTACCCGCCAGACTTTAGGATCGTTTTTCTTTTCGGTCGGTGGGACATGCTTGCCCTACGGAACCCTTGTTCGAGGTTACAGGTTGAGGGTCCGCAGGCGTAGTGATGGGACCCACTGATCCAGAATTCAGAGTAGTTTGCAAAAAAGAAGAGCAATCTTTTTCAACCGTTTAGGGTTTAATAAAACACGTTTTAAGTAAACGAGAACAAATAACTGCATGTTGCATGAGCCCTAAGTCCAAACACCTACCCTCCTCCACTCCCAAATATCTGAACCCTCGTGTCTTTCCCCCGCAGCTCCTCACAAAGCTTGGTTTCGGGCATCGGGCCACCGTATGATCAGTTGGGAAGAGTCAAGCGCAACGTCAGCTTCACCATTTGTTTCGACTCCGGGTTTCAGAATGTCTGCATTAGCCGGTAACGATGGGGACAACATCACTCCGCCTCCCGGGACTCCTCAAAATGAACAGTAGTGGAATCAGCTAGCCGAATAGATGAGATTGCGATAGGAAGCACAGATTAATAGCCTTATGGAAGCTATTAGGAGCCATGGTTTGGCCGTCAGTCTCAATCCCGATGACACCTTCACCGTGGAAGAAGAGGAAGACCCCAATCCCACTCTTGGTCGCCCTGACTACTCCAGGATGCCACCACCAACCTCCTATGGTACTACTACCAGAGCCCGTGCTCCTCGATCTTTGGGTCAGCCAGCTCCCCAAATACAGACTACTGGACCCATGCAGTCTGACGTGACAAATCAGTTCGCAGTTTCTCGGTGGGGGCAGAATCAGTAAGGAATGTCTTCTCATGGTTGGGGGTACCTTGGAATGCCACAGCAAATTGGGATCCCGCCTCAGTTCGGAACCGATCAAGACGGACCTTCACAACAGCAGTTCAGAGTGCCGCAGCAACAGTTTGGGATGCCACCACAGTTCGGTTCGGGACAACAATCGGGAGCCCCTCCTCAGAATGATGCTAGTTCAGCTGCTCCTAACATAGCTTCCACAAACCCATTTCTCACTCAGGGATCAATGGGCCACCAAGCCCCTAATCCAGTTTCATCAGAATCTCCCGGACCGCAATACCCTCCCGGTTATACACCCTCGCCACAGCCAGCCATGCAGTTCAATAACCAGGGGCAGCAACTCGCATTTAAGCCTACTTATAAGTCTCACTCTGGAAACCCGAACTATCCGGCTACCTCAGGTCTGCCTCCACCTTCTCTGCCCCTTGGAAACCCACAGCAAGCCGCTGGGTTCTATCCCTTTGCCCAGGCTCCTACCTATTCTCCCTAGGGTAATTTGGGCCAAGGACAGGTTTTCACCTATACCCCCGGACCGGCCATTCCTTCCACCAGTGTGCCGCCAGTGGTAACTCCTCTCTCCAGCTCAGTCACTGGCTTGAACGCTATGGCTCCACCACCGGACCCTCACCTAGCCTGGCTCATGGAACAACACAAGGAAATGAAAGCACAGATTGCTGAATTGACTGCTAAGAAAGCTGCCTTCCGGCCTACGGACCTGGACTTTATTGTCCCCCTACCCCACAAGTTTGTGATGCCTAATCTAGACCTGTTTGATGGGACTGCATGCCCGAAAACTCACCTGGATACATACACCTTGGCAATGAAAGCTAAAGGGTGCACGAATCAGCAGCTGGCCGACTACTTCAGTCTCTCTTTGAAGCCAGGAGCTTTGAAATGGTTCTTTCGATTGAAGCCTGAAGCTAGGGCTACTTGGGAACAGATTACTAGTGCTTTCACTGAGAAATACAAAGCTAATCTGGAATGGGAAACAAACAGAGTTGACCTACAGACAACAGTGTAGTGTCCCAACGAGAACATCGAGGATTTTTACAAGCGGTGGAATTTGAAACTTAGTGAGATGGCCATTCCTCCTTCTGAAGAAGAACAGTTGGATATCTTCCAGTCATGCCTAAAACCGCATTTGAGAACCTCCCTCAGCCACTTCCCCTACTCGGACTTACTTGAAATGGTTAACTCCGGGGCTAAATTTGAAAAGGCTTATAATCAACAACAGGTTGTTGCACCTACTTACAGATACCGGGCTTCTTCCACCTCCAACACGACTCCTGCCCAGCCCTATGCGGGACAGGACTGTAACAATGCCACTTCCTTTGTTCCCAAGAAGCCTGATGCTTCCAGATCCTGGCTCCAAGGCTTGGGAGACTTTGGAATGCCTTTGAGTGATATCTTTAGAGGTTTGGTAAAAGAAGGTTTGCTCCGGCCTTTAGATAATTATCAGCCTAGAAACCCCAATGCTCCTTTGGATACCTCCAAGCATTGTGCCTTTCATCGCATTATAGGCACTCGACGATGATTGCGTCCCCCTGAAAAAGGCAATCCAAGGTTTGATAGAGCAAGGAAAGTTAGAAGTCCCCGAGGGGCCTAATACAGTCAAAAATCCTTTTCCAAGGAACCATAACCAAGTGAACATGATTGAAATCGGGGAGCCTTCGCATGCCAAGGAAAATGTGGAAACTGGTGAAGATCCCCAGATGATTAATCTTGAATCCGGATTTGAGAATGATGGACAAACCTATCCTCCCGAGATCCCTCAGACAGACCAGCATTGGATCCGGTTGGTAGAGCAGATGAAACTGCGACATGAAGCACAAATTGACAACCTTCTGGAG
The DNA here is from genome assembly GCA_022495995.1 of Adenophora triphylla var. japonica. NCBI lineage: Eukaryota > Viridiplantae > Streptophyta > Magnoliopsida > Asterales > Campanulaceae > Adenophora > Adenophora triphylla. Next base: position 336,712 of record JAFEMH010001609.1, on the reverse strand, counting down.
GCCTTCAGGAGCCATGGTTTGGCCGCCAGTCCCAATCTCGATGGCATTTTTATCGTGAAGAAGGAAGAAAATCCTCCTCCCACTCTCAATCATCCCGGATGTGTCAGGATGCCACCACCAGCTTCCTATGTCTCCACCAGCTTCCTATGTCACCACCGCCGAAGCTCCCGCCCGTCGACTTACAGGCCAGCTTGCCCCCAAATAGCAATTCGAAGTGCCGCCATCCCAACAGCAGTCAGGGATGGAGCAATTCGGCATGCCTCAGCAACCGTCAGGTGTCCCCTCTCAGAATGATACCGGTCCTGCAGATATCAGTAGAGGGAATGAAGGTTTGAAAACAATGGAGGAAATGTGGTTAGCCATCAGGGCTCTCGAGGAACGCCAGAATGAACAGCAGGCCTGGATCGAAGAGGCCACACGTCATTTCAGAACATTGCCAATTCCCCAACTGACTGGGGCTCCCCGAAAGGACAAATATGTGCCTGTTCTCCCGGCTCCTAATGTCCCTCGTTACTCGGCAGAATCCAACCACTTGCTTCCGGCATGCCCAAAGAAGAAATCTCCTCGAGACTAGCTCAACTCGTAACCATTCTAGCACGGCTCGACCCGGCCCCAAATTCACCACTAGGCTGCTTGAAAGCACATTTGGTGGGATATCTCGCGACTTCTCCGATCGCCTCGAAAGGGACTATCAAGATTGGATAAACGAAGATCATCCTCCCGAAAGAAGAAAGCCTCTTCCCAAAGAAAAGTTGAAAGAAAAATTCGAAGCCGGTGATACCAAAGGTGTGGGGACACTCGGGAACCTTCGGGAGGATTTGACTACTATGTCATTTACTCTAATGGGCCTAAGGTCCCTTCCTCCACGAAACCGGCAGCCGCAAAATGACCGAGTCCTTTTGAGGCCCGAAATTCAAGTACCAATAGTCTTTTAGTCAACCTTTGTAGGCTCTAGTATTTTTCTCTTTCACCAAAGTCCTTTCTGGACATTTGTCGTTGTAGTCCATTTTGGACATAGTAGTTAAATGTCTAACTTTTATATAAGTCTTTTTTCTTTTCTTGCTAGACTCGAGACATCACTTGCATACCCACGTTACACTTAATTGAAATGGTTTTATCCTAGATGATCACTTGTGCTGCTCAACCACTAATTCTTTGAAATAATTAATATTTAAATTAATTGGAGTGAGAAAATCAACTGATATCCTTCTCAAATTGGGGCTTACCAACTCCCCATCTTGCATCTCATAAGCTCACATCCCTTTCATCATCCTCATCATCTCGTTGCTCGATGAATTTGCATGGATCTTTTCTCATTTAAAGCTTAAGCAAGCAATGAAGACTTAATTTCGTTTAGGTCATTCGGTAGGAATTGTGGTTGAAGCCGTTCACCCGTAGGGAAAACCTTTACCTCACCCTCACCAAACAATACCCTTTCATTTCAAGATCGGCGTGTTTTGAAACCCGATTTAGCCATCATTTTTTCTCCATGCTAAGAGAAGTCCAAGCAAGCCCAAGAAGTTAGCTTCGAGAGTCGGCGATGCGTAAAATATCTCAAGCCATGAAGGAAGGACAAAGATAATCCTCAACTCCTCAGGAGGCCTTCCAAGTTATTAAAAAAAAACAAAAAAAAGGAGAAAAGGATTTTAAATCCTCACAATTCAGCAAGAATCTTCAACGTCTCAGGAGGCTTTTTAAAAGAAGGTCTGTCGATCCTCACAATTCAGTAAAAGTCCCCGACTACTCAAGAAGCTCTCCTATGATCAAAAAGGAGCCCGAATTCTCGCAAGTTCGCAAAAATTTTCGATAGCTTGGACTTCCTCTCACCATTACCTTAATCAATCCCAAGCCATCCTCTCGATTTTAGAGGATACTCCCACTTCCTTAACCAATCCCAAGCCATCCTCTCGCTTTTAGAGGATATTCCCATTACCATTACCCTTGCCTTGGCCAAGGTCAAAATCTGACCTCTCATTCTTAGAGGCAATCAATCTTCATCACCGTAGATTTCCCAAACACATCCCTGCAAGCCAACCTCTCATCTTTAGAGGCTTAGTCAGCAAAAAGCCAGTCGACCTCTCATCTTAAGAGGTCATGATATCCTAAATCACCCGATAGCCGATCGAAGCCCGAAAACCCAGCTACAGTTCCTACCGGATAGTAATTTCATTCTAATATCTTCGAGAGCTAAATCAAATTAATGCTTCATTGCTTGCTTAAATTGGAATCCATCCCATCTTGGTTGAAAATCATCGATCTAAGATTGTGCAAATTCAGTCCACCCGTTTGACACTTCATGTGAGCATATTTCATTTCTCTTCGCAAACACTTGCCGTGGATGTCCCACTGGGGCTTCGCATCCGTGTCTTTGGATGACACTCTAGGAGGACATGTTTTTTTTCAATCCTCCAAATCCTCAAAGGTCCTCAGATCCGCGAATTTCAACATTTGTTCTCTTTTCAACCGGGATAAGCCCGAACTACGGCGACCTGAGCTCCTCGTCAGGAGGGGAACGTAGGCAACCATAACTGGTCCAGTCGAAATCACAAACAAATCTCAAAAAAAAAAATCCGGTCTCATCAAGGGCCGTCCCTATACACAGATCCTTCTCTCCATCTTTTCGAGTTTGATTCTCGATATCAGTTGGTTTTCTCCTTGTGATTACTCAAAATATTTGTTCATATCAGATTTAGTGTTTGAATAACCCGAACATCAATAAAGGGTTTTAAGAAGCCTTGTGATCATCATGAATAAGACAAGTTTTCAAGTGTCTCGACAAGTCTTCTCTTTCTACATCATAGGAAGATAGAGCCAAACACTGTCTTTCTGTCAGCAGGGGCTTCCATACACCTTTCCACACCTTGTGATGCTTATACTCTCCCAAAAGAGTTAAACTCAAAAGCGAGAGTGTCATACACAAATTTGGGATACATTCCCACTTTTCGAAAGATGTGCCCCTGCACGTAAACATTTCCGAGTCTTGTCCAGCGACTAATTGACTAAGGTCTGAAAAAGATGGGTGCCTCCTTGACCACATGATAACTTTGTCTGCAATAAGACTGCTTTGAATTTCTTCAAGCTGGGGCTTCGCTAAGCGGTTCTCTCAGGTTCTCCTGTATCAGCTCTTCAAGCTGGGGCTTCACCAAGTCACCTTGGTCCACGTTGGGTTCCTCCCTCTGTTATATGATGGATTTGCCCCTTATCAGATTCCCTCCAGGTTTGCTTTGCATCATCAAATGGGGCTTCGCCAAGCCGGGATCATTCTCTGCACGTTCTCTGCTGCTTGCCGTCTCGGATGCACGACACACTTTGTTCTCATCAGCAACGAATCAATCTGCTGCAACCTACACTCTCAGAGTACGCCCCCACTTGCTCAAAATCTGTCTCAAACAGTTTCCAGACACATGCATCCCAATACATCCCCTCTCATCACCATGCATCCCCACAAAAATCTACCCAGGGCTCATGTAGCATGCACAAAACTTGAATCAATAGGAACAACCCTAAGTGATTGAAGATCATAAATCATTATTTCCCTGCCAAAAGCTTGGGCTAAGTGCATCTCCAAAAGCAAGTGAATGCATCATCTCGCGAACATATGCAGTGATACTTTCATACATTGTCTCATAATCATTTTGGTTCTATGCATGCATCTGTCATCATGAATGCCATATATGCATCCTCCTCTCTACTAACAAATGCAGCAATTCAAACATGAAAGACCAGTTTTCCGTTACGACTTGAAGCCTCTTCGCAGCAAGGATGGTCTCCATCGAAGCGTAATGACAATGACTTCAACAGTATGGCCCAAATAACTGGCAAGACCCTCAAGTCAAAAATCATCGGGTCCACCCCTCAGAGTCAAAAAAAAATAAAAAAAAATAAATCCTTGGGTCCACCCCTCTTGTTAAAGAATCCTCGGGTGACTCCCAAATATAGTCAAACTTCGGGTGACTCCCAAATACAGTCAAACCTCGGGTGACTCCCAAATACAGTCAAAACTCGGGTGACTCCCAGATAATAGTCAATCCTCGGGTGACTCCCAGATAATAGTCAATCCTCGGGTGACACCGAGATAACAGTCAAATCCTCGGGTGACTCCTAAACACAGTCAAATCCTCGGGTGACTCCCAAATACAGTCAAACCTCGGGTGACTCCCAAATACAGTCAAACCTCGGGTGACTCCCAAATACAGTCAAACCTCGGGTGACTCCCAAATAATAGTCAATCCTCGGGTGACTCCCAGATAATAGTCAAATCCTCGGGTGACTCCCAGATAATAGTCAATCCTCGGGTGACTCCCAGATAATAGTCAATCCTCGGGTGACTCCCAAATACAGTCAAATCCTCGGGTGACTCCCAAATACAGTCAAACCTCGGGTGACTCCCAAATACAGTCAAAACTCAGGTGACTCCCAAATACAGTCAAAACTCGGGTGAGTCCCAGATAATAGTCAATCCTCGGGTGACTCCCAGATAATAGTCAATCCTCGGGTGACTCCCAGATAACAGTCAAACTTCGGGTGACTCCCAGATAACAGTCAAATCCTCGGGTGACTCCCAAATACAGTCAAATCCTCGGGTGAATACCAAATACAGTCAAACCTCGGGTGACTCCCAAATACAGTCAAATCCTCGGGTGAATCCCAAATACAGTCAAACCTCGGGTGACTCCCAAATACAGTCAAACCTCGGGTGACTCCCAAATACAGTCAAACCTCGGGTGACTCCCAGATAACAGTCAATTCTCGGGTGACTCCCAGATAACAGCCAATCCTCGGGTGACTCCCAGATAATAGTCAATCATCAGGTGACTCCCAGATAACAGTCAATCGACTCCCAAATAACAGTCAATCCTCGGGTGACTCCCAGATAATTGTCAAACTTCGGGTGACTCCCAGATAATTGTCAAACTTCGGGTGACTCCCAAATACAGTCAAATCCTCGGGTGAATCCCAAATACAGTCAAACCTCGGGTGACTCCCAAATACAGTCAATCCTTGGGTGACTCCCAGATAATAGTCAATCCTCGGGTGACTCCCAGATAACAGTCAATCTTCGGGTGACTCCCCAAAGAAACAGTCAAACCTCGGGGTGACTCCCCTAAAAAACAGTCACTCTTGAGTACAAAGCCCGTGGCCTCTTGTTATCGCCACCTCTTTGACGAACTACAATTCGGCTTGATTCCCTCATGGGATACGTAGGAATCCCTTTCGTAAAGGTCCATCCGCATGACCATTATGGTCGCTTTCCCGGGACACAAGCGTCCGTCTCTTCGAACTATGTCCAGGCTTGATTCCCATTCGGGATACGCAGGTAGCCTACCATAGGTCCAGTCACTTGACCAACACGGTCACCCTTTTCCCCGGTAGTTATCGTAAGCTCGAATCTTCCCCAGCGAGAACACCTTCAAATAGTATCCCTCAGGTACAAAACCTCAGCTTAGGTTCATACTCCTGAACCAGGTCTCCACTTAGGTTCATACTCCTGAACTAAGTCCCCATTTAGGTTCATACTCCTGAACCAAACCTCAACTTAGGTTCATACTCCTGAACTAAGTCCCCATTTAGGTTCATACTCCTGAACCAGGTCCCCACTTAGGTTCATACTCCTGAACTAAGTCCCCATTTAGGTTTATACTCCTGAACCAAACCTCAACTTAGGTTCATACTCCTGAACTAAGTCCCCATTTAGGTTCATACTCCTGAACTAAACCTCAACTTAGGTTCACCCTCGGCAGTGAAACGTAAGCCCGTTTTCTCAAACGAAAGTTAACGAAATCCCGTTTCCATCCCCAGCAGTTTTTGAACTACGTATAGGCTTGATTCCCATCCGGGATACGTAGGTAGCCTACCATAGGTCCAGCCACTTGACCAATACGGTCATCCTTTTTCCCGGCAGTAAAACGTAAGCCCGATTTCCCCGACGAAAGTTAACGAAATCCCGAAAACAAACGTAAGACCGATCCCTTCAAGTGAAGTCCACCAAAGGACCGTCTATCCCCTCAGAGTCCGTCCCCAACGAAAGGATGCAAGCCATCGAAGGAAATCATTTCAAAACAAGGTTCGAGGCACCTAAAACGCCATCTTTAAGGTTTGAGGCACCTAAAATGCCATCTTCAAGGTTTAAGGCACCTAAAACGCCATCTTTAAGGTTCGAGGCACCTAAAACGCCATCTTTAAGGTTTGAGGCACTTAAAACGCCATCTTTAAGGTTTGAGGCACCTAAAACGCCATCATCAAGAGTCGAGGCACCTAAAACGCCATCATCAATGTCTGAGGCACCTAAAGCGCCATCATCAAGGTTCGAGGCACCTAAAATGCCATCATCAAGATCCGAGGCACCTAAAACGCCATCATCAAGGTCTGAGGCACCTAAAATGCCATCTTTAAGGCTTGAGGCACCTAAAACGCCATCTTTAAGGTTTGAGGCACCTAAAACGCCATCTTTAAGGTTTGAGGCACCTAAAATGCCATCTTCAAGGTTCGAGGCACCTAAAACGCCATCTTTAAGGCTTGAGGCACCTAAAACGCCATCTTCAAGGTCTGAGACACCTAAAACGCAATCTTTAAGGTCCGAGGCACCTAAAACGCCATCATCAAGGCTTGAGGTACCTAAACGCTATCACTTCGGTTTCAACACGAAACACGAGAAAAGCGATAAATCGCAATCATCCTCGAATTTGACAAACCGAAATCATTACCAGGTTGACATCCTAAAATAGTCACTCTAGGGTCGACGTATGAAGATAGTCGAAAGACCTGAACTACGACTGGCTTGATTCCTCTTAAAGGATACGTAGGTAGCCTACCATTAGGTTTAGCTATCAGATCGAAATGGTCATTTCTTTCCCGAGCGGTCCGACCAAAATGGTCACCCTCTTTTCCCCAGCAAATTGGGACCTCACTTTTATCGACGACCCCACTTCCTTCGAAAGTGTCATCGCCGAGGGGCTACTGTAAGTGTCCCAATCTGAACCGCCAATGTTCTTTCAGCCCAATTTAACGACTTCCACGTCGAATAAACAGCTAAAGGCATTTTGGTCATTTCCTAAGGCAATTTAAACAAGAAAGGGCCTTAAAGGAATATCAAAAATAGGTCAAAAATCGGTTGGGAAGAGTCATTTTCAAGAAATTGACTAACTTTTCATTAAATGCAAACAACCAAAACTTTTTTCTGCAGAGTCAGGCACGCTTACACTTCCATCCGCGTGGACAGGAATGAGACTCAGTCTCATCCGTGTGGACACCTTTGAGACCTAAAATCAGCCTATAAATTAAATCATTCTCTCTCAGTTTAAAAAATCAAGAATTCGAACCCTTACTGTTATATTCACCAAATACCCAGAAAACAGCCTAACACCCAAACAAAAACACTCATCCAAACACCAAATTCAAACACAAATCTTGATCACATTCAAGCCCCAAACACAAATTCAAGGAAGATAGAGTACAACCATTGGTAAACCCTCCTTCTCCTTACCTTAATCTCCCTCATCCATACATACATCTCATATTTTAAAGATGTAACTTGTTCATCTACTTGTTGCTCATCTCTTGTCCTAGATCCAAGAGGATCTCCATGGAAGTTCATCTCTATGGATGATTCTCTACAAGGATCCATATTTTTTAGCTTGTTCTTCCTTTTCTTTACATAAACTAGTTGTTACTTGATCTTTTGGCCTAAAGTGTGGTCAGCTTGGAGTTCATTTCCATGGATGATCACACTAAATGGTCCATATTCTCATTTTATGTTATTAGTTCTTTCTTGACCTAAAATGTGGTCACCTTGGAATAAATTTCCATGGATGACCATTTTAAATGGTCTAAATTGTCTTTACTTCCTTAAAAATGTTTTTTCTAACCTAAGATCTTCACCTTGGAACAATTTCCATTGATGAAGATCATTAAGGTTCCTAGGTTACAAAAAGGGTGAAGTTGATACATTGAGTTCAAAGATCTCAAGGATGGTCATCTTAATGACCACCTTAGAAGTCCACTCTAAAGTTGATACACCCTTAACCTAAATTCAATTTTCATACATTAATCTTTGTTTTATGTTAAATCTCCCCATCCCAAGCAAATAAAATGCTTTCAAGTCCTAATGTACCCTAAGGATGGCTTGATATAGTACATCACCACTAATCATGTTTAGTGATCACTAATTAAAGCCTAAGAAAAGTGGGGACAAGCATGGATGCAAATTCCAAAAATGTTTTCATTTAACACTTTCAGTTGCAAAACTCCAGTTCTGATTCTGTAACTCCAGTTTACATTCTGGAATTTATAGAATCAGACTGGAAAACTGCAAAAAGGAATATTTACTGTCTCATCCGCGCGGACAGAATTGACCCTCGCTCTGGTCCGCGCGGACAGGAATGTAAGGGACAGACATTTTGTTTTTTCAGTCATTTTTCACTCACAGAAGCACACTGTTTTGGTAAATTTCAGTCCAGTCCAGTCCAGTCAAAACTTTATTTCCAGAAAACTCCTTTTGCAAAACACACACACACACACACACTCACACAAATGGTTTTAAATTAGGAAGACTCATTTTACGAGGCATTCCGAGTGAACCCTAACGTTCTTCCCGGAATTTAACGTGACCTCCGAACCCATTTTTCTCTAATTTTGGGCATTTTTCAAAGTTTTGGCCCTTAAAACTAAAAACGGCGTGGTGACTCCGTTTGATTTTTCAAAATAAAAATCGGGTACATCACAATACGTTGCTAACCTTTTCCCAATCTTCATTACTTAGAACATACTCAAACCCCTTATCCCAATTACCAAAATGACGAAACACTTTCTTAAAAATACAAGCAACTTTTAACATATTGTAAGTTGAATTCCAATGTGTTGGGACATCAAGAACAAGTTTTCGAACAGGAATTCTAAATTGAGTAGCAAATAGACCAAATTGATTATGTCGACCCTCTGAACCAGCAACATATTTAACCCCATCTCTTATATTATCAATAATAGACTCAATTGGCCTTAGTCCATCTTGCACCAAGAGATTGAGGATATGTGCACAACATTGCACATGAAAAAGTCTCCCGTCAATAGGTAAATGTTTTCTAATCGTCCTGTAATTTTCCCTTAGAGTTCTTAGTGCTATATCATTTGCTTTAGCATTGTCCACTATGATTGTTCCAATTTTTTTCTCAATTCCCCAATCTACAAATGCAGTAGAAAGTGCCTCTGCAATGACAAGCCCACTATGAGGAGGAGGAACATTAAAGAAGTTAAGGACTCGCATATTTAACTTCCAATTCCTATCTATCCAATGTCCAGTTACAACCATATACCCAAGTTTTTGATTTGAAGATGTCCACATATCTGTTGTAATGTTTACTTTGCCCACACCCTTTAAAATCTCTTTCGATTTTGCTTTTTCCAATTCATAACACCTAAAGCAATCTGACTTTGCAGATGTCCGACTTATCTTCTTCCAAAAAGGAGTCGCAGTCCTCATTATTTCATTAAACATAAATGACTTGACATGGGTGAAAGGTAACTCATTTATTAGAATGTAGTGTGCTATTTTCTCTCTCATCTTTGAGTGGTCATATTGAAAAGAAGTGAGTTGTTCACTTACTTCTTCACCCTCTCTGCCAGAATTGTCAATACTTGACATAAAAGCTAATTGTTTCTACAACTGCTTCTCATTCTTTAAATTGCAAGACTTCAAATGTCTATTCAATGCAGATGTTGAAGATGTCTTCCCCCTTGAACGCACACCTGAAATAATACAAAAAGTAATCAATAGGTGCTCAACAGATCAAGTAAATAACTCTTTTCACACATTTTTTTCAGCATTGTTAGTTGTTACACTTCAGAACTGATGATCATCAGATGCTCACCTGAATAAAGCTTGCATTTAGCTTGCTTATTCCCGGTCTTAGGATCATCTGGATACAAATCCATATACTTCCACACATCACTTGTCTTCTCTTTTTCTTTTTTCTTAAAAGCTTGTGCATCTTCCGTACTCGGGTCATTAGCTTTCCTTTTACGGATTTTGTCAACTTCAATAGTCTCATCGTCCCCATTATCGTCAAAATCATCACCCAAATCTTCCTCTCCCAATTCCGACAATACATTGTCGATATAAATGGTGTCTCTACAAGGCCTAGTAGACGATTGATGGAATGACATGATCAATCTGAAAAGTAAACGAAATCAAAATCAAAATTTTGAATGGAGACAAGAAAATCCAACAAACAATCCATTTGTCAACTTCAACTAAACTATACAAGCAAATTGTTTTGAGGCCAAATGCTTGTACACACAAGTGTTGCAATTACATTGTCGATATCAACAACTATTCCATAAAAAACAAAAATCCTTCAAGCCAATATTTCAACTTTACTTATTTATTCAAGGGCATCAACTGAATGATAAATATTAGATTTACACAATATCAAGTATCTGCACATACACGGGATGATGGGGGATTCAGTTGCCAGCTTGACATTCCCAGAAAACATCACACATATGAGCAACTGTAAATGAGGACATAGGAAGAGCACTTGTATATTTCCAAGTGTAAGTTGATTCTAGCTTACATATACACAGACAATTTATGCATAATACAGAGAACTAAAAATTATAAATCAAATTTCTAAAGGAAGGTTCCAACATTCTTCAGACTGCAATGTCGTGATTTCCCTCTCTATACCTGAATCAAGAAAAAAGATAAATGGTAATATGGATTTGATTTTTGGGGGAGGGAAACAGAAAAGCGAAAAAATGATTAGGGTTTGCGGGAGAGACTAACCAACAATGACGACGACGAAGCAAGTGAGTAGTGACCGACGACGACGAAGCAAGTGAACGACGGTGTCGGCGACGAAGCAAGTGAACAACGGCGACTCGTAGCTCGTATGGTTTAGGTTAGCACTCGAATTTTGATATTGATTTTTGGGGGAGGGAAACAGAAAGGCGAAAAAACGATTGGTTTATTTTTGATTATTTCATATTTGGTTAATTGGTTTAATACACACGCGGGTCAAAAAAAGACCATCCGGATTCGGGTTTTTGGTTACTCGGCGAACGTCTCCTACGAGTACACGGGTATACCCGACCCGAATCGACCCAGAAAATGGCTCTGTTCTGTGAGACGAATTCGACCCGAATTTTAGCAAGGAACCGAGTCGATCCCGGGCAATTCGAGTCGTTCCGGGTTGACCCAACGGGTACCCGCCCGAATTAACAGCCCCAGAGAGGAAGAATTTAGTATTTTTTTGTTAATTAAGAACTAGGGAATGACTACCGACATGATAATGATAGTTTTAAATATATCGCTATTTTGTAATTTGTAAATGTATAACCATGTAATTAAATCTGTATAAACTACATATATAAATTATCTAATATATATATATATAAATTATTAAATGAGGGTTTTTTTTCTAGAAGAGAATATTACAACTTACACAAATACTTATCCGTTCCCCACGAATGATGCTTTTTATTTTTATATTTGTTTTTCATTGAAAATTAGGGGTGTGCAACAAAATCAAAAAATCGAAAAAAAAATCGAACCGAAATCGAGAAAACCAGACCGAATAAATCAAAACCGAAATGTTAATGGTTTTAACCATTTAATAACCGAAACTTTCGGTTTCGATTTCGATTTTGGTTTCAAATGAAAAACCGAGCCGATAAAACCGAACTGGACCGATATTATTAAAACGACGTGTCATTTTAATATATATTTAAATTTCATCTTCTCATCTTGCTTTGGAGTTAAAATTATGCTTACGGTAGTTTAAATGTTATTTGTAGTGGCAGGTGGAACACTTAAATTTGTCATGAAAATCTTAAGTACTTTAGTATTGCATCTTCTCATCTTGCTTTGTTAATGAGGGATTAATAAATTTCATCTTGCTGAATGTAACTATCTTAATCCAACCATCAATTCATGCATGTTCTTCTTATCTTGTTGAAACCGAACGACACCGAACCAAACCGACACCAAATCGAAACCGAATAAAACCGAAACCGAATAAAACCGAAGCTTAATGGTTTTAAAATACAAAAACCGATATCTTTCGGTTCGATTTCGATTTTAGCCTAAAACCGAACCAAACCGGACCGAGCACACCCCTATTGAAAATTAGTCAAACTTTTATAAATGTATGTTTGAGATATTAAAATACATGAATTTTCAAAATCTTAAAAAAAAAAATATCATATTTTCATGATTGATTTCTCAATGAACTTTCATAACAATTACCATTCGTTAAAAATAAGTACGAATGATGATACTCTCTCCGTCCCGGACCTAGGTGCACATTTTGACTTTTGCATGTAAAATCGTAAATTAAGGAGGGAGTATTATATTAAAAGTGTTGTGAGTGTGAAAGTAAAATAGGAGAGAGAATGAGTGGAGGAAATAGTAAATTATAATGGTGTTGTGAGTATTAAAATAATGTAGGAGAGAGAATGAGTGGAGAGAATAGTAAAGATTCCTTTCCATTTTAGGAAATGTGCATGTAGGTTTGGAACGCCCAAAATGGTAAAATGTGCATGTAGGTGTGGGACGGAGAAAGTATATTACTAAAAAAATTGAACAGTCAATTGAATTTTTCTTTACAGAAGGTACAGAGTATTTCTTTTACAAAATTACATAGTATGCATATTGAATAGAATGGTTGTTTATTTGGATGTGCCCAAAAAAATAGTAGGAAATATTCTTCAAGGGCCCTCATGTTCAGATTTTTTTCCATTTTAAAGAGAGATATTTTGTAAATCTCAAATAAAGAGTTCATCCAAAATTTTTATTCCCCAGACACCCCTAGCTACCCCTCTCCTCCCTCCACTCACGTCATTTCCTCTCCCTCCCTCCCATCCCTCACTTCATTTTTTCATCTTTCTTTCTCCCTCTAGAAACACACACATGCACAAACAATTTTTCTCTCTCAAACCCTCTCTTGTCGGAGTTCGCTTCTCCGGCACGATTGCAACAGATCCGATCGGTAGCAACTCCGTCGTCTCCGGCACGATTTCGACTTCTCCACCATTTCCGGTCGATCGATTGCAACAGATCTGATCGGCAGCAACTCCGTCGTCTCCATCTTCGTTTTCGGCACGATTGCGACAAATCTTTCGTCTCCGTCTCGGTACCGGAGGTACATCCCTTGCAGTCTCTTCATCTCTTTAGAAAAACCTCCGACAAGACTTCTCCAGATCTACAAGGAGTGTCTCATATCTGTGAGATGGTCTCAGATCTGGAGTATCTCCATATCTTCCGGCTATTAGACCTCCGTTGCTCAGTGTTTGGATTCAACCACATAGGCGCTAGTTGCTACTTAAGTGTTTCAAACTTTGAATTTGTATTTATTGCTTATTGATTATGTGTCGTGGTGTTTTTGCAACTTTTGGGAAACTTTGACATTTTCATGTTTGGTTAGTTTGAAGTTATGCAGATTTCTCTCAAAGCTTTTCTAACTCAATTGTCTTGCTTCTTCATGGTTTAGTGCTTTCTTAACAATTTGTCTTATTCCCTATTTTTGTTGAGCAAGGAGAACCGGAATTGTCATGCAAAAAATGACCGAGCAAGCAAAGTAGATATCTCACTTTGCAAAGTTGAGGAAAAAACAGATCGATGATGTATTTGAACCATAATAGACTTAGTCTTGGGAAAAGATAGATTAAGGCAGCCTGTGTAGCTCATTTTGCAATTAAGAAATAGCAACCGAAATTGTCTCTTATAATTAACTAATAAGAGTTGTAAATGTGTAAATTATGAGAGCAATTCGTTGTTATTATTGAAATTTTTGATTTTTTTGTTGAAAAATTATAAGTCAATTATAATAGACAAAGCAGTCTTATAATTAACTCATAAGAGTTGCAAATGTGTAAATTATGAGAGCAATTCGTTGTTATTATTGAAATTTTTAATTTTTTTGTTGAAAAATTTGTTTTATAAGTCAATTATAAGAGACAGAGTAGTCTTATAATTAACTTATACGAGTTGTAAATGTGTAAATTATGAGAGCAATACGTTATTATTATTGAAATTTTTGATTTTTTTGATTGAAAAATTTATTTTATAAGAGATAAAGTAGTCTTATAATTAACTTATAAGAGTTGTAAATGTGTAAATTATGAGAGTAACTCGTTATTATTAAAATTTTTAATTTTTTTGGTTGAAAAATTTGTCTTATAAGTCAATTATAAGAGACAAAGTAGTCTTATAATTAACTTATAAGAGTTGTAAATGTGTAAATTATGAGAGTAATTCGTTGTTATTATTGAAATTTTTAATTTTTTTTGGTTGAAAATTTTGTCTTATAAGTCAATTATAAGAGGCAAAGTAGTCTTATAAGTTAATTATAAGAGTTGTAAATGTGTAAATTATGAGAGTAATTCGTTGTTATTATTGGAATTTTTGATTTTTTTGATTGAAAAAAATTGTCTTATAAGTCAATTATAAGAGACAAAGTAGTCTTATAATTAACTTATAAGAGTTGTAAATGTGTAAATTATGAGAGTAATTCGTTGTTATTATTGAAATTTTTTATTTTATTGGTTGAAAAATTTGTCTTATAATTCAATTATAAGTGACAAAGTAGTCTTATAATTAACTTATAAGAGTTATAAATGTGTAAATTATGAGATTAATTCGTTGTTAATATTGAATTTTTTTGGTTGAAAAAATTAAACTGAAACTATTATTAATCTAATGGCTGATTTAAAATACTTGAATGTCTAGTGACCAATATCTAATTTCCAAAGTTTCAGAGACTAAAGTATAATTTGAATTTTGGACTTGCATCACAGTCAGAGGCTGTAACGTATACGTGCAAAGAAGGGCATTAACGTCATTGTGTCAAGAAGGGGTGTCTTTAGGATTTCCAAAATGTTATTTCTTAAATTAGATTTAAATCTCGCGTGAGGGGCTCTAGAGAAAGTGGGCCAAAATAGTATTAATTTAGGTATGTCTGAATTTTAGAGCCGTCAATTTGGGATCATTCCATCGTGACTTTCCATTTCGCCATATAAATTGGATGAGATGAGATAGTATATTATAATCTCATATAAAAGCGAGCCTATTACAACTTGTCAAAAAATTTTTTGCACACAACATTTGTAGTCGTGTCATCTGACTGTTCATGACTATTACATATAAGCACTTTAAGTCCTTTCCTTTTAGTTACTCTAGAAAAAGCAATATATAATTGTCCATGACTAAATGCTGGTCTTGGAAGAAAAAGGTCAACATGAGCGAGCGACTGACCCTGACTTTTATTTATCGTCATTGCAAAAGAAACGGTCAGTGGGAATTTTCTCCGTTGAAACCTAACCGGGAATTTTGTTGTATCAGAAGGTGACATAATCATCCTCGGTATCAACACCTTCTTACCAACATTCTTTCCGGACAACATTACCGCCTCGACAACGTGCTTACCTATATATATATATATTAAAATAACAGTATATTTTATGTCAAATAATCAAATAATTAATTGTATAAATGCATAATTATATACTAACAAAATTGATTTGCGTACCTAGATTTGTAACGATCAATCTTGTACCGTTACACAATTCTGAAACTTGATCTATATTTCATAACATAACGATACATCCAATCTTTAGCTTCAGTATGTGATTAGGTATGCCAGAGCATTTGACGGTGTTTAGAAATTCGGTTGAAAATATATATTTGGCTGATTGGTTAAATTCCTTGTCTTTGAATATGGCGTCAGAACTCATGTATTCTACTACTTTTCCAGGAAAGAGCGACATAACATACTCATTAATATTGTCAACAATCTCGTTTGTTGGTGCAAGTATAGCCCTATTCTGAAAAAATCCTTCAACATCTTTTTTCTGCATTAAGTTCGGGTATATGCAATCCACGATAGCTGAGATGGTATTGACAGAATCTCTTATCAATAAGTCATCTGGTATTTTGATTTCAACTTCACTATAGTTCTTATCATCTGCAGTAATAACCAACATATAATAAATAAATATTAGTAAAAATATGAACTTATAAGGAAATAAAAATCAATATTAAAATTGAGAGAAGACCGAAAAATTATGAAGCAGTTTTTACTAATATTAAGATGGATATAGTACATAAATTGCAACAAAGGTAGTAAGGCTTTTGAGACAGAGGTAGTAATAACCAACGGATAAAATACGTATCTATATCTTAAAAGCAGTTGTTACTTATCACCCTGCAGTTCCATCACCATCGGATAATAACCAATTTGCAAACGACCTGATATCCTCAACATCCGAAGGAGACGAACCACCCTACATAAAATATTATATTTTAGTCTTATTATAACTTTTAAAATATAGATACTTATACATAATGTTAAACAAAATGTATTTGAAAATCACCTGTAATCTCATATTTTGTGTTAACCTTAGTACTTTGCATTCATTCCATAGTGTCAATGAACATAGTGAAGCATGCACAATATCATTTCTGCTACCCATAGGTACGACCGGAAGAATTTGTCTAAAATCTCCTCCAAATACCACAAACGAAAAGACGAATCAAAATAATAATTCATACCTTGGAATTACACTTTCAGCATCCTTTTGGCACTTTTCACAAAACTTAGAACCCTTATTTAGTCCCTTTGTACAGTTATATTTGTCACAACCATCTTAGCACCATCCATTGTCAAGGTCAATATTAGTTATTGTGGCCAAGACATTTTTTATCCCAAACTGGTCACAAAAATATTAACAAATTGGTTAGAATGGACTTTAAAATTTTAAAATTTGTTTATATAATAATACGGCTTAGTGAATGAAGTGTATAATGAATTGTATGATATACCTCATTACTGCTGAGTAAGTCGCTAACAACCATGATATCGGTTGCTTTTAACCAACCATCACCACTGCTATTCTGACTAAAATTTGTTATAAGACTTCTGTTGCGACTAATTGTCGGACGCTCAGGGTCATGTCTAATAATATTTAGGTAATATGATTAATTATAGTAATTATGTAGCTACTATTTTCTATATTCAAAATCATATAATTTGTTTAATGTATATTTCACTAACCATTGGAGGAAATCTTTTACTGCAGGAAATGGTGGATTAATGAACATCTTAGTCCAATTCTTCATTGTACCAATGCGTAGTTGATCTAACAAAATGATATTTACATTATTAAATGATACTAAGGTAAAGATAATATCATAAAACTTTACTAATGTTTAGAAAATACTGACCTTTAAACATAGACACTTGAACCATTTGTATTATCAAAATTATCGGTTCGTCAACAAAATCATCTCTACCATTGATGAATTTTTTCATATCTTCAGCATGATTGTCCCATAAAACTACAGTTAATGCATTTTCTCTGAAATTTGATATGAATTTTGTTAATTAATAAGATTAAAAACGTATTGTAAAATAATCATATTAAAGTCAATTTATACCTACTTTGTATCAATCAGTTCGACGTCGAGCAACTTAGCATTACGCGATTGGATGAACCGAAGCTTCGCCTGTGGCAAAATCACTTCACCAATGACATCTAAAAAACCATAGGAAAATACATTATTTCACTACATTTGAGACAAATGATGGATAACATTGCATTCAACATCAATTACAACTAACAATACTAATAAATACTAATACTTACCCAACATCCAATCCTCAGTTGGGATTGGAATTCCACCTTTTACAATATCCTCAAAAGAAGATAACTGAAGACCATGATCAGAAATAGAGACGGGAGTATCGACAGTGGATACTTTGGTCGCAAAGGAAAAGACCAACTTTGATTGATAGTTAATCCTGGTCTTCTGCCATTGTTATATTTCATTCTTTATTACAGCAAAATTGGTAATCTTAACAATTTCACATTCGATAAACATATCCTTGAAGTTTTCAGCAATTTTTTTGTGAACAAACACTTGAATCTAAGATCCCTATTTTTTGGATCATAGATTCAAAAAATGTATTAGTAATAAAATAAATCTCATTATAAATCTATTATTCCAACAAATTAAAAGAATTATAACAAATATTTTAATTTAAATCGTATTTGATAACTAACCTGAGAGTCAAGGCATATCATATCAAAAGAAGTCATTCCTTCTTTATCAGTGTGCTTTACTAATCTCAAGATCCGCACAACAATGCTACGTTGTTTAGTAGCTCCCTCAATATCGCGAATAGCTATCTCTTGCCCACGTTTTGCCATATTGCCTTGTGTTTTTTGATAAATTGTAAAATACGTGAGTTAGTTAATATAAGGTGTTATTTTCATAGTTAGTTTATATAATACACGTATAATACGTGAGTTAGCGTTAATTCGAAAGAAACTCGCGTACGCCATAATTTGAAGAAACTCGCAACAAAAAAATATTTTTTATTTCCTACTCCACTGCTCTTTTTCTTACTTTAGTTTTCATATTCACAACTTCTGCTCCACTATCAATATTATACATATACTATATAATTATATATTTTTAATTCTCGTGTATTCAATTAGTAGCCTTTATTAAGAGTTGGATGGAGTATATACTATTATAAAAAACATTGGAATCTTAGTGAAATAAAAGAATTCTCACCCTCATTAATTTATATGCCTAATGATAATAGTTTTTTCCTCTTCTCAATAAATAAATTATCGCGACAAAGTGTTATTAAATCTTAAATATTAAATAAAATATATTAAAAGATTGAGTTTCATCAATATGACTGGAGAGTGTGTAGTATCACTTAGGAAAGAAAGGGAATATGTACTCGCTCTTTTTCAAAATAATATTTCAAAAAAAATTTAAAATTGTTTTTCATCATGAGAGCAAATTTTTAAAGATTTTTTAGACATTCATTTTGTGAGGGAGAGACTTGGAAGGTTATTTTGGAACGAAAGAATTATATATTATTAAGAATATACAACACCAACAAAGTAAACAAAAAATTTAGAAATACCTCTGAACTTGGACGCCAAAAAGAAACGTGGTAGTAAAACACTCGTCGGAGAACTTGGTCAGGAATAGAAAAACTCTCAGCAGGAAAAAAATAGGAATAAATAACAAAATAAAACACAACGAAGGGCTTAAAGATTAATATTTTATTTATAGATAAGATCTCTAGATTAAACTGATCAATTCTTAAGTTTAAATGAGATAGAATTCTAAATTTAAATAATTTTAAATTATTATTTAATTTAGATAACAATTAGTAGTAAATTAATTTTCTTGAACAATATATATATGTAAATGATTCTAATTTCAAATTTAAAATTATTTTACAATCTTTTAAAAAATATTATTTTACAATCATTCACTTAACTAAATATTACTTGCATATCAGTTCTAAAGTCTAAATGAAATAGAATCATTAATTACTTATTTTATTTTAGTCTGATATGTTTTTCTTAAATGATACACTTTTCTTTCAATCTAATTTTTGAATTTATACTTAATTTTTTAGTCTAATATCATTTCCTTAAATTATGCATTTTCCTTTCAATCTGTGGATTTCGATTTATTTTAGATATTTGATTAAATTTTAATTTCAAATGTCAAAAAATAATTTTACAATCCTACCCTTAGCTTTCTCTAACTTGCTTTAGCCAATTAAAAAAAAAACAAATAAATATTTTTTATACGATAAACTCAGGAATACATAAAATTAGTAATTTATATCATTGACCAGAATACTAACGAAACAATAACGATAACAAAATCATACCATTGCTGCTGTTAGATAAAAAAAAAAAATATAATTTTCTCCTTCACATATCTAACTGAAAATAGGCTTAGTTGGGTGAGTTGGGTGAGCTACGCTTTAAAATCATATAATTTGCTTAAAACTTTTTTGTAAATCATGTCTGACTCGTATACACCTGGATCGGTCAATTTCACATATCTAACAGAAAAAAGTATAATTTTCTTATTCACATATCTAACTGAAAATAGGCTTAGTTGGGTGAGCTATATCCAGATTTTAGCAGTTCATGTTTTAGGCATTTATCTAAATTTTCAAGCCTGAAAAGAAAGTTCCATTTTCTAGGTACGTAAGAAAAGATTGGCCACTAAGTTCCATTAACCGAGGGAGTATTATCTTGACGGAGTGGACCTATAATTTTAAAAATCAATCCCTATAAATTTTAAAAGTTACTAATTGAATTTCAAATGAATGATTGTGATTGGTGGATGATGAAATGATTGGCCAATGATATTGTACCTGGAGTTTTCTTGGAGCTTGAAAAACTTTGGCTATTATATATAGTAGATTGCCATTTTCCAATGTGGGATAATATCTCTAACACGCTTCCTCACGTGTAGCGGGCTTTGCTAAAGGCTTACAACGTGGACTTATTAATCGTGGCGCGGCATAACATCGTGGGCCGTTGGGCCTTCACGTGTAACGAAACTGCTCTGATACCATTTTAAAGTCTGAGGTTCCACCTTAAAACCAATTGATGGTAAGGGGAGTGACTCAATATTTTTATATATTGGCAAAACTCATATTTTGGTCACTAAAGAAATCATGTTTTTGCAATGTCCTCATTGAAGTTAATTTTTTTTGCAATGTCCTCATTCAACTCACATTTTTTGCAATGTCCTCACTCCATAAATGGAGACGTCAATTTTTTTAAAGGTAGAGGGGCACATTCTATCACATGAGTAACAACCGTTATAAACTTAATTTTTCAGATCAAACACAATACAGACTATCAAAAAGACCATACGGCTTAATTTTCATTTCTTCAAATTCATATCAAAAATACTATTTTTCGAAGAATTTTCAATGACGGAAAGTTAAGTTTATAATGGTTGTTAGTAACATGATAGCACGTGCCCCCTGTACCATTAAAAAATTGACGTCTCCATTTACGGATTGAGGATATTGGAAAAATTATGTACTTGAATGAGGACATTGAAAAAAAAAAAAAATCAATGAGGACATTGCAAAAGCATGATTTCTTTAGTGATCAAAATATGAATTGTCTTATATATTATAGTCAAAGTTTTTTAATTCCTGATATATGATATAGGATAATATCTCTAACAATTTCATCAAAAAAAAAAAAAAACAACTAGAGAATCAATTGCATTCATGATTTCAATCCGGTTAAATTTCCGTTTTCATGGGTATTTATTAGAAAGCTACAGGGCCTAACCGCAAGCCCACCCATCAGGCCCATGACTTATTAATTGGCTTTTATGTGATATACTGATTTTCATGAATGGACTGACTAATGAATACTGAATACAAACCACTGAGCAAAGAATATTTATGCTTTGTTTTTTGGTTGGTTGGTTGGTTAAGAGGATTGAAGGTACCAAATTTTATGCCCGCGGGGACAAGCATTTTATTGTGGAAAAAAAAAATGTGTATCCAGTGTGTACTTAGACTATCCCATCAATAGTAGGGGTGTGGTCGGTTTGGCTCGATTTTAGGCTAAAATCGTTATTGAATTATAAGTATTCGGTTTCTAATTTTAACAAACTGTCACCACTCGTTTTTAGCTCGGTTCGGTGTAGTCGATTTTTGGCTTCAGTAAGTGTCGGTTCGGTAATATTCGATCTTGACACCTTTACTTTATATGGCCGCTGAGCTCAGGACAAACTTAGGCCAAACATAAACATTTTAGCATTTTACATCCTAATTTCTAACAACAGTCACACTTGGGTTTAGGGTTACGTAAATAAGGGGAGGTTTGCTTGCAAGGTAGGAGCGGCGTGAGAGGTTAGAGGAGGAGAAGAGACGGAATGGGGGGCGATGCGATATTGCAATGGGGGAGGCGAATAGGCGTCATGCGATGGTAGAGAGAGAAAAAGATATTTGGGCTTTAACAAGATTTACTAAATCTTGTAAATCTGACTAAAAAATTAGTGATATACAATATTTTTTATGAAGATAATTTTTATTTATTTAATATATATGAAAACTAAATAGATGAAAACTATAGTAAATATTAGAAATATTTATTATTTAGAAGAATATCGGTACGGTTCGTTGTGAGTAATCGAAATGAAATCATGTATACCAAATCGAGCCGCTAGATTCGGTTTTTCAATATTTCATAAACCGTTCCTACCCAATTAACCGTTGATACGGTTTATCGGCGTCTATTTTTTCGATTTTATTCGGTTTTTTCGATTTTTCTGCTCACCCCTAATCAGTAGTCTACCCATCAGTATCAGTGACCCAACCCAACCTCAAATAAAATACTAATTTCTCTCACTTCCATATACACAACTCTCAACCTTATATAATTTATACTCTCATCAGTTAGCCAACCCAATTCAACCTTTTAATAAAATATTTATTTTTCTTTACTTCAACTTACCTAAAATACTTATCATTTTATTTTTTTAAATAATGTATTAGTAATAATATTTCTAAAATTACCCATACAATTATTAAAAATAATTACCCATACAATTATAAAAAAAATTATGAATTTTGATATATTTTTTATTTTATTATTTTATATAATTATTTAAAATATACTAATTTTAAAAATATATTTATATAAACACAAGTCACCCAATGAAAGGGTGTGATGACGCCAAGAGTTTCAGGGTCAGAGCGGTTCGTAGGATATCTAACAGGATATTTGTTTGGTGCGGTACCTAAGACCACAACACAGAAATGAAGCACCGTTATGATCAAAGTTGGATGTTAATCCAACTTAGGCCTCCCGGTGTGAGGATAAGATATCAATGAGGATATAATAACCTAAGAATAAGACTTTGGAATGTCTTTAGTGTGTGTGTGTGTTTAGGGTTTGAGCAACATGGCTTACAATATAGATTTGGCACTTACCTTGTCCAAGGGGACAAAGGTCTTCTATTTATATGCAATGGGGAGCTGCTCGCTGATGTAAGCCATGAGGTCAGCCATAAGGGGCACTTTAGTCTTTGACCGCATACACGTGTTCGCATCTGATTGGGTCTGTCAGGAAAGGAAGATTCACTGTCAGAGGGGATGTCGTTGATGTGGACAGGAGCCGTGTATTCGGCACGGCGCATTAAATGAAATGGTAGGTGCCTGAACCATGCATTCAATGCGATGGGAGTGAGCCGGTTACTGTACTGTCAGAGCCAGTAAGTAAACTTGCTCAATAAGCTTTGATATTGACCGGGAGTCTGATATGAGACCGCGATCAACATCTTAGGCACGGTCAATGGTAATTGACGCAAGCACGGATGTTGCGGTCATAACTCCTGCGGTCACCAGGCTAACGGTCAGGATCCCTCCAGTCTTGACTGGGATGAGATGAGAGGAACGCGGTCTTGACCTTGAGGGTCTATCTCCTCGCGGTCTTGACTCTGGCAGTCTAGGATATGCCACGTCATACTGGGCCTTTGGACCAGACCGAGCTTGGGCCCGGTCTAGCTGGCCCGGGCTCATCAGTGGCCCCTAGCTCCAAGTGTGATTATTTATGGTCTGAGCGAGGAGCTACTAGTTAAGCTCGGTTTAGTTAGATCGCTCCTTAGGCGGGCACCAGTGTTGGCTTTTTCGCTGGTTTTTGCTCTGCCTCCCGTGCAAATAGGCACATGTGAGAGGCACGTGAGGAAGCTTGTAGAAGCTTTGGGGCTCTGCCTCCCGGTTAACTGGTGGGCCCCATGGTAGGTGAAGAGACAGCGCGTGACAGGTACGGGGGGTACGTGTCAGCCATCTGAGGGGTGTAATAAATGCTAACCGCCCAAATTTCGAAAATCCAATGTTGGCGCCGGTTCGAGACCTGAGGGGAACGGTTTTGTGGGCTAATTAATATGGGTCAACCCGTATTGGTAGGCCTTATATATACAAAACCTTTTCGCCCATTCGCCTCTTTACGCCTTCAAGTTCTTATACCGCCATTAGAGAGAGAGATTACTGAGGATTACTGATTTTTGCTTGTCGCTTCCTTGCTCCCCGTCTTAATCTGTAGGTAACTTTGTCTTTAATTTTGTCTTCTTCATCTCTTTCTGTTTATTTTGGGGACTTGATGACGACCCGTCAGTTTGGTCCAGTCCGTCCGGCTAAGTTAGGAGATGGAACCACTCCAGATCTCTTTGCTGTTTGTAAACAGTCAGGAGGGATATTTAGGAAAGTGGCCTTTGCCTGGCGTAGGCTATCTATGGAGTGTTTCCAGTATTTCTGTGAGAAATACCAATAGGGGCCTTTTATCCCACCCCGATTGTGGGAGGCCAAGAAGAAAGTGCTTGTGAACGGTGATGTAGAGGTGTTGGGGGACACCAATAGATTAAGAAATTTTGTGATGGGGGTTTTGTGAAGGTTTCCCCGAGAGAGAGAGACCAGGCGTTGAACGCCGTAGAATTGGTGAGGAAAGCGATTCATAACCCTAGTGTGATAACTGATTGGGAAAAAGTAGAACTCATGGATCTCAACCAAATGAACAAGGACTCTTGCCATGCCGCAGAGGATTGGAGCAACCCCTTAGACGTGGAGCCCTTGAACACCATTTACCTTGAAGTCTAGACCGAGGCCCCTGATGTGCCCGTAGTGGAACTGAGTAGTAGCGAGGACCTTGATCCTATAGAGAGTGAGGTGGACGGAGGCAGAGAGGAGGAAGCTGAGGTGGAGCCCTCAAGGGGGTCATCTTCTAGTCTCTTAGGCTCCCCGAGCGCGGAGACGGAGGATGATGACCGCGAGGAGGGAGACCGCATGGCCTCGGGCACATCCCAGAAGGCAACGATGATTGTTGACGCCTTCGGGGAGGATTATGAGGAAGAGGCCCCTGCCCGAGGCAAAATTCATGTTGTTGGAGCCAAACATGGCTGTGGCAAGAAAAGAAAAGGAAAGGAGGTGGCCTCTATTGACTGGGAGGTAGAAATATATACCACTTACAATGTGGATCCCAAACAATTTTGCGTCCGTCCTCTTCAGGAGGTGGAGATAAAGAAGAAGAGACCGAGACCGAAGATGGTGGCTGATGTCCGCGAGGACAATAGGGCCCACGTCTTTTACGGGGCTCAATTTGAGAATGGGCTGAGACTTCCCTTAGATCCCTTCATCAATGAATTCCTCAACTTCAACCGGTGTCTCCCTATGCACCTGACCCCTAACTCCATCAGAGCCTTGGTTTCTTTTATAATCGTTTGCAAGGTTTTGGGTTACGAGCCTACCCTTTATGGGATTTACGCCTACTTCCAGAATCAAATAACCAACGGCAACTTGGAGCTAAAAGCGAAGAACAACTCTGCCCGGACCCTTTCTGCTCCCACCAATAAGTTTGACCAATGGAACCAAAAGAACGTTCTGGTCATAGAGTCCAAGTTCGGGTGTTCCTTTTCAAGACCTGACATCCCCGCTCCGGTTTGGTTTGCCGCCAGCTCTTACCCTAGTCCAGCTCTGTCCGAGGCCCTACGAATTGCCCTGGAGACTTACTTGGCCACCTACATAACTGAGGGAGTGCAGCCCGTGTTTGATGTGGGCGCTATTGTGGACAGTGAGACCTTACTGATCTACTCGGGGGTGGCCCCTCAAAGGGAGGAAGACTTCTATGCCCCTAGAATAGAAATAGGGCCCCAACTTCATGACCCTAATTGGAGGGTGCATGAGTTTTTCAATTTTGAGGCTGACTGCAAAACTTGCATGATGGGTGCGGTCTATGAACCACCGGAATGGATTGGTCTCTACTCTTGTCTTTGAGAAAACTACTTTTTAGTTGCTTTTTGATTTCTCGGACTGCTTTTTAACCTACTCTTTTTTCTTTCACAGCAGATCCCCCCGAATACTTGTGAGATGTCTAGCAGGCTCACCCCCCATGAATTGAAAGCCAAGAAATTATGCCAAGAGGCGAAAGATAAAGCGGCCAGGCAAGCGGCCTTGGGTGGAGTTGCTGGGAAGGGCGTATCTCTGCCCGTTTTGAACAGATCCTCCAGCGCCACTCTGGTCGGAGTTAAGGGAGTCCCTACCACTAAAGAGCTGCCTCCACCCCCAAGGGTCCCCCCTGCATCTGCTGCTCGTGGATCCAGCCCTTTGGGTCGCACCATCTCCTCCGGATACATTAGCCAATCAGACCAATCCAAGAAGAAGTCTGCTTCTAACGCGAATATCGCGGCCAAGGAGAGGGCGCAAAAATCTCAAAAGGGGGATGGCACACGTGCCCAAGCTCCACTTTTACTGCCCCGATCTCTTCTTCAAATAGGGGGGAACCATCTGTTCCTACTCCTACACTCTCGATCCCCTCTCCACACGTGAAGAAGCGTGGGCGCTCAAGAAGACATTGGATAAGGTGCCCGCAATCACAGGGGTGGATCTCTATGCTTGCGGACCCCATCAATTTGTTGCCGAGCTTGGCTTGCTGAACTGGCTCTATTCTCCTGACTTCTACAAGAACGTAGCGGTCAAGGAGAATGCCTCTGCCTTGATGGAGGAAATCGACCTGGCTTTTACTGAGGTAAGACCTGTCCCCTTCTGCATTCTGATCCTTTATTATGCAGGCGGGCAACAAAATTATGAGGCTGAGGGAGTTCTCAGACGAGCAGGCTGCTGATTTCTCCGAGCAGACCAAAATTCTAGCGGATAAGTGTCGGGATTTGGATAGGACTGAGGAGAGGGTGAAGACCCTAACTGACTCTCTTGCGGAGAAAGAGTCGGATTTGAAGGGCTTCTCGGATCGGCTAGCGGTGGTGGAGAAGGATTTGGAGAAGGCCAAGGGTGCTCGGGATGAGCTCCGCGGTCACAAGGCGAATCTGGAGGATAGGAATGCCGAGCTGTTGAAGAGGTTGGAGGCTTCCAAGAATCAAATTTCAGTCTTGGAGGCTAAAGCTGATGAGCTCTCCGAGAAGCTGCTACCCCTGACTCAGTTTGAGCTGGAGAGGGAGGCCATGCTTCTCGCTGCCCCCAAGGAGGCAGTTGAGGAGTTTAAGAAGTCAGAGGAGTATAAGGACGAAATATCGGCTAAAGCCACTGCTCAATACGAGATTGCCTGCCAAACACAGCTACAGAACTTTGCTGCCACGAGCAAGTATTCAGCGAAGCAGTTGGTCTTAATAGGCTCACTGATCTCTATTGACGCTTTATGCCTGCTCGGACATGCATTGGTCCCCCTGGCTGAGGAGGAGGTAAAAAATTTAGAGCTTGCGGCTGCCTTATCTCTGCCACCCATTGCCGCGATCACCGCCACAAGCCTCATCAATCAGATGGATGAGATGAGGTTTGGAGACAAGAAGCTCTCCTACGAAGAAGCTGCTGCTCGCCTTTTCCCAAACGGGACTGCAATTAGCGATTTGTTTGGACTGCGGCCAGCTCCTGCTCAAGCCTTAACTGAACCTTTCACTGCTCCTGCCTCTGAAACAACCGATCCCCCAACTATCACTGATTTAACCATAGCTGCCGATCTTCCTTCTCCAACACCCACAGCCGAGGCAGCCAAAGAGACCGCTCCCTCTGACCAACCTCTAGCTTAGGATTTTATATTTTTTTTTTGTAATAGATTGTAGGATTTATGTAAATCATTTTTCTATTAATAGAAGTATTTTTATTCAACTGCTCGTCTTTGTAAGCTGTTTTTCTTTTGCCAATGTGTGAATACTTTGATACTTATATCAATGCTTTTCCTTAGGCTTGTACTCTTGCTTTTTCTTTTTTTCAGCTTACGACTTGGAACAATTGGTTGACTCAACGTCGTAGTTTAGGGGCATGTTAGGCCTTTTGACCGCGTTTATGAGTTTATAACTTTTTGTTCAAAACCGCTTGAGTTTTTTGTGAGAGTCAGCCCTTTTTCTCTATGACCGCGTTTGTTATGGCCTTGGACAATTTTGAGGTCTTGACCTCCTTTTGTCTATTTGGCTTTAAAAACTTTTTTTGATCACTCCCTTCCACTTACACTTATTTAGATTTTTTAGATCCGTGGTGTAATTTTAAAAGAGCCAAGGCGAGCTTCTTTCATTGGGCATGCAGATTATGGCCGTGAGGCACGCAACAGTAGGTAGAGGCATATTGGCCCTTTAACCCACCGGCATCTGTATCCACTATTGGTGGTTCACGCGATCTCACTCTTTGGAGTCTTGTGGCGATCATGTAACGGGCTCATATGTTGGCCTTTGTACATACAAGCGTGCGGTCAACAGCCAACTAAGGCCTACGCTCATTTAGTGGGTCCGAACTTTGACCTTTGTCCCCACTTGCATCTATATCCACTTATTTGTGATGGTTCACTCGAACAGGACAGAGAATCTTGTCCGCGATCGAATACGGGCTTAATGGCCTTTGTACACATATAGGCGTGCGGTCTTAATGGATCTTTGTGCATCAGTAGGTAGGGGCTCATATGTTGGCCCTTTTACCCACTGGCATCTGCTTGCGGGCATCCACTTTAGCTTTTGAGGCTGGTGGGTATATTGCTACAACAGCTCTTAAAACTAATTTTGCACAAAAATTGGTTCAAAAATCGTAACAATCATACATTCATTGCCTTTATCACCCTTATATTTTACAAAGATTTTAAAAGAAATACTTTCTAAGGTGATCGCTATTCCAAGCATTCTTGAGGTCTTTTCCTTCCTTTGTCCGTAATTTATAGGTACCCTCCTTGATTATTTGGGTAACTTCGTATGGACCTTCCCATTTCGGGGAGAGCTTGTGGAAGCCAGCTTGGGTCCCTTGTACCTCAACGTTTCTGAGTACCCAATCTCCAATAGAAAAACTTCTCTTATTCACTCTCTTATTTTGATGCTTTTTTGCCTTTTGCTTGTAGTTCACCATTTTTTCACTTGCTCGTATTCTCTTTTCTTTGAGATCGTCCAGGTCATACCTTCTGTTTGTCTCATTTTGAGACTCATCGAAGTATGTGACTTTGTACGAGGGTAGGGCTACCTCGACTGGAGCCATTGTCTCTGACCCATACGTGAGCGAGAAAGGAGTTTCGCCTGTTGAATTTCTGATCATCGTGCGGACAACCCATAACGCGGTCTGGAGCTCGTCCAGCCATCGTCCTCCTCGTCCTTCCAAATTTTTCTTTAGGGCTGTCAGGACTAATTTGTTCGCGGCCTCAGCTTGACCGTTCCCTTGGGGGTAAGCTACTGCGGATTGACGGTGTTGTACTTTCATTCTCTCACATTTAGCTGTGAATTTTGTAGAGTACTGAGTGCCGTTGTCCGAGATTATTGCCCGGGGAACCCCAAATCTGCACCATATGTGATCGTGGACGAAATTAATAACATTCTCCTCGGAGATAGTGGCTAAGGCCTTGGCTTCTGTCCACTTTGTAAAATAATCCACGGCCACCACGGCGTACTTAATATTTCCTCGAGCAGTTGGGAACGGTCCAATTAGATCAATCCCCCACGTATCAAACGGCCACGATGGTACAACCAAAGTCTGCTCTGTTGATGGTAGTCTAGGAATGTCCGCAAACCGTTGGCATTTGTCACACTTTCTTACGTACTCCTGCGCATCTCTCCTTATCGTAGGCCAATAAAATCCTTGAAATTTGATTTTGTCCGAGAGAGTGCGAGCACCAGGATGTCCTCCGCAAACTCCTTCATGGACCTCATAGAGTAAATTGGTGACCATGTGAGTTTTGACGTATCTCAGCAAAGGCTTGGTAAATGATCGTCGAAATAACACTCCGTCCAGGATGAGGTATTTCGCGGACACCTTTCCAATGGTTCTAGCTTTTGCTTGATCGCTCGGGGAGGGTCTACTTATCGATGTATTCCTTGATTTCATCTACTCAATCCCTTACTTGATCCTCAATATTGTTTATCTGAATTCGATCTATAGCAGGTCTTTCTGTGAATTCTATTTGGCAGTCCGTCTCTAAGTCTACGACTTCTTGATCGGTTATTCTGGAGAGGAGGTCAGCCTCCGTGTTGTCTTCTCTCATCACTTGGTTCAGCTCATAGTATGTGAAATTTTTGATAAGAGTTTTTGCTAGACCGCAGTATTGAGTTAGCACTGGGTTGATCGTGTCATACTCCCCTTTAATTTGATTTACTATAAGCTGTGAGTCACTATTGATTTCAATATTCTGAACTCCCAAGTCTCTAGCTGATTCCATGCATGCTATAATCGCTTCATACTCAGCCTGATTGTTCGACGCTTCGAACTTGAATCTCAAGGCTCTTTTGAATTTCTCCCTACATGGTGCGATCAAGAGTATGCCCGCTCCACTCATTAACTTGCTCGTAAAGTCGTCCACGAATAAAACCTACACTTCTTCTGGACGCTCTTTGGGCTGTACAATCTCTGCGTTTGAGCTATCTTGGGCTTCTTCTGACTCTGTTTGCTTTCTCTTTCCCAGGTCGCTGTCCGCTAGTTTAAATGACGATTCTACTACAAAATCAGCTAAGGCCTGTGCTTTGATTGTCCTTCTCGGGGAGTAGGTGATCTGGAACTCAGTGAGTTCTATAGACCAAGCTAGCATTCTCCCCGAGGACTCTGGTTTATGTAAAACCTTTCTGAGTGGGACCTCAGTGACTACAGTTATAGGAAGTGCAGAAAAGTAAGCTCTTAATTTTTGAGCTGATACAAGCAAGGCGTAAGCTAATTTCTCTATATTTAGATAACGCCCTTCTACGATGGACAGTGCCTTAGATACATAATAAACTGGTTTTTGGGAGTTATTTTCCTCCCTTACAAGAACAACAGCTACTGCCAGATCGGTAACCGCTAAAAATAGAAAAAGCTCTTCCCCGGGCACCGGGCTGCTGAGTAAAGGGGGCTGCCCGAGGTACCTCTTCAAAGCTTCAAAAAGCTTGATGGCAGTCATGGCTCCATGCGAATTCGTCAGCTTTCTTCCCCCCTTTCAGAGTTTTGAAAAAGGGGAGGCATCTCTCTGCAGACCGTGAGATGAAGCGGCCTAGTGCGATAATGCACCCATTTAGCTTTTGCACATCCTTGACGCAGGAAGGAGGTCTCATGTCTAATAGCGCTTGAATTTTTTCGGGATTAGCTTCAATTCCTCGCAAATTGACCTTGAATCCGAGAAACTTGCCTGCCTTGACCCCAAATGCACATTTTAGGGAGTTCAACTTCATGTTGTTGCGGCACAAGTTAGAGAATGTTTCCTCCACGTCGAGCTCGTGGGAGCTTTATATTGTCTTTATGACCATATCATCAATGTAGGCCTCAAGGTTCTTTCC
The DNA here is from genome assembly GCA_022495995.1 of Adenophora triphylla var. japonica. NCBI lineage: Eukaryota > Viridiplantae > Streptophyta > Magnoliopsida > Asterales > Campanulaceae > Adenophora > Adenophora triphylla. Next base: position 305,649 of record JAFEMH010001609.1, on the reverse strand, counting down.
AAATTGGTCCTTAAAGACGATATTGACCATTCGTTGGTAGGTGGCTCCTGCATTTTTCAGCCCAAAGGGCATCATTGTATAACAGTATGTCTTGCCCACAACGATGAAAGCTACGGAGGGGACGTCTTCGGGAGCCATTTTAATTTGGTGATAGCCGGAGTATGCGTCAATGAAGTTCAGTACTCTGTGACCGGCTATCGAGTCTACCAATCGGTCTATGCGAGGAAGAGGGAAGCAATCTTTGGGGCCATGCTTTGTTGAGATCCATAAAATCAACGCACATCCTCCATTTATCATTGTCCTTTTTTACTATGACCACGTTTTCTAGCCACTTAGAATAAGAAATCTCTTTAATTATCCCCGCCTTAAGCAGCTTCTCCACCTCTTGTTTGATCGCTATCTCCTTGTTCGGAGAGAAGTATCTTGATTTCTGATGAATGTTCTTGAAGGATGGGTCATCATTAATTTTGTGGAGGATTACGTCCTCGCTGATTCCTTGCATGTCCTCCACCCTCCAAGCGAACACATCACAATTTTTTCGGAGGAATTCGATCAAGATCCTCCTCTCCTCGGGGTGAATTTCCAGCCTGATGTAGACACCCCATTCTGAACCAATAAATCATGATTACACTACTCTTAGTCTCTCTTTTATGTTTTGATGAAAGCATATCAGTTTCGTCATGTTTCGTTAGGTTTCTAACTAACCTCGTTAGTTTTGGACCTAACTGACTAACGGAATAACTGAATAGGGCAGAATTGTCCACAGACTGCTTTGTCTCGCACGAGATATCATAGTCTCGCGCGAGATATCCCCTCGACAGGATGTGCAGAATCACAATTCTTCTCCGTTTCAACCTCCTTTCTTGATAAACCTAATCTAATCCGGTTCTCCAATCAGAATTGAGTTCTGGAAGCTTTCTAGGAGTGTTTTACCTCTCCACCTCTACCTTCTAAACCCCTATAAATACTTGGTGACTTCCACTGTTTCAGAGGTCCAGAATTCCACACAACACACACAATTTGTTGGTTTCTCTCCACGAAAGATTCCTTCAAATCACTTACAAAACCTCCCTAAAATCACCTAAAGTTTGTTTATCAACCCTGTTGATCAACAAACATCCAAACCCGAATCAAGAATTGAGGCGAAGCTCTGTCCGCATCAAGATTTGACTCTCATATTGAATCGAAACTCTGCCCAAATCACTTCTCGATCGAGAAAACATCTTAGAACCACGTTCTAAATCAATTACTCCCTAAACCCAAGGTAAAATCCTCTATTTCTCTTCTTCTTCTCAATCTCTCTATTGACTTTTAGAGTGGTGTAATCCCATCAAAAGGATTAGCCTAGAGTCCCTTCAATCGATGAAGGCGATCTCGAAGCGTACAATCCGACATTCCTAATCAAGAAATTGATTAGGGTTTTCTTGTTCTTCATTTAATTAGTAATTAAAAAGATTGATAATACTCAATTGGCAAGACCGATCTCCGGATTGGGTGGAATGGATGCTCCTCGACCTACCCATTCGATAACTTAACCCCCGAACCCTCAAATCTATTTTTAAGGTTTTTCTTATTGTTTTCCTAAATAAATAATAAGTGGCGACTCTGTTATTCAAAATTCACGCATCGCTACAGTGGCGACTCTGCTGGGGACTATTAATTAAGAGGGTTGGACTTGCGCACAATTGAGTATTATTAATCTTTTTATTTTTCTGTAAAAATTTGATTTTTCTGAATTTTTTAAAATTTTTCTGCACTGTTTTCATCAAAAAAAAATTACTGTGCAACAGCTTATCCAACGCGGGATAACTTATCTCGCGCGAGATTTCTATTCGCAAATTTTCATTCGCAAGAAAAACCTGTTATGTTTGGCTGGCGGAGCATGAAACAAAAAAAAAAAAAGGTAAAAGGGATTAGGTCATCATTAACCTTTTGCCCAAAAAAAAATAAAAAAATAAATAAAAAAAAAAAGTTTCAGCCGCCATGCTTGGTCCTTTTTGGTCAGTTGACTACCTTTAAAAAGGTTTGACCATTTTCAATTGACTTTTTGTTTAAAAGTTAACTGTTCAAGGGATAAAAAAAAAAAAAAAAAAAAAAAAAAAAAAACAAAACAGTCTCAGAAATTTTCAAAAAAAAAAAAAATTCGGAAAAATCAAAATAAATGTTATTCCTATTTTGCTTGTACTAACTTTATTTTGCAGGGTAGAATAATTAATTTATACTCGAACTATATAACTGCGTGTGATTGAATTTTTAAATTAAAGTCCGGTCCAATGGAGGATTCGGGAGTTGTAATTTACTTATTTAATTCTCTTTTTCTATCTCCTTAAGTGGAACTACGACGGCCTGAGTCTTCCTAATTTGGGAGAAACGTAGGCAACCACTTGGTGCGGCCATTATCTGTTTTCTTTTGTTTTCAAAAAAAAAACTTTCTATTTTACTCTATCACCTAGATTGACTCTCACACACGCGCACTCATATATAACTGTCATTGCACTACATACCCTCTATAAACCCGGGACCCACACTAAGGACGGATGACGGTAACCACCTAGTCGCCGGTCTCTCCGAAGTTGGATCATCCCACTCCGCGTATTCAATCCACCTAGATTGTCATATCGCGGGGAGCCTAGCCTTCCAGCCCTGCATCGCCACATATCATGTAGATTGACTTTTAAGACACTCCTTGACCAGGTCAGCTTTGATCTTGGAGTCCTTGTAATCCCTTGTCAAGATCGTTTTGTGCAATAATTCACGGAAAAGAAATCAATAAATTGTCGCTTCGGAATTGTCCCTTCGGAAACGTCCCTACGGTTGTCCCTTCGGATTTGCCCCTAAAAAGAGAAAATTTTCTCATCAAAATTATTGCACAAAACTTGATGTTACTTTGGATTACTCCGACCCCTAGGTCCCTAGGTTTGGTTCTTGAACTTTAGAAACCCCCAAAACGGATTTTCCATCCGACCAAAATTAGGATTAAAATCAGAAAATTGTGACTTTCCGTGGTGAAGTCTCGCGCGAGACTACTTGTCTCGTACGAGATAAGTGTTCGGTCTTTTCTTGTTTTGGCCAAAATCTTCAAACCTTCAAGCCTTCATTCACCCTATTCAGCCGACTTGTTGGGACTCGATCACGGTTTAACACGGTTGCTACACGTCTAGGTTCTTCGCCAAAGCTCGACACGATGTCTGCTTCTCCTTCTACCACCGAGGCCGATTTCAACGATGCTAAGGTCCAACTCATCGAAGCCATGACTAGATTGGATGAACAAAGTAAGCAAATTGATGAGCAAAACGCCCAAATGGCCGCCCTCATGAAAGAACTCAACGATTTGAAAGTCAAGAAAGGAAGAAAGCAAAAGCAGAAAGTGGAATCCTCCTCCGATGAAGAGGAATCCTACACCAAAGTGAATAAGAAAACCAAGAAGTCAAGCAAGAAAAAGGAAGAATCCGATTCATCCTCTTCCTCATCATCCTCCGATGACGAAGGACATACCTCCAAGGGCACTAAAACCAAGAAAGAAGGCAGTGATGAAACTACTAAACTTGGTGACCATGTTACTAAGAACTACCTCGAGAAGAAACTTGCAACTCTTGACACTTCAAAAGGGTCATTCGTTCCATTTGATCCCGATGCTATTCAACAATCCATCACCAAGTTTCCTCGCAAGTACAAGACACCCGATATCGCCAAGTTCAATGGTACTACTTGTCCTCGAGCTCATGTTGAGACCTACACTTGGGCCATGCTTCCAATGGGCGTTGATAACACAATCTTGGCCCAATGCTTTCCTCAAACTTTAGAAGGTGCTGCAAGGGATTGGTACATGTCTCTTCCTACGACTACAAGGCTTGATTGGTCATCCCCATGTTTGGTCTTCCAAAGGCAGTTTGAAGACAACTCCACTTACCGCCCTACTAGGAGGGATCTTGAACAAACCAAGCAACATGCAAATGAGTCATTTGCTGAATTTGCTAGAAGATGGAGACTCAAACTTACTGAAATTGTCGAAAGGCCTACTCTCAAAGAGCAAATCCACATCTTCCTTCAATGCCTTCGTGATAAATTTTAAGAGAAGCTCGTCGGTAACTACTTTCCTAGTTTCAATGAACTCCTCGAGTCCGGAATTAGGGTTGACGACTTCCTAAAAAGCAAAAAGAAGGAAAGTACTTTTCGCTACAACAAGCCCACCACAAGTAAGGATGCTTCAGTCAACGCTATTGCACTCAGCCGCCCCAACACCGGAAAGTATTCTGCTGTCCCTCCTCCCGAAAAGAAAAAGAGGCACTACGACAAAATTGAAGGAATCACTCAAGAAGAACTCTTCGATGTGCTTGTCCAGAATGAAAAAATCAAACCAAGGGAAGGTGGTCCTCCGAAGGATATGGGTCCGAATCATGCTTATCACTTATTCTGCAAGTACCACAACTTCACCGGCCATGACACCAACTCCTGCCACCACTTGAAGGACATCATACAAGACCTCTTTGATAATGGAGATCTAGAACGTCCCAACGTCATCACCAATCATCTCCCTCGCACTCCATGAAGAAGATGAAGCTCCAAGAAGAAATCTACACTTACCACTTTGGGGCTACCACTATCCTCTCCCTTTCTCCTTTGATAGAAGTAGATTAGGTTTTAAATTTCCAAGTATGAACTCGAAGAGTCGTTCTGTCTTTCTAGTACTCCTCACCTCCTCTAGTTTGTGTCTTCTAAACTATCGAGTCTGCTCTTAAATTTCTCAATAAATTAAAGTAATTTCTTTTCCTAAACACTTTCCCTAAAGTTGTTCCACCTCATGAATATCATTCAACTCATGCAAAATAATGGACCTTCCATTCCCTAAATCATCGCAAAAAATAGAAACTTCTAAGTGACTTTAAAAAGCAAGTTATCATTAGGAGGCTTAAGGGTTAAACATTACCCCTACTGAAAGTTAGAGACCAACAAGCGAAGAAAACCAAAGGTGCTGCTGTCAACATTCATCCAAAGAAAAATGGGGGCTACTCAACTCAAGGCTTTGAGAGTACAAAAAAAAAAAAAAAAAAAAAAAGTTTCGCTAGACGAAACTCCTCAATTCGTCCTAGGCAAAAACAGAGCATCGAAAAAAAAAAAAAAAAAAAAAAAAAAAAAAAAACTCTCAAGCCTTCATCGCCCCACAACAAGGATGGAATTTCAACAAAGGCAAGAAGGACTCTCCCACAAAGAAGAGGAGTCAAGTGATACCAATAAAAGAAAAGAGGATTCCTCAAAATCCTCCTACATCAAGTGAAGAAGACTTTCAGTATCAAGAAAAATGTTTACCCTTAAGTCATACTAATGATTGGCTTTCTCCTCAAACTTATTTAGAAATTTCTAGATGATGTACGGTTCATTACAAAGGTAGAACAACTTTTCTAGATCCTTGAGCCAAGTAGCGTTTCTTGTCGAGTCTAGGGGCTTCCTGTTAGCCACTCTCATACACACTCTTGAAATCCAAGCATCAAAACTGGGGCTTCCTCACCTTTCCTCCCCCAGTCAATCTCTACTTCAACTCTTCAAAATAATCAAATCTGCATTAGGGGCTTTCCTCTTTGTTTCTCACTCTCATCATTAGAGAATACACTTCTCCAAAAAGTCAATGCTTGGATCACCTTCCAATGAATAGAGTCCGTCTCTCCTAAACTAACTTGAGATCTCATTTCTCTCTCCTCAATAAGATTTTCTCTCTCTGAGTTCTCTTCGAGTTACATACTACTTTCAAAAAAATGAAAAAAAAAAAAAAAAAAAGACGCAAAAGAGATGCCCGCTAGATTGAAAACCCGAAAGGGCGGTCTAGGCAAAAACCAGGGTGCGCACTAAGAAAAAAAATCAAAGGACAAAGGGAGAGTATTCTTCAGCCTTCTTCATCGAGCGTCATTCGATCTTCTTCAAATCAAATCAACAAGGAGAGTCTTCTTCGATCATCTTCAAATCAAGAGAGATCACTTCACAAGCCTCGTTCTCTCACAAAGTCATCTACCACTTGCAAGCAACCTGGGGCTTGAGACACCAAAGGGCCTTGGACATAAAGCCATTACGACAGTCGACATTTGTAGTCGTTTGCCTCCTAGAGACACGACTCAAAGGAGAAGTAAGAATGAAAATTCTCACCGTACCTAGATGTGTTCACACAAGGATACTCATCGAACGAAATTCTACAACAATACAAATTTCGCCGACTAGCAACAAATTCCCGCATAAACTCCGATTTGGTCCCAACTTGTCAAACACAAGTTCACTCATACAATTCACCCATCTCAAATATACAAATCCATACAAATGTCCCTACATATCCATATACCATATACTCATACATAAACTCACCACCAAAATGTCCTACCGGCCATTTACACGAACAGACGTGAGCACCACCACGTAAGTCCAGTTAAACAACTAAAATCTGAAAAAAAATCTACTTGAAATATTTATGTGCTGACAGGTACAGAAAGGTAAGAATCATCCGGGTCTATCCGAGACCATTATGCTTATATCCTTGACATTACAGGGGCCGACGTAGAACCTTCATCTCAACCAACAACTTCAAGTCCGTGACCTCAGAACAACTACAAAGTCCGTGATGGCAAAGAAACCTCAAGTCCGTGACCTCGGCGACATCAACAAAGTCTCGTGATGACAAAGAACCTCAAGTCCGTGACCTCGGCGACATCAACAAAGTCTCCGTGATGACAAAGAACCTCAAGTCCGTGACCTCCGCAACAATATCAAAGTTCTGTGACAAAAGAACTTCAAGACCGTGACCTCGCAACAATATCAAAGTCCGCGACGGAAGCAATCTTCAAGTCCGTGACCTCGGCGACAACTTCAAAGTACGTGATGGCGGCAGAACTTCAAGTCCGTGACCTCGGCAACGACAAACGCGCAACCTCGGGCGGCACACTTCAACAACTTCATTAACAAATGGGTATCTTCGTAATTGGGTCAAGTCTTTTGATTCCTCGGTATGATTTTACCTTTTCAAAAAAATCCCTCTTCGATTTTCAAAAATGCTTTTCAAAATACCTAAAATAGCCTTTTTAGTGTTTTCGAGTCGAACTACGTCGTCCGATTCTCTCTTAGAGATACGTGAGGCAGCCTGCAAGGCACGACCATCCCAATGTTCGAGAATGATGTCTTTTCTATCGACGACACTTCTTCTTTCATAAGACACATCGCCGAGGGGCTCTGTAGACACCCCATTCGAACCAATAAATCATGATTACACTACTCTTAGTCTCTCTTTTATGTTTTGATGAAAGCATATCGGTTTCGTCATGTTTCGTTAGGTTTCTAACTAACCTCGTTAGTTTTGGACCTAACCGACTAACGGAATAACCGAATAGGCAGAATTGTCATCGCTTTGTCTCGCACGAGATATCATAGTCTCGCGAGATATCCCCTCGACAGGATGTGCAGAATCACAATTCTTCTCCGTTTCAACCTCCTTTCTTGATAAACCTCATCTAATCCGGTTCTCCAATCAGAATTGAGTTCTGGAAGCTTCCTAGGAGTGTTTTACCTCTCCACCTCTACCTTCTAAACCCCTATAAATACTTGGTGACTTCCATTTGTTTCGCAGGTCCGTAATTCCACACAACACACACAATTTGTTGGTTTCTCTCCACGAAAGATTCCTTCAAATCACTTACAAAACCTCCCTAAAATCACCTAAAGTTTGTTTATCAACCCTGTTGATCAACAAACATCCAAACCCGAATCAAGAATTGAGGCGAAGCTCTGTCCGCATCAAGATTTGACTCTCATATTGAATCGAAACTCTGCCCAAATCACTTCTCGATCGAGAAAACATCTTAGAACCACGTTCTAAATCAATTACTCCCTAAACCCAAGGTAAAATCCTCTATTTCTCTTCTTCTTCTCAATCTCTCTATTGACTTTTAGAGTGGTGTAATCCCATCAAAAGGATTAGCCTAGAGTCCCTTCAATCGATGAAGGCGATCTCGAAGCGTACAATCCGACATTCCTAATCAAGAAATTGATTAGGGTTTTCTTGTTCTTCATTTAATTAGTAATTAAAAAGATTGATAATACTCAATTGGCAAGACCGATCTCCGGATTTGGTGGAATGGATGCTCCTCGACCTACCCATTCGATAACTTAACCCCCGAACCCTCAAATCTCTTTTTAAGGTTTTTCTTATTATTTTCCTAAATAAATAATAAGTGGCGACTCTGTTATTCAAAATTCACGCATCGCTACACCTGACCTTAACAGTTTGCTCGGGAAAGTGGAAGTTGATTACCACTTCCTCGAGCTCATCGTTAGGCCTTAGGTCGCTGATTTCACGGTTGTGCAGGGAGTCTATGATAATGGCTGGGGGTGGGCCTGTGCTTCGGGCAGCGCGGCCATGGAATATATGACCTCTCGGTCTATCTTTCCTTCAATTCCCCTATCAATATATCCTCCCTCAATGGGACTCAACTTCTTGGCCTTTCTGCTCGTCTTGAGCTCCACCTTCGTGGAATGGAAAGAAAGCATGCCAATTGGAATGGGTGTCGGAGTAATTTCTTTGGCTTTACCCTCTCTTTGTTTGCCCTTGCCCTCTATCTACGGGCAGGATGTATGGCCCTTATCCGCCTTTCTTTTCTCCTCTAGTGCTCGAAGGAATCTTCCGGGCTGGTTCTTTATTGTAGCAACCCCGCCCGGGGTGTTAAATTTCACCCTTTGATGGGGAACGGAAGCAACTATTCCCAATTCGGCCTGAGCCGTTATGCCGAGAATGGCATTGTATTGGGAAGGAAGATCAACCACCATAAAAGTGATTTTGGCTGACTTCTGCATGGGTTTTTCCCCAATAGTTACTTCAAACACTATCGCCCCCTTTACCCCGACGGCATGATAAATAAACCCCTCAAGTATACCGACATAAGGAGTCAGGTTAGCCTCGGTCATCCTCATTCCTACTAGAGTATGGTAGTAGAGGATATCTCTGGCCGCGCTTGTATCAATCAAAACTCGGTCAATATTTGCTCGATTTCTTTTCATGCGGAGGGTGAGTGGTTGAGTAGAGTGAAAAAGGGAGGAGGCAAGTTCACTCCTTTTGAACCCAATTTCTTGCTCTTCTTTCGGAGCCATGGGGGGAATCAAGAAAACTTTCTCCAATGTTCGGATTTGGAGGGAGAGTTGTTTGTTGGATGGAGGCTCCTCTCCAATGAAATTGTTCTCATATTCACCCAACTCATCTTCATCGCTGTCTCTCTCCTTTCTGTCGGGGCCACGTAGTGCTCGTGCTCGTGGAGGATTATTATTGTGGGTGGCATTGTTATGGCCCTTAACCCATTTAGTCAGCTCTCCGTCATTGATTTTCTGCTAAATGATTCGTTTTAGCTGGAATCAGTCCTCGGTATTGTGACCATGGTCATTGTGAAACTCACAGAATTTAGCCCGACTCCTCTCATTTGGCTTTCTGCCCATGGGAGGAGGAGGGGGAAGTTCTATGGTTCTCATGATAACTGCTCGTGAATCAGTGAGGGGAGTGAAATCTGTCTCCTCCATTATTTTTCAGAGCTTGTCTGTCCCCCGGCTACGGTTTCTGCCTTGGTTATTTCCGCGGGCAGCTCCTTGTCCAGTCTCCTGGACCTGGCTGATTCTTTCCTCAGCGGGTGCACGAGGAGCGGCCTCATTTGGCTCCTCGACCGAGGCAATAGCAGATGCTCACTCGTACATCTCCTCTACGCTTTTAGGCCTGTTGGAGGTAAAGTTCATTTTTAAGAACGAGGAGGAGAGACCGCCTACAAAGCAAAGCCTGATGTCACCCTCTTCTAAATCCACGATCTGCTCGCTCATCTTTCTAAACCGAGAGATGTAGCTTTTCGTGGTCTCCGTCGGGGCTTGCTTGACTCGGACCAGATCTGTCTTGGGTCTAGCTGGCTCGCCGGCCCCAGCAAATGCGTTTAGGAAAAGGTGCCTGAACTGATTGTAAGTCTTGAGGGACTTGGGCTTGAGGGCCAGCATCCAAGATAGTGCCTTGCCCGTGAATGTTGCGGCCAAGGCTCTGCACATCACCGCCTCATCCGAAGAGAATAGGGCCATCTGCCCTTCAAACCGCCCCATATGGCTCTTGGCATTTTTTGAGCCATCATATGTTTCCATCTGGGGGGTTTCCCCTTCTGAATAGGTGACCAGGCAATCTTGTCACTGAAGGCATCCATGGTGCGGCCACACCTCTGGGTTTTCTGCTGCGTCTCCCACATTTGGTGCATGAACTTAATAAATTATATGGGTTCTGATCATCCACCCTTGGCTTCTTAGCATGCGGAGTCACGGCCTTTTCCCTGGCGTAAGCCACGGGTCTGGCTTTGGACTTTTCGCGGTGATTGGACTGAGCCTCCTCCCCTCTTTCCTCGCTATCATAAACTTCCACCACATTCTCTCTTGCTACCTGACCGCGGTTGAGGGTGGGTTCTGCGCATTTTGCCCCCTAGCTTGACTAGCAAGCGAGTTAGCGGGGGCTAGTTGGGAGAACCTATGGGACCCTGCTGGGAAGGGCATTCCTCAATTTGCCTCTAGCTCAACTAGATCCAACTGAGCATCATTGATGGCCATGGCCTCGGCTACCAGTTTGGACCTTGCGACCAGGGTTTCCTGCCTCTTGAGGATCAGTTCAGGGGAGAGAGGAGTATTTGGGGAGGTGATGGGAGCTTTTAAAGGAGTGTTGGGAGTTTTGGGGCTGTTATTTAGAAGGGCTTTGGCTTTTTTAGCTCGGGCTTCCTCTGTCAGCCTCTTTAAAGCCTTTTGAGCAGGGGAAAGGCTGTTTAGGCTTTGAGAACGGGCCCCCATTATGAGAAAAACGGAGGTGCTTGGCCTATCCTGGTTGTTTTTAGAAGGAGAAGCTTGGTCACCATCGTTGATGGTTAAATGACCGGCATTTTCAAGAGTTTTAGACATGCTTGGAAAAAATGGCTGAAAAAGAAAGCTTTTTGACAGCGAGTGTTTTTAGAACAAGATGGGTGTTTTAACAAAAAAATTCATGAGAAAATAATGATTTTTCCCGGCAATGGAACCACTGATGACGCCAAGAGTTTCAGGGTCAGAGCGGTTCATAGGATATCTGGCAGGATATTTGTTTGGTGCGGTACGTAAGATCACAACACAGAAATGAAGCACCGTTAAGGTCAAAGTTGGATGTTAATCCAACTTAGGCCCTCCGGTGTGAGGATAAGATATCAATGAGGATATAATAACCTAAGAATAAGACCTTGGAATGTCTTTAGTGTGTGTGTGTGTGTTTAGGGTTTGAGCAATATGGCTTACAATATAGATTTGGCACTTACCTTGTCCAAGGGGACAAAGGTCTTCTATTTATAGGCAATGGGGAGCTGCTCGCTGATGCAAGCCATGAGATCAGCCCAAAGGGGCACTTTAGTCTTTGACCGCATACACGTGTCCGCATCTGATTGGGTCTGTCAGGGAAGGAAGATTCACTATCAGAGGGGATGTCGTTGATGTGGACAGGAGCCGTGTATTCGGCGTGGCGTATTAAATGAAATGGTAGGCGCCTGAGCCATGCATTCAATGCGATGGAAGTGAGCCGGTTACTGTACTGTCAGAGCCAGTAAGTAAACTTGCTCAATAAGCTTTGATATTGACCGGGAGTCTGGTGAAATAATCGGGAGTCTAGTATGAGACCGCGGTCAACATCTTAGGCGCGGTCAATGGTAATTGACGCGGGCACAGATGTTGCGGTCACATCTCCTGTGGTCACCAGGCTGACGATCAGGATCCCTTCGGTCCTGACTGGGATGGGATGAGAGGAACGCGGTCTTGACCTGGAGGGTCTATCTCCTTGCGATCTTGACTCTGGCGGTCTAGGATACATCACGTCATACTGGGCCTTTGGATCAGATCGAGCTTGGGCCCGGTCTAGCTGGTCCGGGCTCATCAGGGTGACATGTGTACATAATATGGAACAATTTGGTGACCCAACCTTGGGTTTTTTCGGTTGGCTGGCGCCCTAGGTTGCTTAATTTCTGCGACTTTCTCTTTTTTTTTTTGTCCTATTCTATGACCCACAACGGAAACCTTTCGTTGTGGGTAGTCTAAGACTAGGTCCATCAGCAATCAATCAAACCCAATTCAACAATTAAATATTATTTCTCTCTCCTCCATTTACTCAATTTATATCTACAATCAACCTCTTTTTTTTTATCATCCATCAGCAACACAATCCAACCCAACCCAACTAACATTATCTCTTTAAACTATCTTTTATTTAATTTATTACATATTATCAATACTCAATTTATATTATTTTTCTAATCTTATAAAAAATTAATAAAAATAAATTTAACTACTAAATTTATAATAATTGCAAAAAATAAACTTAATAAAAATATCAAACAAAGTTGGGCAAAATGATGATTTTTTAGAGTGAGAAAGGGAGTATTTGAGTTGTGTCTAAAAAAATAACAAACTGGTTTCTATTTATAGAGAATGAAAAAACAAAAATTTAGGTAAATTTTATTTTTAATAAAATATAAATATACTTATAGCCATTTTAGAATTATATTTAAAAAGATAATTCAAAAGTTGAGAGAACCAATCAAAATATGCCACTTGGCACAAAATGTTAGAAAATTTGGGTGGTGAGTTGGTGACCCAAATTGGTCAACCGACCAAATCGGCCATGGTTGGTTTGTTTGCTTTTCTTTTTCATTTTTTTCTTTTCTCTTTTTTTTTTTTTGTCTTCTTCCCCCTCAACCCAACCCAAGTTCACTGATGGCCATGGTCTAAGGGGTTGAGGACGGCCTACGTTTATTGGAGAGAGAGGCCAGAAAGGGATAGGGACGGAGAAATAAGGGCATCAGAGCTGGGCAAGGGATCCTGTCAAATACATTTAGTTCATACTACTTTATTTTATATATTAAACCCTTGAGATGTTTTATTTTAAAATGTGATAGTTTTCCCATTTTATCCTTAAAATAGGTCACATGCATTGCACATGTCATATTAACATCAAAATATGGATGTTGTTAGCTCGAAGTACCTTGGATGCGCATGAAAATCAGTTGAGGTGCATTTTTGCAACGAAAATGAGTTTATTTATAAAATCCACACAAGCCCAACAGTATGGATATATTTATTTTGCAATTTTTCCTAAAAATTGAAGTGAAAATTTATTTTCTAGGTATATAATTTTGGGACATAAAGAGAATTCATGAATACTTTTTTAAGGCTTTTGTTAAGTATTTTGTACTTTAAGTAGGAAAAATGACAATTTTGGATCTGAACTCATAGGGGGAGTTTTTAGGGGGGGGGGAACATTTTTTTGCCATATCAGAGCTTCAAATGTATTTTTCGTCAGTTTAGGATTTTTTGACGAAATTCGTTAAAAAAGTCAGTTAAGTCTCATATGTCATGCACGTAACAAATTGGATGTGTTTGAAATTGATTTTATGTTTTAACAGGGTTAATGAAATTTTCAAAATAAAAGCGTAGAAAATTAAATTCATTTTAAAACATTAAATAATCAAATTTTAAAACAAAATAAAGTAGCTTAAAAATCATCTATATTTAAAATAAAAAATAAAAAGTCTATAATCAAAATACTTTTATAATTCTTAATTTTATAAGTTCATAGTTTTATAAGTTCATAATTTTATAATTTAATTTTAGAAAAAAAGTGCATCAAAATATCACTGAATTATAACTCTTTTATGGATTTAATCACTAAACTCATTTTCGTTGCAAATAACACATACAACTCATTTATTTTTACTTCTAAAGTCACTAACACTAACGTCGTCAGTTTTTTTCTCTCGCTAAATGGTCATGTGCATCACATGTGACTACATTTTGAAGGATATTTTAGGTAGTTCTCATATTTAAATGTTGAACTTGTTCTAAATAAATATGTTGCCGGACTATTGATATCTTCACCTCCCCTGTCCCTCCGGCCTCCTCTCTCCACTTCCTTCCCCTACATCCCTTCCCACTCCCCCGCCCTAACCGAACCACCAAGTCAATCCCATAACCAACTCCGTTGATCCAGTCGACTCCTTGCCGCTCCCTCATTAGAACTTCGCCATGAACCCCTCCTCTTTCCAAATCCTTCCGAATCATTGTTTGATTTAAAAATCTGAAGTCGCCCCCTTCCTAATTCGTTTTCTTTTGATAAATTGAGTTGTTTTTAAGGGCAACTCTAACAATGGTATTAGCTAGATAGGGATCAAATTCAAAATTTGATCTCTACTTATCACTGTTCATAGTATAAAAAATTTCATCTCCAATAATAGGTATCAAATTCATGGTATCAAAGTATATTTTTATATTTGTTAAATTTATTAATGTTTTCAACATTATCAATTATTTTAAACTATGACTATGCTTTAATTAATTATTTTTTAATTAAAAAATATAATCATTATTTTATTATTATATAAAAAGTCAAATAAATTTAAAAATAATATTAAAATAATTATTTTATATTTAATTTATTTTTAAATTTCGGATATTTATATATATTACAAAAATAACATTTATTTTGAAATGATTATTTTTTAATTTGAACATTTATTGAGAAAGAGAAGAAGTAATTGAGTTTTGAAAAATTTGGTTTAGTATTAGTAAAGGTAGCATATTTGCTACCTTTACTGATACTACACCAAATTTTGCTACCATGATTTTTCATTGTTGGAGATACTAGGGGTGGCAAGTTGTACTCGTCCGTACCAACCAACTCGTATACCAACCCGTACCAATTATAATTGGTACAAAATATCGGTATATCGAACTCTTAGTACGGTAGTACCGTACCAATTATGTCTAATAGGTTAGTACATGGTACGCAAAAGTGACTTCGGTTGGTATACCGGTGTATCGAGTTTATTTATTAAAAATTATTATATATAATTATATATATAATAATATAACATAATGTGTAGTTTTATTTGATGTGGTCTCTAGCTTATCTGTTCCCCGAGGTTCCAGTTTTTCTATAACTCAGATTTCAAAGCAACTGATTATATGTAATGTTATCTTAAGTGTTTATGTTTATGAATTCCAGAGAAGCCTTTGGACAAACATACATAGTATTTTTAAAAAAGAAATAATAGCATATGCTGCCTTTGGTCACCTCTTTCTCATCTCACTATTAATGTTTATGCTGTTAATGTTTATGAAGTTCGATCATAGAAATAACAGTGTATCAAAGAGGGGAAATACCCTGATTATTGAGATGTCATCTGTATTCATCATGAGCCACCTTGGTACAGTGGATTCACTTATTTTACTCTTGTGTGCATGATGGTTTAGTTGAGTTTAACAGCCATCACCTTGATTTGTATACGCCATTGTAATCTAGTTGTTAGCCTCGTTAATTTTGTTGGAAGTAACTTCACTGAAGGTTGGACTTGCACCAAAATCTTCTTGTCAGCTCTTAAAGAGTCTTCTTAAACTTCATTCTTGGTTGCATGATAATCTTCATTTCTTATCATACAAATGCATTTTTTTTGTCTATGTTTACATTTGGTATATTCGAATGCCAACCGTACCAACCGTACAAATAAACTTGGTATATCGACTTTTGTGGTTGATACTGGTACATATTTTTGTATACAAATTCATACTTGATTGGTACATGATATACGTAAAATACAGTCGTTATATCAACCGAACCACCCCTAGGAGATACTAATACTCCTACATGGGTATCAAATTTTGAGTTTGATACCCATTGTTGGAGTTGCCCTTACTAATACTACACCAAATTTTGCTACCATGATTTTTCATTGTTGAAAATACTAATACTCCTACATGGGTATCAAATTTTGAGTTTGATACCCATTGCAACTCCAACAATGGGTATCAAAGTTTGACTTTAACACTGAGTCGATCTTTTTGGAGACAGAGACTAGTAAATATATATTTGGGAGTCATAAATATCGCAAAGAGTGAGATGGAAATGGAGATGGGGATGGTTTCGATCTGTCGACGTCGAAACTCACGAGGTTGATGGAGAAATAATGAATAAGACTATGTACAGTGGTTTCATCCCACTCTCCCATTTCATCTAACACTTTTTACACTTTTTCTCATCCATCTAATATTTCATCTACCCATTTCATTTAACTCCCTACAATGGCTAAATTAAATTAAATTTCAACTCCCTCAAACTCATCATTCTATACCCCACCACTTTTATTTTATTTATATTCTCTATTTTTATGATTAGTAAAATAATAATTATTATCATTATTATTTATAATTAAAAAAATATTGCATCAATTTATAGGGAAAAATAATGATTTTTTTTAAAATAAAGACTAAAATGAAGAAGGATAATTGAGAAATGAGTGTTTTTTTTTTGGTCCAAATCAAATGAAACTTATATCAATTTATAGGGAAAAAAATGATGAATTTTGGTGAAAAAAAAATTAAAAAAAATAATTTACTAGGTGATAATTAAGTTCAAAGATTTGGTATAAAAAACAAATCTGAAAATCTTGGTAACCAATCACATGTCGTCAAGTGTAAAATCAAGAAAAAAAAAAAAAAAAGGAAAACAAACGAACACCTCACGCGCCTTGTTGGGGCGTGAGGCGCACTCGCCAAGCTCGGCCTAATCAGAAGCCACCACGTGTCAGTTCAAAAGTTTTTTTTTTTCAACTGGATGAAATTTTTCATTCTCATTTTTCATTCAACCCCTTTCATCTCCTCCATTGCACCATTTCATCCAACTAACTCCCATTTCATCCAACATTTCATTCCCTCATTGTACACAGTCTAAGGAGTCTAAGGATGGATTTGAGATACTGTTGGCTTTGTTTGTTTAATTGCTACTGATACCCCATAGTCGCAGAAAGAAATAGCATCCCAATTGCACCTCATTTATTGCATTTTGTCACCTTATCTATTTATTTCAATTATTCTACATTGGACCCATCTATTTAATTCAAAATTCAATTACATACTACTGCACATCTTTTGTCTACCTATCTACTCGGTTGCCTTGCCACTCTCTATCTCAAATTCTTTAGCTATTTTAAGTAGCAAATGAAGTTAAGTTACTACATTCTTTCTGTAAACTTAATTCCCTTATATTCCCCCATTTTCTTAGTACTCGCCTTTTTTTCGAAAGTGGAATTATTCATGCAATGCAATGCAATGCGGGTGCCAATGGTTTTAATTTCGTTATCTGTCTCACTTTTTCAATCAATTATTGATATTAATTTGACCTCAGTTTATTCCTAATTAATTTTGGCCATCATCCCACTAATGAAAGCCAGTGTTTTGATTAGGAGTTAGGACCATTGGCAGAAGCGAAGGAGCAACTTCTCCGCTGCCATTCCCTTTTTTTCCCAATACAACTTCTTTCTAGCCAACGATGGTGGCATAGAGCTTCGAGATCTCGAGTTCGAATCCCATCCCCTTTGTAATTTAAATAAAAAATATTAATATGATTTATCGTTATATGATGTAAGTATTACCTATATTTAGTTCAAAGGTATCAAAATTATAATACTTCCTTTCCCAATTTTGTTGTTATATTTGAATTTTGAAGTAATAAACTTAAATTAAATTAGTTTAATGAAAATCAAAAAAAAAATCTCAAAAATCCATTAAAAGGCTGTTCACTTTCTCCTTATTGGCCATTGGCCGCGATGGACCCCTTCACGAGATTCTTGGCTCCCTTCTCATTCTCTCTTTCTCCCCATTATTAGTTTACTAGGATGAAACCCGTGCTACGCGCGGGATACTTTTTAATTTATTATTAGTCATTTTTTGGGAGATTTTCTTTAGTTATTACCACATTAATTGTTTTTATAATATATATTTTCATATTAATATCAATTAATTGTGAAGTACATTAAAATGAAATGAAATCAACTACAAAGAGGAGTCTCATGCATGTATTTATTCATTTGAAAGATGTATTTCATTTTTAAACATTATGTATTCTCATCGAAAACGTGTTTTTTAAATCTTGATTCATTAAATAATTTCTAATCTACTCATAATTATTGAAGTCAAGCAATAATAAATATTTAACAATGTTCAATGAGCATTAAACTCTTCAAAGTGCAAACTTTCATATTTTGTAACTTCATTTGAATCGAAAAACATTCACATTCTGTAACTCTGTTGACATTAATTAGATGTGTGCATGCATCATATTAATAAGAACTAACATACTTTATATTCATATTCCAACATTCGTTATTAGAAGTTAATTCGTATAATATATTTGCATTCATTTTTTTATCAATTACAAATTTAGCTTTTGAGTTGAATTATTATAAATATAGAGATGTATGATGAAGTCCAAACTTTAATATTTGTACGTTTACTTTTTGTTTGCTTAACTTACTATGATATTTCATCTTGAATATATACCTTTTGGTCATTTGTTTTATGCTTGTGAGAATACAAACAATTTAAGCTATAATTTTATTAATTGATAACTTAACTAAAACTTAAATGATCTCATTGATTTGTTCTTACTTTCAATTTATGAAATTCATATCCCTTCATATTCTTCATATTCATAATAAGGGCAACTCTCCATTCCTCTTCCTTCAATGTTTATTCATTTAACATTACTTTTATATGAAATGAACTGGATCTGAATTAAAAACATAGAAACAATGTTGGAAAAGAGAGATAGAGAGATAGTTAATAATATTTTTTTCCAAGAGAATTGTTTTTTTAAGAATATATTTTCTCTGATTCATAATGTCAATATCATTTAACTATTTAATTTTTTCACAAAAGAAATAAAATAAATATGAAAACTTACTAACTAAAATAAATTACAAAATAAAATTGAACGATAAAAAAATATAAATGAAAACTAACAAAAAAAAATCAAAATAAAAAAGTAAAACAATTGACAATAAAAAAGGTAAAACCAAAGGCAAATGTATATTTCTTGACAAATTGTAATAATAAAAAAAGGAAAATGCAACAAATAAAAGTAAAATATACCTGAAAACTCACTTTTAAGTTTAAAAAACACATTTCTTCAGATATCACAATAAAATAAAGATAAATATGAAACTCACTTAAAAATAAAAATAAAACTAAAAATGAAGTATAATTCTTGTTCCAAAAATGACCAAAGGAAACTTAAGAATAAAAAAAGAAAATAGATCTTCACAATTTGTAATAAAAATAAATAAACAAAATAGAATAAAAAAATATATGTAAACATACTTTTAAATGCAAAATCCAAAGTCAATGATAAAAAAAAATTATTCACAAAATTGCAAGAAAAATAAAGAGCAAATATAAATTCAAAACAAATATGAAAATATACTAAAAAAATGAAAACGAAACTAAAAATCAAGAACAAATCAAAAATCAAAACAAACAAAAATTAATAGAAACATGAAAATGAATTTCTAATCAAAATATAAATGAAATATAAAAATTACAACTAAAGTTCTTCAAAAAATTGCAAGAAAAATAAAGAGCAAATAGAAATTCAAAACAAATATGAAAAGATACTAAAAAATGTAAATGAAACTAAAAATCAAGAAATCAATTCAAAACAAAACAAAACAAAAAATTAAATAGAAACATGAAAATGAATTTCTAATCAAAAGACAAATGAAATCTAAAAATTACAACTAAAGTTTCTTCACAAAATTGCAAGAAAAATAAAAAGAAAATAAAAATTCAAAACAAATATGAAAAGATACTAAAAAAATGTAAACGAAACTAAAAATAAAGAAATCAATTAAAAATAAAATAAAACAAAAAATCAAATTAAATAAATACATGAAAATGAATTTCTAATCAAAAGACAAATGAAATATAAAAATTACAACTAAAGTTAAAATTGCAAGAAAAATAAAGAGCAAATATAAATTCAAAACAAATCTAATGCATAAAATAAAATCAATATCAATATAAAAACATACGAAAAAATAAAATGTAAATAAAAAATGAAAATTAAAATTCTAATAATTAAAAAGTGAAAGAAACATTCACAAACATAAAAGAAATAGGAAAAAAGCAAGAAATAAAATCAAAATAAAGACGAAAATTTATAAAATAAAAATTAAAATTAAAATCAAAATCAAAATCAAAATCAAAATCAAAATAATAAACACAAACATAAATATAAAAAACAAATCCTATTCAAAATAAGTCAAAAGAGATTATAAAGAAGTCACTCACAAATTAAAAAAAAAATGGATTTTGTGAATACTTACAATAGCATTCCCTAGAACCTTGACACGTTTTCTTTCTTCATGAATTAGTCTCTACAAAAGTGATGGAGAGCAAAGAACAAACATTTGTCAAAAGAAAATTAGTCTTTATATACTTGAATGAAGAAAATGGATGACTCTTCAACTATTGATTTTTTATGAATAGTCTAAAAGTTTTTTTTAATTATTGTATTAGCTAGTATTACAACCTTTAAACTTCAACTTGTTTCATATTCCCGTTGATTATAACAAAATAAAATTATATTCTTCTATATGTTTAGTAATAGATAGCAAAATTAAATTACGTTGGTGTGTCTTTTGAATTATCATATGCATGTTACTAATGAACATAATGTGAAACTAATGCAATGATTCTTCATGTTCTTAACGGTTGAAGTATACTAAATGATGAAGATATGAACAATCTTCCGTTCATGAATTTGTAAAGTCTATCTTCATGTTAAACATCTTTTTGCCTTTTGGATTACTAAAATAAATTTCTTTAATAATTATCATATTTCCAAGCAAAATCATATGTATTCCGAAAATAAAATAATGCATTTTTATATATGAAAAGTTGAATTGGGATAATCAATACATAAGAAGCCGAAAAGTTGATAATGTATCAATTTATTAACGTTTTTAAATGCATAGCCTACCTAGTCTATACTTCTATTATATATATAAGAGTATATGTCTATTACTACGTATACCTATTCACATACCCTAGTCTATACTTCTATTATATACTCCTATATAAGAGTACCTAATACCACACCTAAAATCTATACTTCTTTTATATACTCCTATATAAGAGTACCTAATATCTATACTTTTATTATATACTCCTATATAAGAGTACCTAATACCATACCTAAAATCTATACTTCTATTATATACTCCTATATAAGAGTACCTAATATCATACCTAATATATATACTTCTATTATATACTCCTATATAAGAGTATCTAATATCATACCTCATATTATTGTCTAATATACTCAACTAATAGCCGAATTTGAAAAGTTTTGGCACATCAAGAGTTAGGATAATGTGGCTTCCTAGAAAGAAAGATACTCCCATTTTTTGATGAGGTGTCACACCCATAATCACTTTAGCCTACTTTAATATACTATAGTATAGATTTATATTTTAAATGAAATTCTTATTAATTATTGGATTCATTGTTTATTCTATCCACTTTATTTTGTTCAAAGAAATTAATCATAGAAATTAATTATTTGAAGAAAACAAATTTTAAAAATACTAATTTAAAAGTTATACTAAGTTCCATATTTTTAAGTTTACCGAATTTAACCCCCTTTTATTTAGAAAAAGAGAAGTTATTAGTACATGTTGGAAATGAGGTTTAAAAATTAGGCTTCACTTAATTTTGATCCAATTTTAAGTGGGTTTAATTTAATAAAAAATGAAACGATTTAAATAATTGTATTATACATTGAAAATATATTAATAAAGTCCATTAAAATTTTCTCAAAATCATACCCAGGTGAATGAAAAGTTAATGACTAAAATATGTAACTTAATCATGAGATTTCAAATTTTTAGGGGTATGGAGAACAAATTTCACATTGTTTCTAAAAGGCATGCGAAGAACTTGTTTGAAAGGATCGAGAAAAGCCACTTTTTGATCCCTGAACTATTGTTTTCAGTACCTTTACGTCCTTGAACTATTTTTTGATACCTTTTCGTTCCTGACCTTTTGTTTTGAAGGATTAAAACATCCTTCCGTTGAAAGGATAAAATTTGTTGGGGAATTTGTTGATCCTGGAGAAGAGGATAATGGTGAAGATTTGAATGAGGAGAATATTGTCAATGAAAATGTGGGAGGGGAAAATTTTGGTGTGAGCCATATTTGATTGAAAATATATTGGGTGGTGAGTCAGGTTTCAATGAAAACAACAGTTTGTATCAATCAATGTATTTTGATATTGATGGTGAATTTGAAAAATGGAAAAGTGATGAAAATGATGGGAAATATGACTCTAATATTATTCCATTGAGTAGCAGTGATGAAGAAGATTGGGTTAGAGGTCCTAGATTAAAGCCAAGAGAGGAAATTCACTTCAATCCAAATGTAGAGATTAAGGACTTCGACTTTTGTGTGGATATGATATTTGAAGGACCTGCACAATTGAAATATCAAATTAGGGCATATGCTGCATTTCATAAATGTTCAATTTGGTTTTAAAAAAATGATAAATAAAGGGTTCAAGCAAAATGCACAGATTGTCCTTGGGGTTTATGGGCAAGTTATGAGGGAAAGGATGCCACTTTCAAAGTGAAAACTTACCAAAAAAACCACACATGTTCAAGCAACACAAGGATAAGGGCTGTAAATTCTACATGGTTTGCAAATAGATTATGTGATACGAACTTTGAGGTTGAGGGTACAAGGGGGGGAACCGTAGTGAATTTAACTACGTGGACTTGTACTTGTAGAGCATGGCAGCTTAGTGGCATTTCATGTTGCTATGTCGGTATGTCTCGCTATTACATCTATGAGAAGGGATCCACAAGACTATGTATACGAGTGTTTGAAGGGTGAAACGTACCTTAAGTGCTATGGGTACTTGCTAGAACAAATGAATGGCCCCCGAGAAGTGGCACGACAGTGATAAGCCAATTCTGCTACCACCACCTCAAAGAGTTGTGAAGGGAAGACCAAGATGGAATAGAAGGAAAGATGCACTTGAAGATGGCAAGGGTAAAGGCATAAATGAGACCCCAAATGCACAACCTGTTGAAGATGAACCATTTAAGATGGTGAAAAAAATCAAGAAAAGGGATAAAAATGACTTGTAGAAATTGCAAAAAAGAGGGCCATAATATTAGAAAATGTCATGATAGATCAGTGCAAAATAATGTTCCGGAGGTGAAAGTGGTGAAGCTGCTACTCAAATTCCTCCCCAAATGAGAGAAAACCAGCCTGTAAGAAGAAGGAGGATAGGTTTTGGATCTGCAACAATGGGAGAGAGAAATAATGTAGTTGTATGCTTTTCATTAACTTTTACCTTTATGTGCTTTTATTCTGAAAGTTTTTTATTCAATAAATGCACATGGTTTTGTTTTTTTATGATAGGTTTGATTCAACAAGAGCAGATGGAATAGGGAGGGGAAGAGAAGGACAATTGCTTAGAATTGCTGCAAGTGGGGTAAGTTTTTGATAAAAACATTAATTTTGTGGTCCCCACAAATTTCTTCTTTTTTTGGTCCCCCAACTAGTTCTTATTTATTTTCAATTGATTAACTAGGTGAATATGTCAAGTACAATTGGTCTCCAACCATCATTCACTAGAGGAGCTGAGGAGAGCTTCATCACATCTCAAGAATTGCAACAACAATCCAAATTCAAGAAGAACAAAAGCTGGGGTTTACACTGAGTTGGTGTTGTTCTTTATTTAGGCAAATATTTTTGTTGTTTTAGGGTGGTGATAAAACCTATTTAAACTTTTTAATGCTTTGTGCACTTTAAATTCAGAAGAAATTGTTGGCTTTTGTAAGCACTAATGGTGGTTCCCTGTTTTTTGGACAAGATGTATGATGATTTTGGACATGGTTTTTGTACCTAAATATGTAAAACCTTTTACTGAACCTTAATGCACTTGTTTTATGAATTTGGGCTATGAAACTATTTTAGCATCATTGTTATAAACATTTGGTTTTTGGACAGGTTTGGAAGTGTGTTTATTCCATAAGACCATGTCAATTTATTTTAAAGTTAATTCGTAACAATGACAAAAAAAAATAGAAAAATCATTTTGGGACGGAAAGAGTATTTGATAGGACGGATTTATACTATCTATTTCCCTTGTATTGTGAGAAATTATTGAGAAACAATGTAATGCGAGGGAGATTTAGAGAGTTATACCTTGTAATTGAATTTGGTTCTCAAAGAGCTCAAGAGCATCATATCTACATCAATGGAGGTCGACAAAGTCAAGGCAAATATTGAGAAATCAGAGATTGTTGATCAAGGGACGAGTCATCCCAAGCAAAATCAAGTATTTCCCATACCTTGGACGACTGAATCAGAGAGAGAATTTTCAGGGACGAGTCATCCCATGAAGCACGACTCATGCCCTCAACGCTGATTTTGTCTCATTATTATCATTAGAGTAGTAGCCAATTTTGTCTGTTATTATCATCAAGAAACCCCAACTCGAAAATTCCCCAAAAATTGAACTAAGCCAATCGAAAATTAGTTACGAGGTAGATATCTTTAGGCCGATTCTCGATCGGTTTACAGGCTCAATTTTTGAGTTATTTTCGTGGGTTTGGGATTAGGGTTTGTTCAATTCATTGGTCGATCATGGCCGGTCAATCGTCATATAGAGGAGGGGTGAGTTCAGTTGGTCCTAATTAATTTTGGCCATCATCCCACTAATGAAAGCCAGTGTTTTGATTAGGAGTTAGGACCATTGGCAGAAGCGAAGGAGCAACTTCTCCGCTGCCATTCCCTTTTTTCCCAATACAACTTCTTTCTAGCCAACGATGGTGGCATAGAGCTTCGGGATCTCGAGTTCGAATCCCATCCCCGTTGTAATTTAAATAAAAAATATTAATATGATTTATCGTTATATGATGTAAGTATTACCTATATTTAGTTCAAAGGTATCAAAATTATAATACTTTCTTTCCCAATTTTGTTGTTATATTTGAATTTTGAAGTAATAAACTTAAATTAAATTAGTTTAATGAAAATCTAAAAAAAAATTCTCAAAAATCCATTAAAAGGCTGTTCACTTTCTCCTTATTGGCCATTGGCCGCGGTGGACCCCTTCACGAGATTCTTGGCTCCCTTCTCATTCTCTCTTTCTCCCCTTTATTAGTTTATTTATATTTTAAATGAAATTCTTATTAATTATTGGATTCATTGTTTATTCTATCCACTTTATTTTGTTCAAAGAAATTAATCATAGAAATTAATTATTTGAAGAAAACAAATTTTAAAAATACTGATTTAAAAGTTATACTAAGTTCCATATTTTTAAGTTTACCGAATTTAACCCCCTTTTATTTAGAAAAAGAGAAGTTATTAGTACATGTTGGAAATGAGGTTTAAAAATTAGGCTTCACTTAATTTTGATCCAATTTTAAGTGGGTTTAATTTAATAAAAAATGAAACGATTTAAATAATTGTATTATACATTGAAAATATATTAATAAAGTCCATTGAAATTTTCTCAAAATCATACACAGGTGAATGAAAAGTTAATGACTAAAATATGTAACTTAATCATGAGATTTGAAATTTTTAGGGGTATGGAGAACATATTTCACATTGTTTCAAAAAGGCATGTGAAGAACTTGTTTGAAAGGATCGAGAAAAGCCACCTTTTGATCCCTGAACTATTGTTTTCAGTACCTTTACGTCCTTGAACTATTTTTTGATACCTTTTCATCCCTGACCTTTTGTTTTGAAGGATTAAAACATCCTTCCATCTCTTTGACCGTTAATTCCTCCGTTAAAGGCTTCTTACCTGGCATTGATTTACACAGCTGGATATTATTGAGGTCTCCAAATTAAACCCTCCGCATTCTGCAAGATCGCTAAGGGAGAATTCCCCCTAAACCCGACTTATACCCTCCCAAATTAAACCAGGGGGCAAGATCACTAAATCGCTAAGGGCAGATTGAAAAACCGATAAACAGAAGAAGAGAAGTCGACGAAGAATGTGGAAGAATCGAACCACCATTTTAACAAAATCTAGTAAGTTTCTCCATTGATTGACAATTGTTGAGTTGTTTTTGTTTGATTTTGGTTATGAATTTGACTCAGGGTTTCGTTGTTTTCTGTGTAGGGTTTGTGAAATTGAAGGTTTGTTTGATTACTCGGTTATGGATGAACCAAATTCTAATATTACTAAAGGACAAAACATAGAGAATGTTGATATGAATGATCAGGTTATGGATGATGATACTTGGTGGGCTGATAATGAATATGAGATTGATAATATAACTTTTCAGTCTCAGGGTAGAAATTATAATGGGAATGTTGATGGGGAAGATTTTGATGATTGTGATTTTATGACTGATGATGATGAGTACTTGCATAATAGGAATGTAGCATCTGCAAGTAGGAAAAATTTGCTGGGGAATTTGTTGATCCTAGAGAAGAGGATAATGGTGAAGATTTGAATGAGGAGAATATTGTCAATGAAAATGTGGGATGGGAAAATTTTGGTGGTGGGCCATGTTTGATTGAAAATATATTGGGTGGTGAGTCAGGTTTCAAAGAAAACAACAGTGTGGATCAATCAATGTATTTTGATATTGATGGTGAATTTGAAAAATGGAAAAGTGATGAAAATGATGGGAAATCTGACTCTGATATTATTCCATTGAGTAGCAGTGATGAAGAAGATTAGGTTAAAGGTTCTAGATTAAAGCCAAGAGAGGAAATTCACTTCAATCCAAATGTAGAGATTAAGGACTTCAACTTTTGTGTGGATATGATATTTGAAGGACCTGCACAATTGAAATATCAAATTAGGGCATATGCTGCATTTCATAAATGTTCAATTTGGTTTTAAAAAAAAATGATAAATAAAGGGTTCAAGCAAAATGCACAGATTGTCCTTGGGGTTTATGGGCAAGTTATGAGGGAAAGGATGCCACTTTCAAAGTGAAAACTTACCAAAAAAACCACACATGTTCAAGCAACACAAGGATAAGGGCTGTAAATTCTACATGGTTGGCAAATAGATTATGTGATATGAACTTTGAGGTTGAGGGTACAAGGGGGGGGGGAACCATAGTGAATTTAACTATGTGGACTTGTACTTGTAGAGCATGGCAGCTTAGTGGCATTTCATGTTGCTATGTCGTGTCTGCTATTACATCTATGAGAAGGGATCCACAAGACTATGTATACGAGTGTTTGAAGGGTGAAATGTACCTTAAGTGCTATGGGTACTTGCTAGAACCAGTGAATGGCCCTGAGAAGTGGCCTGACAGTGATAAGCCAATTCTGCTACCACCACCTCAAAGAGTTGTGAAGGGAAAACCAAGATGGAATAGAAGGAAAGATGCACTTGAAGATGGCAAGGGTAAAGGCATAAATGAGACCCCAAATGCACAACCTGTTGAAGATGAACCATTTAAGATGGTGAAAAAAATCAAGAAAAGGGATAAAAATGACTTGTAGAAATTGCAAAAAAGAGGGCCATAATATTAGAAAATGTCATGATAGATCAGTGCAAAATAATGTTCCGGAGGTGAAAGTGGTGAAGCTGCTACTCAAATTCCTCCCCAAATGAGAGAAAACCAGCCTGTAAGAAGAAGGAGGATAGGTTTTGGATCTGCAACAATGGGAGAGAGAAATAATGTAGTTGTATGCTTTTCATTAACTTTTACCTTTATGTGCTTTTATTCTGAAAGTTTTTTATTCAATAAATGCACATGGTTTTGTTTTTTTATGATAGGTTTGATTCAACAAGAGCAGATGGAATAGGGAGGGGAAGAGAAGGACAATTGCTTAGAATTGCTGCAAGTGGGGTAAGTTTTTGATAAAAACATTAATTTTGTGGTCCCCACAAATTTCTTCTTTTTTTGGTCCCCCAACTAGTTCTTATTTATTTTCAATTGATTAACTAGGTGAATATGTCAAGTACAATTGGTCTCCAACCATCATTCACTAGGAGGAGCAGGAGCTTCATCACATCTCAAGAATTGCAACAACAATCCAAATTCAAGAAGAACAAAAGCTGGGGTTTACACTGAGTTGGTGTTGTTCTTTATTTAGGCAAATATTTTTGTTGTTTTAGGGTGGTGATAAAACCTATTTAAACTTTTTAATGCTTTGTGCACTTTAAATTCAGAAGAAATTGTTGGCTTTTGTAAGCACTAATGGTGGTTCCCTGTTTTTTGGACAAGATGTATGATGATTTTGGACAGGGTTTTTGTACCTAAATATGTAAAACCTTTTACTGAACCTTAATGCACTTGTTTTATGAATTTGGGCTATGAAACTTTTTTAGCATCATTGTTATAAACATTTGGTTTTTGGACAGGTTTGGAAGTGTGTTTATTCCATAAGACCATGTCAATTTATTTTAAAGTTAATTCGTAACAATGAAAAAAAAAAAAAATAGAAAAATCATTTTGGGTGAGAAAAAGAGTATTTGATAGGACGGATTTATACTATCTATTTCCTATGTATTGTGAGAAATTATTGAGAAACAATGTAATGCAAGGGAGATTTAGAGAGTTATACCTTGTAATTGAATTTGGTTCTCAAAGAGCTCAAGAGCATCATATCTACATCAATGGAGGTCGACAAAGTCAAGGCAAATATTGAGAAATCAGAGATTGTTGATCAAGGGACGAGTCATCCCAAGCAAAATCAAGTATTTCCCATACCTTGGACGACTGAATCAGAGAGAGAATTTTCAGGGACGAGTCATCCCATGAAGCACGACTCATGCCCTCAACGCTGATTTTGTCTGTTATTATCATTAGAGTAGTAGCCAATTTTGTCTCGTTATTATCATCTGCAAACCCCAACTCAGAAAATTCCCCAAAAATTGAACTAAGCCAACTGAAAATTAGTTCTGAGGTAGCTATCTTTAGTTGATTCTGATCAATTTACAGACTCAATTTTTGAGTTATTTTCTTGGGTTTGGGATTAGGGTTTGTTCAATTCATTGGTCGATCATGGCCGGTCAATCGTCATATAGAGGAGGGGTGAGTTCAGTTGGTGTTTATATGGTGGGGAGACAAATTGGGCGACCACTGAAGCATCATGGGTGGCCGCTGAAGGCGTGGAAATTAGGCCGTGAAGCGCTGTATTCTTGGGCGAACGCTGTGGGAATTTGGGCGACCGCCCAAGGGCCAAATTGTGGACGAACCAAGGGGCGAATTGCGGGCGGATCTTGCGGTTTGGAGACTAATATCCAGCTGTGTAAATCAATGCCAGGTAGGAGGCCTTTAACGGAGGAATTAACGGTCAAAGAGATGGAAGGATGTCTTAATCCTTCAAAACAAAAGGTCAGGGACGAAAAGGTACCAAAAATAGTTCAAGGACGTAAAGGTACTGAAAACAATAGTTCAGGGACGAAAAAGGGGGCTTTTCTCTGAAAGGATCTATCCAAGAAGTAGTCAATCAATATTGGTTCTCTTTTTCAAGTGCCAACCTAGTGGCCTATTGGGCTAGCTCAACCAAGTTGTAAGGATGGTGTGTGTAGGTGCATGGTTCGGGCAGACAAGGGTGGCTCAGCTCCGATTAGAATGGACTAGGTGTTGTTGGATCGGGGGTCTAGGTTGGAGCGGCTAAGCCGCGGTTTGGATCCGTGCCCACTCCTACATGTGCAGGTTGGAGCACACCGGTTCGCTGAATTTGATTTATCAATCTGGTGCGATTTGACGTCCATGATTCATCCTACCAAAATTGTGACTCTTCGCAAAAAAGTCATCAGAACCATTCGAAATCTATATCAAGCCCCTAGATTGTCAATTCATTCCATCTAGAGCATTAGCCATTCAGTTAAATAAAGTAGCATATTGAAATATTCTTCCTCCTCTTTGAAGATTAGAAAATCTAAACAATTTGTTCGCAGAGATTTTATTTAAAATATATCTATCAAAAATTATAAATTCAATTAATTTTAGATAATATTAACAGGCAACTGCAAGCATTTGGACGAGGTAATATATTCTTGCAGAAATTGTGCCATCTCAACAAGACTCGGCTTTTTTCGCTCCCCGATTAATTTATTTCCACATTTTATTTTAGTTATTTTCTAGAAAACCTTTATTTGTTATAATTTTAATTTATATATATATATATACACACACACACACTATCATTACCTATTGAGACGGATACATTATAAACAAATCTTTTTTCTGAGTGATATTTTTGAAAATATTACCAAAAATTGTTGCAATATGATCATCATAATCATGCCTTACTATACCATTAATTTAATATTTCATGTAATTTTTTTAATAAACGCTACTAGAGGAGATTGTTGAATTAATACTCATTTTATTTATTTATTTAAATAAAAGACTACAGGAAACAGCACTATATACGGCGAATTTTAACCGTCGTATATAGTACGCGAACCTCCGTATATATCATTTACGGCGGGCTATCCGCCGTATATAGTGCACCGTATAAAGTATCACCGTATATAGTATTTACGGCTGGATATCCGCCGTAAATACTATTTACGGCGGTAATACAACCACCGTATATAATCAAGTACAAATACGACGGCTTATGGACCGCCGTATATATTGAAATACAAATACACCGTATGTATAACAGGCGTATTTGAGGGAGCTTTATACGGTGGTAGATAACCGCCGTATATAATGAAAATTTATATACAGCGGTGTAGATCCGCCGTATATAAGAGACGAGTCGTCCAAGAGAGCACAAATCGTCCAATTTTCACCCCACTCTGATACCCTCGTCCCCCTTTGGGGACGAGTCGTCCATTATAGTTATATACGGCGGATGTAGGGAACCGCCGTAAATAACTAGTTATGAGACAAGTCGTCCATTAGAGCACGAATCGTCCCATTTTCACCCCACTCTGATACCCTCGTCCCCCTTTGGGGATGAGTCGTCCAATGACCTATTTACGGCGGTTTCAAAAATCCGCCGTAAATAACTAGATTTTTTTTTCAGTCAGCTCTGTATAATTCACTTTCCCCAAAAATACACCCACAGAAACCAAATTCAACCTGTAGACACACAAGTGCAACCTGTATATAACCAAAAGTACACCCACAGAAACCAAATTCAACCTGTATATAAAATAACTAGGCTTCATAAATGTATATACAACATAATAACCATTAACACAAAAAAGATAGTTGCATGTATCCAAAACTCAATATATACAACACAATATCAATGTTTACAATCAACAAGTTGTATCCTGATACAAATATTCCATCATCAGCTGGAATTTAGTCACCAATGGATAAGTGCACAACATCTCCAACAACCAAGTCATCAAGTGTATGGACTGCTGATCCAAAAAGGGTAGTCAAAAATGTTAGATGTGCACTACTTGTTAAAATACAAGGGAAGGGAGCAAATTGCAAGAAACACAACAGTGATAGTTCATCATGGATAAAATCAGATCAAGAACTTTGAGAAAACATACCACTGCCTATTCATTACTGCCATTTCCACGCTGTTGCATAAAACTACATTTCAAATCTTCTATCATTTGGCGTTGATCCTCAAGTTGCTTTTGCATTAATGACATCATCCCTTTAAGTTCAGTAACACGGGCTGCAGAAGCACTTTGAGAAGTTGAGGCTTTACCAAACACACTAGTTTTGGTAAGACCTTGTTGTTGTAATGCCCTAGGCTATAGTTATGATTGACTTGAACCGTTTTGTATCATCTTTATTATTTATTATAGAGCGCATTTATTCTATTCATTATATGTTTGCATGTTTAATATATTGAACTGCGTCCCTAGTTGTTGTGAACAATTAGTATAAGTTGGTAATGGATAATCATAGAGATGATTATATGCATGGAGATGCACATTACACTTATGGATACTTGCTAGAGAACAAGTATTGGACTTGACCTATTTATGAGATTTATGACATGGTCTGTTGTCATGATTAAATCTCATGATAGTCATGTTATTGAATCCTTTGTACCTGAGATTATCATCGTCTTCCACATGGTGAAGATCGTGTTTGATATAGTCTAACACTATCTTTAATCGGATAGCAATAAGGGCTATGTTAGAACGTTTGGATCCATGTAGGGAAGAATGATAAGTCAAGATGGGATTTGTCCCTCTTATGAAGAGAGATGTTTGCTTGGGCCCCTCAATGAATGATCTTGATGAAATGTGTGGCCACACTCAAGTGATTTGATAGAGATCAAATGCATTTGCATTATCAACATGTTCGGAATCGAGAAAGCATTGAACGGAATGAGTTGACCTAGACCATGACTCATGTTCAATTGGACATCATGGACAAAGGGATTATAACATTGGATCTATTAAGGAATCAAGCTTTGATGTTATATTTAATTGGGTAGACATAATGATTTGCTAGAAGTCACTTATGTCATGTGAGGTTGATGTTTCAACTCACTGCCAACATAAAATATAATTCCTAAGGGTCATACACAAAAGAACGAATTTGATTCAAGCTGAAAATTGGAAATTTGGGTTCTGGCACGACTCGTGACCAGGAGCACGACTCGTGCCCTGGGTCACGACTCGTGCCAAGGATAACGACTCGTGACCAAGGCTGAGACACGACTTGGTTTTTGTCTCGTTTTGATCAGAACGAGTTGGGGCTCAAGGAACGACTCGTGAGCACGAGTGATTTGCAAAGGGCACGACTCGTGCCAATTGGCACGACTCGTGCCAAGACCAAATTTCGTGTCCGTGCAGTTTTCCTTGGCTAGGAAGGAATTGGTATTTTGCTAGGTTTCTACCCTATTTGTTAGGGGATTTATATGTGATATAAATACAGCTTTGCAGCCATATTTTTCTTCTCTCTCACATCATAATCCAAGGTTTTTGAAACTCTAGATTTTGATTTTGATTTTGAATCAAAAGTTCCAAATTGTTCCATTGTTTTGGGTTTGATTATTGAATATTGATTCAATAATCAAGAGGATCATCTAGCAATCCATCAAGAAGGTGTTCTTGGATTCGTTCACGTGTGGATTACCGATAGAGGGTGATAGATTAATCACCAAGAGCTTGAAGCCTCCTTTCGTTGATTCATCATAAGGTTTGAACAAGGTAGAAGAAGATCCGTTTCAATATCAAAATTCTAAGGCTTGAATTTTGTGATCTACTTTGTTAATCCTCATCGCATTCAAGGTATGTAAATTTTATCTCATATTAATTTCTATTCTCTTCATGCTAGACGGATTTTAGGGCTAGGGTTTTGATGTTATTTGTAAATCTTCCATTGCGTTTGTAACCCCAAAACCCAACAGACCTTATCCCATACAGCGCACTCTCCCATGGTCATCATTTCCCATAAGATTTGTGAATATCTGTTCTCGCTTGCTGGGAGAGTTTTGTTCCTCCTCTGGTAGATCTTCAATTGCATCATTTAACGTTAACTGTAACAAAAAACAACATGTTCAATATAATTGTTTTAACTTTAATTAATATTATGAAAATGAAGTTAGAAATGGAAAAAGTATTCTATACAAGAACAAAACTGAAACAGAAAAGGTTGAAACTTTAACTTACGATCATACGAGAGGTGGTTTCGTCTGCAGCCTGACCACTTTTGTCCGTGCGCATAGCTATGAACAAGCTAACGCGATCAGTGGGTAATCCCTCGTCTCCTCTCTACCATTTATAATAGAATCATTTGACAAAAAAAATATTTATATACGATACAAAAAGAAGCATTAATTGACAACTGAGAACTAAATTGAACGATGACAAACCTCTTTTATGAGAGTGCAATGCGACTTTTTTCCAGTCCTGTTCAGGCACTCTTGGTTTGATCGATTCGCTTGGTTTATTTATGATAATTCCTGGAAAAAAGAAGATAATATTAGTATTAATTTGACTACTTATATAAGACATTCACGATAATAGATTGAGATTAATTTGAAATATACCCTAGCCTTTTCTGAACTCCACATTTCAACAAGTTCAAATTTATGATTCGCAACACACGCATGGGGTGGGTGAGCCAATCGCTCCTCGTCGGATTCATACATATTATACATACATTTCACCTGAAATTTCCATATTACAAAGTCATAATCATAAATGTGAGTAAAATTGCATAGTAAGCAAATGAGATCTAAACAAATACATATTACAAGTAAATAAAGTCGTCTGTTGCATACTTATTATATGATTGTCTCACCTGATATTTCTAGTCTATCAATTGTTTATTGAGAGCTAGATGCATAATTTGCTCATACTCGGGAGGCACATTGGTATTATCCTATATACAATTCAACAAAGAAAAAGAACAATTGTTAGAGAATCATAAGACTTTTGACTACTTACTAGAATACAAAACTAAAACCAAGAAGAAAAAATAATCAAGTAAACGTGAGATTTATGTAAGGAATATGGATTACAACTTACTTGAACGTCTCTCCATACGTGATCTAGAACTGCACGTTCCATCTGATGCCATTCTCTAGTTAATGGGAAATGTTCCCCATTTCTCACAAAATATCCTAGATGAGTAGCTAGTTTTGCACTTTCCCCACCATAGGGTTGTCCAAATTCATTCCATATTATATTTAGTTTTTCTTTACCCCATTTTTTTGTTGATTTTGCCGGCCCTCTTCCTTTCTTTGTTGAGCCCTCACCTATTAATTCCTTCCTTGGCGACATATCTGGCAAAAAAAAATTCATAAAACAATCAGTTGTAATTAAACAAATAATAAATAGAGTTTAATGAGAAACATTCATGTGTTCTCTTATTTCTTTTGGTCTGACACCCATCATAAAACAATCAGTTGTAATTAAACAAATATTAATTCCTTCCTTGGCGGCATATCTATGCGCTTGTACTCGTGTGATGTAATCAAGGGTAATTACCTCTTCCTTTCCTACAAAGCGGCCTAACTCGTCACCTTCATCATCATTTCTTCTAGGACGATTGGACTTTGTCTCAATGTCATCCAAATATTGTGTACAAATTTTGTCCATATATGACTTGATATTTTTAACGTTAAAATACAACCTATATATAAGACCGAGAGACACAAATTTTAGAATAAAAA
The DNA here is from genome assembly GCA_022495995.1 of Adenophora triphylla var. japonica. NCBI lineage: Eukaryota > Viridiplantae > Streptophyta > Magnoliopsida > Asterales > Campanulaceae > Adenophora > Adenophora triphylla. The sequence goes on along the minus strand of JAFEMH010001609.1, from coordinate 270,711 downwards.
TAAACTCATAAACAAACATAGTCTAAATATGTACAACTTTTGGCTCGATAGATAATATACATTGTTGGAGCCAAGCCTATTAGTCGAGCTTGGGCCCATGATATAGTATAACCCCATGACAACATTCATTCGTTCTCTCTCAATAAATCTAGTTACCAATCCTAACTCCCACCACCACCTAGACACACATGCACACCAACAAAAATATCTATTACAACAGTGGACATAGAGTGACATACACTCATATATAGGAGGGAGGGAGAGAGAGATACCCTAAGAACAGACAAAGACCTTGGATTTGAGAAGAAATATCCAAGTGTATCTAGAATAATCATCAACAATAGTTAAGAAATATCCAAGGAGCATCACTGTGGGAAGAACGAGGAAAAGGAAGTCTTGAAAATTTTGCAAGATGACATACATCACATGTAATGGATTTACAAGACGTAGAAGACAAATGAGGATATGTTTAAAAGATTCAAAAGGAACATGCCCTAATCTAAGGTGCCACAATTGAGAATCAGTCAAACTTGAACTAGAAAAGAAAGTATTACAACCAACAACAGAAGCTAAAGAAGGCACAAATAAAAAAGGAGGAATTGAAAAGAAGCAACCATTAATGGAGTTCAATATTTATAAGTTAACCCTAATTCGTGTGTTTCTGCATTTGCTCATAAAGGAAAGTTGGGACATTTAGATTGGGACGGAGGGAGTACAAATTAACACTCGTTATATATTAAACGAAAAAAATAACTTGGTTAACATAATTGCATTGACTTTGTTAGCCTCAATCCAAATATCAACCCATTCACATGAACACTATGTAACCCATCTAATAACTAAACATTTGAATCCTAAATTTAAACCTATGAACAACGCTACTCAACTCATCTCATCATCCAAACTCCGAATTGAACCCTAATTCCAACTCATTTTATCAAACAAACCATAACTTTGAACCTGTTTTACCAATCAAACTCTAAATTCGCATCTATCACTTTATCGTTCTTCCTCCTTTTTTATAAGTTAACCCTAATTCGTGTGTTTCCATGAGAGGAAAGAAAGAGAATCGAAAAGAAGCAACCATTAATGGAGTTCAATATTTATTTCAATATTTATAAGTTAACCCTAATTCGTGTGTTTCTGTATTTGCTCATAATCTTCTTGTTGCTTAATAGCACCACAGACACAATTGCAAGAACATTTAGGTAGATGACTAATGCATGTGTATTCATTCCACAAGCCTCAAAAAAAATATAAAAATAAAACCCATCACAAAAAGGCATCAACTGCAAATAATTAATAAAAAATTCAAAAAAAAAATATAAAAACAAAATTAAATTTCTTTAAAAAAATAAAAACTGATAGTTAAGGAAAAATTGAATACCTGGCGATGACAACACCCAAGAAGAGCTTCAAGAAATCACAGGTCGCCGCTGCAAGAAATCACAATAAACACCCAAGAATAGCTTCAAGAACACGAACAACGGAGGTTTCAAGAACCCACCAAGAACAACAAAACCAAGAAATTAAAAGAAAATCAGAAAAGGGGGAAGAAATGTATACCTGATTCCTTGTTGATTGAAGAAAACACGGTCAACTATGCTTCAATGGTCACCGGTGGCGGTCTTTGCCCTAGAGGAGAGAGAGAGAGAAACAATTCTTTTTTGCGCCAACTGAGTGTGGGAAATTTTGGGTTCGCATTATTTATTAATATTTACGGCGGATATTATACACCGCCGTATATAATGATATTATTTACTGTGGACGCGTGTCAACCGCCGTATATAATGTACTATTTATGGCGGATGCGTGTCAACCGCCGTATATAACTTAAATATCAAATACGTAGACGTCAAATGTACATATATAAAATATATACGGCGGTTATGTATACCTCCGTATATATTTGTTATATATGGCGGATGCGTATCTTCCGCCGTATATAACTAATATATACGGCGGACGCGTGTCACCCGCCGTAAATAAATATCGTAAATAACCAAATTTCTCGTAGGGGGAACCGTAGTGAATTTAACTATGTGGACTTGTACTTGCAGAGCATGGTAGCTTAGTGGCATTTCATGTTGCCATGTCGTGTCTGCTATTACATCTATGAGAATGGATCCACAAGACTATGTATACGAGTGTTTGAAGGGTGAAACGTACCTTAAGTGCTATGGGTACTTGCTAGAACCAGTGAATGGCCCTGAGAAGTGGCCTGACAGTGATAAGCCAATTCTGCTACCACCTCCTCAAAGAGTTGTGAAGGGAAGATCAAGATGGAATAGAAGGAAAGATGCACTTGAAGATGGCAAGGGTAAAGGCATAAATGAGACCCAGATGCACAACCTGTTGAAGATGAACCATTTAAGATGGTGAAAAAATCAAGAAACGGGATAAAAATGACTTGTAGAAATTGCAAAAAAGAGGGCCATAATATTAGAAAAAGTCATGATAAATCAGTGCAAAATAATGTTCCAGAAGGTGAAAGTGGTGAAGCTGCTACTCAAATTCCTTCCCAAATGAGAGAAAAACAGCCTGTAAGATGGGGGATAGGTTCTGGATCTGCAACAATGGGAGAGAGAAATAATGTAGTTGTATGCTTTTTATTAACTTTTACCTTTATGTGCTTTTAATCTGAAAGTTTTTTATTCAATAAATGCACATGGTTTTGTTTTTTTATGATAGGTTGAGTCAACAAGAGCAGATGGAATAGGGAGGGGAAGAGAAGGACAATTGCTTAGAATTGCTGCAAGTGGGGTAAGTTTTTGATAAAAACATTACTTTTGTGGTCCCCACAAATTTCTTATTTTTTTGGTCTCCCAACTAGTTCTTATTTATTTTCAATTGATTAACTAGGTGAATATGCCAAGTACAATTGGTCTCCAACCATCATTTACTAGGAGGAACAGGAGCTTCATCACATCTCAAGAATTGCAACATCAATCCAAATCCAAGAAGAACAAAAGTTGGGGTTTACACTGAGTTAGTGCTGTTCTTTATTTAGGCAAATGTTTTTGTTGTTTTAGGGTGGTGATAAAACCTATTTAAACTTTTTAATGCTTTGTGCACTTTAAATTCAGAAGAAATTGTTGGCTTTTGTAAGCACTAATGGTGGTTCCCTGTTTTTTGGACAAGATGTATGATGATTTTGGACATGGTTTTTGTACCTAAATATGTAAAACCTTTTACTGAACCTTAATGCACTTGTTTTATGAATTTGGGCTATGAAACTATTTTAGCATCATTGTTATAAACATTTGGTTTTTGGACAGGTTTGGAAGTGTGTTTATTCCATAAGACCATGTCAATTTATTTTAAAGTTAATTCGTAACAATGACAAAAAAAATAGAAAAATCATTTTGGGACGGAAAGAGTATTTGATAGGACGGATTTATACTATCTATTTTCCTTGTATTGTGAGAAATTATTGAGAAACAATGTAATGCGAGGGAGATTTAGAGAGTTATACCTTGTAATTGAATTTGGTTCTCAAAGAGCTCAAGAGCATCATATCTACATCAATGGAGGTCGACAAAGTCAAGGCAAATATTGAGAAATCAGAGATTGTTGATCAAGGGACGAGTCATCCCAAGCAAAATCAAGTATTTCCCATACCTTGGACGACTGAATCAGAGAGAGAATTTTCAGGGACGAGTCATCCCATGAAGCACGACTCATGCCCTCAACGCTGATTTTGTCTGTTATTATCATTAGAGTAGTAGCCAATTTTGTCTGTTATTATCATCAGCAAACCCCAACTCAGAAAATTCCCCAAAAAATTGAACTAAGCCAGCCGAAAATTAGTTACGAGGTAGATATCTTTAGCTGATTCTGATCAGTTTACAGGCTCAATTTTTGAGTTATTTTCGTGGGTTTGGGATTAGGGTTTGTTCAATTCATTGGTCGATCATGGCCGGTCAATCGTCATATAGAGGAGGGGTGAGTTCAGTTGGTCCTAATTAATTTTGGCCATCATCCCACTAATGAAAGCCAGTGTTTTGATTAGGAGTTAGGACCATTGGCAGAAGCGAAGGAGCAACTTCTCATTGCCATTCCCTTTTTCCCAATACAACTTCTTTCTAGCCAACGATGGTGGCATAGAGCTTCGGGATCTCGAGTTCGAATCCCATCCCCGTTGTAATTTAAATAAAAAATATTAATATGATTTATCGTTATATGATGTAAGTATTACCTATATTTAGTTCAAAGGTATCAAAATTATAATACTTTCTTTCCCAATTTTGTTGTTATATTTGAATTTTGAAGTAATAAACTTAAATTAAATTAGTTTAATGAAAATCTAAAAAAAAATTCTCAAAAATCCATTAAAAGGCTGTTCACTTTCTCCTTATTGGCCATTGGCCGCGGTGGACCCCTTCACGAGATTCTTGGCTCCCTTCTCATTCTCTCTTTCTCCCCTTTATTAGTTTATTTATATTTTAAATGAAATTCTTATTAATTATTGGATTCATTGTTTATTCTATCCACTTTATTTTGTTCAAAGAAATTAATCATAGAAATTAATTATTTGAAGAAAACAAATTTTAAAAATACTGATTTAAAAGTTATACTAAGTTCCATATTTTTAAGTTTACCGAATTTAACCCCCTTTTATTTAGAAAAAGAGAAGTTATTAGTACATGTTGGAAATGAGGTTTAAAAATTAGGCTTCACTTAATTTTGATCCAATTTTAAGTGGGTTTAATTTAATAAAAAATGAAACGATTTAAATAATTGTATTATACATTGAAAATATATTAATAAAGTCCATTGAAATTTTCTCAAAATCATACACAGGTGAATGAAAAGTTAATGACTAAAATATGTAACTTAATCATGAGATTTGAAATTTTTAGGGGTATGGAGAACATATTTCACATTGTTTCAAAAAGGCATGTGAAGAACTTGTTTGAAAGGATCGAGAAAAGCCACCTTTTGATCCCTGAACTATTGTTTTCAGTACCTTTACGTCCTTGAACTATTTTTTGATACCTTTTCATCCCTGACCTTTTGTTTTGAAGGATTAAAACATCCTTCCATCTCTTTGACCGTTAATTCCTCCGTTAAAGGCTTCTTCCCTGGCATTGATTTACGCGAATTTGGATATTATTGAGGTCTCCAGATTAAACCCTCCGCATTCTGCAAGATCGCTAAGGGAGAATTCCCCCTAAACCCGACTTATACCCTCCCAAATTAAACCAGGGGGCAAGATCACTAAATCGCTAAGGGCAGATTGAAAAACCGATAAACAGAAGAAGAGAAGTCGACGAAGAATGTGGAAGAATCGAACCACCATTTTAACAAAATCTAGTAAGTTTCTCCATTGATTGACAATTGTTGAGTTGTTTTTGTTTGATTTTGGTTATGAATTTGACTCAGGGTTTCGTTGTTTTCTGTGTAGGGTTTGTGAAATTGAAGGTTTGTTTGATTACTCGGTTATGGATGAACCAAATTCTAATATTACTAAAGGACAAAACATAGAGAATGTTGATATGAATGATCGGAGTTATGGATGATGATACTTGGTGGGCTGATAATGAATATGAGATTGATAATATAACTTTTCAGTCTCAGGGTAGAAATTATAATGGGAATGTTGATGGGGAAGATTTTGATGATTGTGATTTTATGACTGATGATGATGAGTACTTGCATAATAGGAATGTAGCATCTGCAAGTAGGAAAAAATTTGCTGGGGAATTTGTTGATCCTAGAGAAGAGGATAATGGTGAAGATTTGAATGAGGAGAATATTGTCAATGAAAATGTGGGATGGGAAAATTTTGGTGGTGGGCCATGTTTGATTGAAAATATATTGGGTGGTGAGTCAGGTTTCAAAGAAAACAACAGTGTGGATCAATCAATGTATTTTGATATTGATGGTGAATTTGAAAAATGGAAAAGTGATGAAAATGATGGGAAATCTGACTCTGATATTATTCCATTGAGTAGCAGTGATGAAGAAGATTGGGTTAAAGGTTCTAGATTAAAGCCAAGAGAGGAAATTCACTTCAATCCAAATGTAGAGATTAAGGACTTCAACTTTTGTGTGGATATGATATTTGAAGGACCTGCACAATTGAAATATCAAATTAGGGCATATGCTGCATTTCATAAATGTTCAATTTGGTTTTAAAAAAAATGATAAATAAAGGGTTCAAGCAAAATGCACAGATTGTCCTTGGGGTTTATGGGCAAGTTATGAGGGAAAGGATGCCACTTTCAAAGTGAAAACTTACCAAAAAAACCACACATGTTCAAGCAACACAAGGATAAGGGCTGTAAATTCTACATGGTTGGCAAATAGATTATGTGATATGAACTTTGAGGTTGAGGGTACAAGGGGGGGGGAACCATAGTGAATTTAACTATGTGGACTTGTACTTGTAGAGCATGGCAGCTTAGTGGCATTTCATGTTGCTATGTCGTGTTTGCTATTACATCTATGAGAAGGGATCCACAAGACTATGTATACGAGTGTTTGAAGGGTGAAATGTACCTTAAGTGCTATGGGTACTTGCTAGAACCAGTGAATGGCCCTGAGAAGTGGCCTGACAGTGATAAGCCAATTCTGCTACCACCACCTCAAAGAGTTGTGAAGGGAAAACCAAGATGGAATAGAAGGAAAGATGCACTTGAAGATGGCAAGGGTAAAGGCATAAATGAGACCCCAAATGCACAACCTGTTGAAGATGAACCATTTAAGATGGTGAAAAAAATCAAGAAAAGGGATAAAAATGACTTGTAGAAATTGCAAAAAAGAGGGCCATAATATTAGAAAATGTCATGATAGATCAGTGCAAAATAATGTTCCGGAGGTGAAAGTGGTGAAGCTGCTACTCAAATTCCTCCCCAAATGAGAGAAAACCGGCTGTAAGAAGAAGGAGGATAGGTTTTGGATGCGCAACAATGGGAGAGAGAAATAATGTAGTTGTATGCTTTTCATTAACTTTTACCTTTATGTGCTTTTACGAAAGTTTTTTATTCAATAAATGCACATGGTTTTGTTTTTATGATAGGTTTGATTCAACAAGAGCGAGATGGAATAGGGAGGAAGAGAAGGACAATTGCTTAGAATTGCTTTGCAAGTGGGGTAAGTTTTTGATAAAAACATTAATTTTGTGGTCCCCACAAATTTCTTCTTTTTTTTGGTCCCCCCAACTAGTTCTTATTTATTTTCAATTGATTAACTAGGTGAATATGTCAAGTACAATTGGTCTCCAACCATCATTCACTAGGAGGAGCGGGAGCTTCATCACATCTCAAGAATTGCAACAACAATCCAAATTCAAGAAGAACAAAAGGCTGGGGTTTACCTTTGAGTTGGTGTTGTTCTTTATTTAGGCAAATATTTTTGTTGTTTTAGGGTGGTGATAAAACCTATTTAAACTTTTTAATGCTTTGTGCACTTTAAATTCGAAGAAATTGTTGGCTTTTGTAAGCACTAATGGTGGTTCCACTGTTTTTGGACAAGATGTATGATGATTTTGGACGGGGTTTTTGTACCTAAATATGTAAAACCTTTTACTGAACCTTAATGCACTTGTTTTATGAATTTGGGCTATGAAACTTTTTTAGCATCATTGTTATAAACATTTGGTTTTTGGACAGGTTTGGAAGTGTGTTTATTCCATAAGACCATGTCAATTTATTTTAAAGTTAATTCGTAACAATGAAAAAAAAAAATAGAAAAATCATTTTGGGACAGAAAGAGTATTTGATAGGACGGATTTATACTATCTATTTCCTATGTATTGTGAGAAATTATTGAGAAACAATGTAATGCAAGGGAGATTTAGAGAGTTATACCTTGTAATTGAATTTGGTTCTCAAAGAGCTCAAGAGCATCATATCTACATCAATGGAGGTCGACAAAGTCAAGGCAAATATTGAGAAATCAGAGATTGTTGATCAAGGGACGAGTCATCCCAAGCAAAACCAAGTATTTCCCATACCTTGGACGACTGAATCAGAGAGAGAATTTTCAGGGGCGAGTCGTCCCATGAAGCACGACTCATGCCCTCAACGGCGATTTTGCTGTTATTATCATTAGAGTAGTAGCCAATTTTGTACATTATTATCATCGGCAAACCCCAACTCGGAAAATTCCCCAAAAAATTGAACTAAGCCAGCGAAAATTAGTTCTGAGGTAGCTATGTTTAGCTGATTCTGATCAGTTTACAGGCTCAATTTTTGAGTTATTTTCGTGGGTTTGGGATTAGGGTTTGTTCAATTCATTGGTCGATCATGGCCAGTCAATCGTCATATAGAGGAGGGGTGAGGTCAGTTGGTGATTATATGGTGGGGAGACAAATTGGGCGACCGCTGAAGCATCATGGGCGGCCGCTGAAGGCATGGAAATTAGGCCGTGAAGCGCTGTATTCTTGGGCGAACGCTCTGGGAATTTGGGCGACCGCCCAAGGGCCGAATTGCGGACGGACCAAGTGGCGAATTGCGGGCGGATCTTGCGGTTTGGAGACTAATATCCAGCTGTGTAAATCAATGTCAGGTAGGAAGCCTTTAACGGATGAATTAACAGTTAAAGAGACGGAAGGATGTCTTAATCCTTCAAAACAAAAGGTCAGGGACGAAAAGGTACCAAAAAATAGTTCAAGGACGTAAAGGTACTGAAAACAATAGTTCAGGGACGAAAAAGGGGCTTTTCTCTGAAAGGATCTATCCAAGAAGTAGTCAATCAATTGGTTCTCTTTTTCAAGTGCCAACCTAGTGGCCTATTGGGCTAGCTCAACCAAGTTGTAAGCATGGTTCGGGCAGACAAGGGTGGCTCGGCTCTGATTAGAATGGACTAGGAGTTGTTGGATCGGGGGTCTAAGTTGGAGCGACTAAGACGCGGTTTGGATCCATGCCCATTCCTACATGTGCAGATTGGAGCGCACCGGTTCGCTGAATTTGGTTTATCAATCTGGTGCGATTTGACGTCCATGATTCATTCTACCAAAATTGTGACTCTTCGCAGAAAAGTCATCAGAACCCTTCGAAATCTATATCAAGCCCCTAGATTGTCAATTCATTCCATCTAGAGCATTAGGCATTCTGTTAAATAAAGTAGCATATTGAAATATTCTTCCTCCTCTTTGAAGATTAGAAAATCTAAACAATTTGTTCGCAGAGATTTTATTTAAAATATATCTATCAAAAATTATAAAGTCGCTTAATTTTAGATAATATTAACAGGCAACTGCAAGCATTTGGACGAGGTAATATATTCTTGCAGAAATTGTGCCATCTCAACAAGACTTGGCTTTTTTCGCTCCCCGATTAATTTATTTCCATATTTTATTTTAGTTATTTTCTAGAAAACCTTTATTTGCATAATTTTAATATATATATATATATATATATATGTATATATATATATATATATATATATATATATATATATATATATATATATATATATATATATATATATATATATATATATAGGTAGGTGCTCAAATGAGAACCATAACAAAATGAAAATCGTGAGAACCACTTGTATATACTTGTTTACGGTAGATACTTAGCTACGTGTGTACATATACGATCTACGTATATGTATACAGTAGTTAAGTATCTACTGTATACAAGTGTATAACCACACGTATACACGTATATACAGTAGCTAAGTATCTACTGTATATGTATACAGTCTATTGTATATGTATATAGTAGCTAAATATCTATTGTATACAAGTGTATACAAGTGGTTCTCACGGTTCTCATTTTAAGCCGTTCTCATTGGAGCGTGACCTATATATATATATACTATATATATATATATATATATATATATATATATATATATACACACACTATCATTACCTATTGAGACGGATACATTATAAACAAATCTTTTTTCTGAGTGATATTTTTGAAAATATTACCAAAAATTGTTGCAATATGATCATCATAATCATGCCTTACAATACCATTAATTTAATATTTCTTGTAATTTTTTTAATAAACACTACTAGAGGATATTGTTGAATTAATACTCATTTTATTTATTTATTTAAATAAAAGACTTAATCTATTACAATAGTGACATTTGAAAATTATATTTGGTGGGAATTGAAGCCCTAGTTATGTCAAAAGAAATATCGGATGCCAGTTGAGTTAGATATTTTCTGCTTGAGTTAGATATTTTCGGCTTGTTAAAGTAATATATTCATTATTTGTTTAAATAGTAATAATGTTTTCGTCTACACTACTTAATACAACCAAAGAAGATTGTTGCATGTCATTAATTTCGTGAAACTTTGTTTTTACCTGATCCAAATCACGATAATCTCACAAATATTGAATCATTTCTATTTTCGGTAATTCGCTATCAATTTTAACGGCTACTGAGAAACACGAGAAAATACCCTATTCCTCAACCTTCTTCATTTTGACAAGCAAAGCATGACTCGTGAGTTATAAGCATGAAAATACCCTATTCCTCAACCTTCTTCATTTCTATTTTCGGTATTTGCTCGGTACGCATTCAAGAATATAACCCAATTACTCCATCCCAATAAGATTGTCAATTTGACAAATCAAAGTTTTCATGAATTATGCTTTATTTGATTGTACTATTTTGAAATTGATATCTCAACTTTGATAATGAAACACAAATGAAATCGTGAATTGAACAAAGGATTCCATTGTTTACATGTTGAAGGTTAACTGAATAACAGTGGAACCTTACAATCAATGATAGAAATGTAAAATGTATGAATGAACTGCTTACGTCTCAAGCACAATGATCTAGCTTAAGTAGTCGATTACAAAGGCAGTGGACTAGCGAGCTAACAAACTAACCAACTCAACAATAACAAAATAACAAACTAACAAACTCCTCAGCTCCAAGTGATGTCACCAACATGTGCTGTTCTGACTAAGCATTGTAATACATCATGGTTCACTTCTTTATTCTGCTGATGATGAGAAACCATGTTGATCGACTTTGCTGATGTGGTGCTTGAGTTGTTATTGTTAACACCCCCCCCACAAGTTGAGGGGGAAAAAGGATTTGTGACCCCCAACTTGCCAACAAAAAACCAGTGAAGATACTTCCCAAGAGATTTGGTTAAGATGTCAGCAAGTTGTAACTTGGTAGAGATATAACTGGGAGATATAAGACCAGATTGAACCTTCTCTCTGACAAAGTGGCAATCTAACTCAACATGCTTGGTCCTGGCATGATAAACAGGATTAGAGGCAATAGCAATAGCAGCAACACTGTCACAATGAACTTTCACAGGGAGAGAAATGGATATGCCAAGATCAGCCAATAAATTTTGAAGCCAAAGGACTTCACAAGTCACAGAAGCAAGAGCCCTATACTCAGCTTCAGCTGAGGATCTAGCAACCACAGACTGTTTCTTGGATTGCCATGATAAGAGAGAAGACCCCAGAAATATACAAAACCCAGTGATAGACTTTCTATCATTAGGATCCCCAGCCCAATCACTGTCACAATAAGCATGCAAAACAAAGTCATTATGAGCTGGAAAATAGAGGCCTTGACCAGGAAAGGTTTTCACATATCTGAGCACCCTATGAAGAACCTTTAAGTGAGCATCTCTGGGGGCATGAACAAATTGACTAAGGAGATGAGCTGCAAAAGATAAGTCTGGCCTTGTGACAGTTAAGTAAATGAGTTTCCCAACCATTTGTCTATAAGGACTAGGATCAGCAAGTAGGGTGCCTTGGTCATGGAAAAGTTTAGCATTGGGATCCAAGGGCATAGTAAGAGGCTTAGCATTAAGAAGGCCAGCACTCTCAACAAGATCCAAAGCATATTTCCTCTGATTAAGGTGAATTCCATCAGATGATCTAAAAATTTCCAAACCCAAGTAATACTTGATAACACCTAAGTCTTTGATGCTGAACTGATCATGCAAATATGTCTTAAGCTCTGTAATGTGATGAAGATTATCTCCTGTCACCAATATGTCATCAACATAAACCAACACAATGGTAAAATAGGAAGAAGACTTGAGAGTGAACATGGAATAATCAGAATGAGATTGATTATAACCAAGATGCAATAAAGCTTCAGTTAACTTGGCAAACCATTTCCTTGAAGCTTGTTTCAAACCATAAAGAGACTTATGCAATCTGCAAACCATCCCTTTCCCAACCTTCTGACTATACCCCTGAGGAATGTCCATGTAAACCTCCTCATCTAAAGACCCATGGAGAAAAGCATTGTTGACATCAAGTTGGAAAATGTCCCAGCCTTTGACAGCTGACAAGGACAAAAGAGATCTAACAGTAACCATTTTCACCACAGGGGCAAATGTCTCTTGATAATCAATACCCTCATGTTGAGTGTATCCCTTAGCCACTAACCTGGCTTTAAACCTCTCAATGCTACCATCAGACAAGTGTTTGACCTTGAAAACCTACTTACAACCAACAGGCTTCTTGTCATGAGGAAGAGGAACAATAGACCATGTATGATTGTTTTCAAGAGCCACAAGTTCATCATTCATGGCTGTGATCCATCTGTGATCCTTCACAGCTTGGGTATAGGATTTTGGTTCCACAACTTGTTCCAATGCATTGAGAAAATGACAAGAAGGGGAAGAGAATTGATGATAAGAAACATAATGAGAAGGAGAATACTTGGACACAAAAGAAACCACAAAATCTTTAAGTTTAGTAGGAAATGTCCTAACCCTAGAGGAAGTTCTGATAGGGACTTGAGGAGGAATATCTTGAGGAAGTGTATGATGAACAGGAGGTGTATGATGAACAGGAGGTGAGACAATGGTAGGAGAAGGAATATCTTGAACACTGGGAGGTGTATGATTAGTATGGAACTGAAGTGAAGGGTCAATGTCATCAATTGGCCAAGGTAAATGATTAGATGAAGGACATGAGGAAACAGGTGTGGAAATAGAAGGTGAAGAAGAGAAAGGAAATATGTGTTCATGAAAAACAACATGTCTGGAGACAAAAATTTTCTTGGATTCAAGATTATAAAGAGTATATCCCTTTTGGCCAAATGGATAACCAAGGAATAAAGATTTAATGGCTCTTGGTGCAAATTTGTCACTAGAATGAATTGAAGCATAGCACAAACATCCAAAGGTTTTTAAATGGGAATAATCAGGAGGTGTGTTATATAACAACTCATGGGGAGTTTTGAAATTTGTAGCACTTGTAGGTAATATATTGATCAAGTATGAAGCAGCGAGGAGAGAGAAACCCCAGAAATGAATGGGAAGATGTGCTTGGAATCTTAAAGCTCTAGCAACATTTAGAAGGTGTTGATGTTTTCTCTCTACAACACCATTTTGTTGTGGAGTATCAACACATGAACTGAAATGTAGAACACCAAGATTAGCAAGAAATGGCCTTACCTCCTGATTATAAAATTCAGTGCCATGATCAGTTCGCACAGACTTGATGTTGAGATTAAACTGAGTATGAATGAGATTGAAAAATGATTTGAGAATGGAGAAAACATGTTGTTTGGAAGGCATTAAGTATGTCCAAACACTTCGACTATAATCATCCACAATGGTTAGAAAGAACCTACAACCACTCATGGTAGAAACTCTGTATGGACCCCATAAATCAATGTGAATGAGAGCAAAAGGTGAAGTGGTTTTGATGGAACTGAGTGGGAAAGGAAGTTTATGTTGTTTGGATATAGGACAGATAGGACATGATATTATGTCCTGTTTACATTGAGAACTAGTGGTTTGAATCACACCAGGAATTTTTGGCATTGTTTCTAAAGAGCAGTGACCCAATCTTTGATGCCATAGATGTGGAATAGAAGAGACTGTGGACACACTCTGATTATGTACCTCATCATGTTCAGAAGTAGAAGGGAAAACTGAAGGATTGACTTGAAGCAAATATAGACCATTGCACAACAAACCATATGCATCAACTTTCAAAGATTGTAAATTTTGAAAGAGACATCTTGAACTTGTAAAGAGAACTTGATATGAAGAACTGGAGACCAATTTGGGAATGGACAAGAGATTGAAAGAGAATTGAGGAACATAAAAAACATTGTGCAATGTAAGATGTTCATTGATATACACAGAACCTATCTTCTGAACAGTAACAAAGTTACCATTGGGCAAAGAAATGTGAATGGGATTTTGAAGATCAAAGATGGAATGCATTAGTGAAATGGAATTACTAATATGATCTGTGGCTCCAGAATCCACCACCCAAGTATGATTGATGTGCACAGATGCAACTACAGCATCGAATGTAAGAGGAAGATATGATTGTACTACCGAGTGTGTGGTATTGCCAAACAAATGATCCTCTGGAGAGTCTCTTGCTTTCATAAGTGTCATCAACCGATTGACTTGACTCTGCAATGTTCAAACTCAGTCATTCCCACAGATGATGCACTAGCAGCAGACTTATCACCTTCAACTTGCATGACTTGCATAATTTTAGATCCTCCAACACCAGATCTTCCAGAATCTTGTCCTCCTTTTTGAAATCTGCCTCTATTCAAATGATATGCTGAATGTCCAACTGGGAAACCATTGAGTTTATAACAATCAGACCTCACATGTCCTTCTTTGTTGCAGTAGTTGCACACCACACCCTTCTTGTAAGGAGCTTTAGCATAACTAGATCCAGGTTTATGACCAGAATTATAAGAACTTGTGTAATTATTAGAAGTTGTTCTTTGCAAAGAAAGCTACCAACCGATGATTGAACAGTCTTTGCCAAAGTGATGTGATCGTAACCAGGGAATGTAACCAATCCTCAAAGATTCATCCTGTCTAACCATGTTGTAGGCTTCATCAATAGTAGGAAGAGGTCTCATTCTCGAATATTGCCCCTAACATTAACAAAACTCTCATGCAGTCCCATCAAAAACCGCATTAGTCTCTTCCTTTGATCTCTTTCCGGTTGTGCTTTTACGGCTCCACAAGTGCATATGCTACAAGAACAAGCCGAAATTGCTTCTAATGCCGCACTCTCATCCCATAGCCCCTTTAATTTGTGATAATAAGCCTCCCTTTGAGTGCTTTGGTTTTGTTCTAATGAATGCAAATCCTTTTCCAATTGAAATATTACGTGGCCATCAATGCTAGCAAACCTCTCGATCTAACTCGGAGACCATACCGTACTAGCAGTGGATACAAAACGTAAACTACTACTAATCGTATCACTCACTACATTGAAAATCCATGAAATCACCATATCGTTTGCCCTAGCCCACAGATTATACAGATTAGAAGTCCTCTCAGGAACTTGATATGATCCATTAACCAAACAGATTTTATTCTTAGCAGACAAAGCGATTGCCATAGATCGTTTCCAAGCACTGTAATTATCGCTACCAGAAAGTTTCATGGAGACTAAAATCAAACCTGGATGATCATTGTTATGTAAGAACAGAGGATGCATGTTCGAATCCAGTCCAATTTCCATTGTTGATGATGAATTCATTGAAGACGAGCTTGAATTTGTTGTTGTTTCCGCCATGATTGATGAGTGCGCAGCAAATTGACGAAACACAAATCAAAACTAAATGAATCCTAATTCGAACGGAATTGATGAATTAAGGAATCGAAAAACAGGATCAACAAGCTCTGATACCATCTCAACTTTGATAATGAAACACAAATGAAATCGTGAATTGAACAAAGGATTCCATTGTTTACATGTTGAAGGTTAACTGAATAACAGTGGAACCTTACAATCAATGATAGAAATGTAAAATGTATGAATGAACTGCTTACGTCTCAAGCACAATGATCTAGCTTAAGTAGTCAGTTACAAAGACAGCTGGACTAACTGAGCTAACAAACTAACCAACTCAACAATAACAAAATAACAAACTAACAAACTCCTCAGCTCCAAGTGATGTCACCAACATGTGCTGTTCTGACTAAGCATTGTAATACATCATGGTTCACTTCTTTATTCTGCTGATGATGAGAAACCATGTTGATCGACTTTGCTGATGTGGTGCTTGAGTTGTTATTGTTAACATGATATACAATTATTGCTCTTTAAAAATAAAATTATACTAGTGGTAAGCCCGTGCTACGCACGAATTGCATTTTAACTTTTATTAGTAAGTTGAATGATAATAGTTACCTTATATAGTAATTATTATGATTAACTAATACTTTTAATAGTAATAGTTAACATATACTCCCTCTGTCCCATAAAACATTACCCCTTTTACTATTTTGGGCGTCCCACTTTAAAGTCACACTTTCCTAAAAAGGAAAAAAAAATTACTATTCTCTCCACTCATTCTCTCTCCTCCCACTCACAACACTTTTTAAATTTACTATTCTCTCCACTCATTCTCTCTCCTCCCACTCACAACATATACTTTAATAACATTATTTCTTATTTTCCGTTCTCAATAGTAAATGGGTAAAGTTCTCCGGGACGGAGGGAGTATATAGTAACTATTATGATTAACTAATATTATTAATAGTAATAGTTAACATATACTCCCTCCGTCCCGGCCGACTTAGGATTTTTTGAAATGACACGGGGATTAAGGAAAAGGTAAATGTTGTGAGTGTAATTTAAAAATAGGAGAGAGAATGAGTGGAGGGAATAGTAAATTATAATGGTGTTGTGAGTATTAAAATAATGTAGGAGAGAGAATGAGTGGAGAGAATAGTGATTTAAGGTTTCCATTTTGGGCCGTCCTAAGTCGGGTGGGACGCCCAAAATGGCAAAAAGTCCTAAGTCGGCCGGGACGGAGGGAGTATTGTAACTATAATACTATTACTTAACCTATATAGTAAACAAATACTATTTATAATAATAGTTAACATATATAGTAACTATTATAGTTAACTAATACATTTAATAGGATTAGTTAACTTATATAGTAACTATTATAGTTAACCAATACTATTAATAGTAATAGTTAACATATATAGTAACTATTATAGTTAACCAATACTATTAATAGTAATAGTTAACATATATAGTAACTATTATAGTTAACCAATACAATTAATAGTAATAGTTAACTTATAAAGTAACTATTATAATTAACTAATACTATTAATAGTAATAGTTAACCTATATAATAACTATTATTATTAACTAATAGTATTAGCTAATAAGGAGAATATCAAAAGCCATATAGATTTTAGGATAGTGATGACGTGGCTTTTCCAAAATCAAGAGTTTGCCTAAACTTGTCCACGTGGCGAAGCCATAGCCCTCCTCACCAACTTTAATATACATATATATAGATTTGTGAGACAAACAAAAACAAATTTTGAGATATCAAAAAAAGTGCAGGTGGCCTTCTTACTATACTTGCAAGTTTGATCACAATCTTTAGTGCATTCTCAATGCTAGGTTTTGCCATATTAAGATATTTTCATGCTGCAAATCTTAGCTTAAGTTCATTTGACTATATTTGCAAGTCCCCTTATAAGATTTTTTTTCTCAAAATATTCATTTAAAAGAATATAATTTCCAAAATAACAATCCTTACTGTTAGAGATAAAAAGGAGATTCATCAAATATTCAGTTATTTAAGTTGGTATTGAGCCAACTTAGAAAAGTTACCTTCGTTAGAAGTATTCTCCAATTAAAATTATACTTCCTCCATCCCACACTAGTGTGGACCATTTTTTTTGGGCACGGGAATTAAGGAAAAGTAGGAAAGAGAAATAGTTGGAGGAGGTGTTTGTGAGTATGAAAAATTAAATAGGAGAGAGAATGAGTGGGAGGAATAGTTAGGAGAGAGAATGTTGTGAGTGTAAAAGTAAAGTAGGAGAGAGAATGAGTGAGAGGAATAGTAAAGATTTTTTGTCATTTTTGACAGTTCACACTAATCTGGGACGGATCAAAAAGAAAATAAGTCTACACTAGTGTGGGACAGAGGGAGTATTTACTATATCAGAATCCTAGTCATATTAGGCTTTGTTATTACCTTATTTACTTCTTCTTGTTATGTATAAATAAGATTTTTACAATATCAATAAAACTCAAGATATCTTTTTCACTATTTATCAAAACTTACATGGTATCAATGCTTTCCGATTCAAACTCTCCCCACCTCTTCCGCTCAATCAAAATTTTTTTTCCACTCATCTTCTCCAATGGTCGCCCATACTTCAACCCTCTCTAACCCCACCAACCCAAACTCTCCTATCATTCTTGACAATCTATCTTGATCGAAACCAAAAATCTCACCCTCCTCACATGGAACCGACCAACCCCCTCCCTTTTCTTTCTCTTCTTTCCTATCCAATTACTCTCTCACCTTGCCTCTTTCTCATATCATCAAATTAACTAACAAAACCCTTGTAATCTTCCTTTCTCTTCTTAAATTTCTCTTGGATATTGTGGATCAAGAGTTTTTTCCCAACCCTCAACCCCACCCCTTCTTGATCAAATCAATGTCTTTTCTTTCACCGAAGAAAAACCATTAAATATTTTTTTCTTTTCCTTTTCTCTTAAAATCATTTTATTTCTTTATCAATGTTTTTTTCTCTTTCTAAACGAAGAAAAATTATTCTTTATCTCAAATTAACTCTCATTCTCAAATTGGTCATCTCTTTGGTCACTTCAAAAATTGGCGATCGATGTTATTGTGTCATCTCCTTCTTAAACTTTTTTTTCTTAACTCAATGTAACGTTGAGTATTCTTTTCACCTCTTCACTCAATCTCCCTTTGAAAACCAAACTCAATTCGTTGTCGAGACATAAAATCGTCGTTGAAACGTGGTCGGTGAGACACAAAATTCCTCGTCATTGCGATGTAAAATTATCGTCATCACGACATAAAAAACAACAATAATAAACAACAACAACAACAACAAAGTCTTCAACAACAACAAAATCTTCAATAACAACAAAGTCTACACAACAACAAGTCTTCATCATGTTCAAGATTGGACTCTTCTATCGGCCGTCCATCTTGCGGGGACATGTTAGAGATAAAGAAGGAGATTCACCAAATATTCAGTTACCTAAGTTAGTATTGAGCCAACTTAGAAAAGTTACCATAGTTAGAAGTATTCTCCGGTTATAATTATATTTATTATATTAGAATCCTCGTCATATTAGGTTTTGTTATTACCTTATTTACTTTATCTTGTTATGTATAAATAGGGCCTTACAATATCAATAAAACTCAAAATATCTTTCTTCAATAGTATTTATCAAAGCTTACACTTACAAACTATTTGTCAAAATGTCTATTTTTTAAAACTCGCTAAATGGTATAGCGAATTTCACCTTCGTCTGTTCAAACTTGCCAAATGTAATGGCGAGTTCTTTTTTTTTTTTTTTTTTTTTTTTAATTTCCTATTTTATTCCTGCATTTGAAGAAAATGAAACTCGCTAATTGATTAGGAAGACTGAAACTCGCTAATTAATTTGGCGAGTTTAACATATGCTGTGGGGATGACCAAAACTTGTTTCGGGCCCGGTTCCGGTTCGGAAAATGTATGACCCTTAACCGGCCCGGTTTGCTCACGGTTCCGATTAATCCGGTTTCGGTTTTCTCCCCGATTCGTTCGGTTTCGGGCTTTTTTCGATCCGGTTCCGGTCCGGTTCTATTGAAAAATAATGAATTTTCGTCCGGTTCCGAGCTTTTTCCGGTCCGGTTCACCATTTTGGTGACCCTTAACCGGCTCGGCTCCAAACCGGTTCCGGTTTTAGTGACGGCTCATGGCGGTTTCGGGCTTTTTCGATCCGATTCCGGTCCGATTTTCCGATTCCGATCCCATTCCGATCCGGTTTGGCCATTCCTAATATGTTGAATTTGTGTAAAATGGTGGCTGGCTAGGGCTGTAAACGAGCCGAGCCGAGCCGAGCTTTGAAGTTTCGAGCTCGAGCTCGAGCCCAGAATGCCTGTTCGAGCTTGGCTCGAATCAAGTTTCGAGCTTTTCGCGAGCTGGCTCGCGAGCTTTTCGCGAGCTGCTCGAACTCGAGTTTTAACGAGCCGAGCTCGAGCTTCGACTTATTTTTTGAAAAATCTGAAATCAAACGAGCTTTTAACGAGCCGAGCTCGAGCTTCGACTTATTTTTTGAAAAAAAACTGAAATCAAACGAGTTTTTAACGAGCCGAGCTCGAGCTTCGACTTATATATATATATATATATATATATATATATATATATATATATATATATATATATATATATATATATATATATATATATATATATATATATACTAAAATTTATTCGAGCTTTTAACGAGCCGAGCCCGAATCGAGCTCAAACGAGTCGATCTCGAACAGAGCTCGTCGAACATACGAGCCGAACACGAGCCGGCTCGAAAAAATGACGAGCTTGAAAATCGGTTCGAGCTCGAGATCGAGTTCACCTCTAGCCCACTCGAACTCGAGCTTTTTTCGAGCCGAGCCCGAGTCGAGCTCGAGCCGGCTCGGTTCGTGTAACAGCCCTACAGATCCCTTTTTAAACTCGCCAAATCAATTGGCGAGTTTGAATCTCGATTAAACTCGTCATATTAATTAGTGAGTTTCATTATGACGTCATTTTCTTAAAATGCAGGAATAAAAAAGGGAAATTTCAAAAAAAAAAAAATAAGAACTCGCTATTCCATTTGACGAGTTTGAAGGGACGAAGATCAAACTCGTTATACAATTTAGCGAGTTTCACAAAAATATACATTTTGATAAATAGTTTGGAAGAATTGTTATTTTTGGAATTATAAATTTAATTTTTGACAGTGGGACTGCTCACATTTCAATTTTAATTTAAATTTCAGTTTAAATTTTATTTTTGGCTATATCGATTTACAATTCTGTAAATCTAGTTTTCATTGTTATTTCTTGGATGATAAAAATAAAATAAAATAAAATAAAATAAAAATTATTTTGTTTTACTTCGTTTTCTTGTTAGATTTTTCGTTTTGGGCCACACTGTGTGAAATGATTTATAGAGTCTAAGGTTTAATAGTTTACAATTTCACCCCTTTTAGAAAAGTTTGTTAGATTTCCGTTCATTTCGTTAGCTTTCATTCATGTCTATTAAAAATGTCTATTAAAAACAGATCCATTTCGCCACACAAAGAGAAAATAATTTTACTTTTGTTTTAGTTGTGAATTTATTTGAACTTAGAGAATAATATAAAAATTCAAGTGGAAATATTATCATAATAATAGACCTTATTGATGTGTAGTGGCGCATTTTATATTTTGCTTTATATAAACAACTAGCCTAAACCCGTGTCCAAGGCCACGTTTTTTTTTTTTTTTTAAATTAATTTTTTTAAGGGCAAAATGAGAAAAGGACCAAATAGTGAGGGAAAATGGGAAATTCCCCCATTGAAACTGTTCAAAGAACTGTTCATGGGGGAGTTCCCATTTATACTATAGATTAAGCATGATCCTATTTATATTAGTAATAATTAGGCCCACTTCCTCTAGGGCCTCTCATGTGAGATTTAAACCCAATTTATGAAATAATATTTTGAAAATTTCAAAAACACCCCTTCTTGACACAATGACGTTAATGCCCTTCTTCACGTGCCGGTAACGTATTACAGCCTCTTCTGAACAACAGCAAGTCCAAAATACAAAATTATACTTTAGTCACTGAAAGTTTGAAAATTATATAATGGTCACTAGACATTCACATATTTTAAACCAGTCATTAGATTCAGAATAGTTTCAGTTTGATCACTTCAGTCTCAAAAAATATAAATTAAAAATTGACTTATAAGACAAATTTTTCAGATCATCACAATAGTCTTTAAAATTTCCAAAAACACTTCCATTTTTTTTATATTTTTCACATTATGTGACTACTTTGTCCCTTATAATTGAATTATAAAACAATTGTTTCAACAAAAAAAATCAAAAATTTCAATAATAACAACAAATTACTATCATAATTTACACATTTACAACTCTTATAAGTTAATTATAAGACTACTTTGTCTCTTATAATTGGCTTATAAGACAAATTTTCAATCAAAAAAATCAAAATTTTCAATAATAAAAATGAATTGCTCTCATAATTTACACATTTACAACTCTTATAAGTTAATTATAAGACTACTTTGTCTTTTATAATTGGCTTATAAGACAAATTTTTCAACCAAAAAAATTAAAATTTTCAATAATAAAAACGAATTGCTCTCATAATTTACACATTTACAACTCTTATAAGTTAATTATATGACTACTTTCAGCCAAAAAAATCAAAAATTTCAATAATAGCAACGAATTACTCTCATAATTTACACATTTACAACTCTTATAAGTTAATTATAAGACTACTTTGTCGCTTATAATTGACTCATAAGAGAAATTTTTCAACCAAAAATTTCAATAATAATAACGAATTACTCTCATAATTTACACATTTACAACTCTTATAAGTTAATTATAAGACTACTTTGTCTCTTATAATTAACTTATAAGACAAAATTTTCAACCAAAAATTTCGATAATAACAACAAATTACTCTCATAATTTACACATTTACAACTCTTATAAGTTAATTATAAGGCTACTTTTTCTCTTAAAATTGACTTATAACACAAATTTTTCAACAAAAAAAATCAAAAACTTCAATAATAACAACGAATTACTCTCATAATTTACACATTTACAACTCTTATAAGTTAATTATAAGACCACTTTGTCTCTTAAAATTGACTTATAAGACAATTTTTTCAACCGAAAAAATCAAAAATTTCAATAATAACTACGAATTACTCTCATAATTTGCATATTTATAACTCTTATAAGTTAATTATAAGACTACTTTGTCTCTTATAATTGACTTATGAAATAAATTTTTCGATCAAAAAAATCAAAAATTTCAATAATAACAACGAATTACTCTCATAATTTGCACATTTATAACTCTTATAAGTTAATTATAAGACTACTTTGTCTCTTATAATTGACTTATAAGACAATTTTTTCAACAAAAAAAAAATCAAAAATTTTAATAATAACAATGAATTACTCTTATAATTTACACATTTACAACTCTTATAAGTCAATTATAAGTCTTATACATTACCTTAACTGAAAAGACATTCCTATAAGACCTACAACTCTTATAAGTCAATTATAAGACTTATACATTACATTAACTTAAAAGACATTTCTAGGTCTTATAACATTGTCATAAGACCTACAATTTATGAGTTCATAAACCATTCAGATAGGTCTCGTATAGTAATTATAAGACTTATATAAGAAGAATAACAAATTGCAAGTATACATAAAAAGTCTTATATGTTACTTATAAGACTTATACATTACCTTAACTTAAAAGACAATTGTAGGTCTTATAACATTGTCTTAAGACCTGAAAATTATGAGTTCACAAACCATTCAGATAGGTCTCGTATAATAATTCTAAGACTTATATAAGAAGAATATCTAATTGCAAGCATACAGAAAAAGTCTTATGTGTTACTTATAAATGAGCACTTTTATATATGGGGTCTCGTGAAAAGTAGTTTGTTACATCTATATGGAACTTTAGAACAATGTTAACGAAGGGGTGAAGCATAATAATTCACTCTAATACTTCTTAGGTGAGTCATAATGTCATGTCCCTGCAAGTGAAGAACACGTGAGTGCGAATTAGCATAATATGCAACTGATTTTGGGAACTAAGAGAACAAATATTATATGCACCAAGCATCCTCATTTCTTGACACTGCAATAGGGTATTCCCTCCGTTCGTCCCAAAAATGATTGTCTATTTGTGTGTTGATCAGAACAATATCAATAACAAAAAAGGACAATCATTTTGGGAGGAAAGTACTATCAACTAGAATCTCAACTCCAGTATATAATCAAATCTACCTAAGTGCATCAAATTAAAAAAAAATCACGAAATTTTGAGCAAAAAATTCAACATCAAACAGCTTGGTAGTTAGTGGATTAGGCCATGAAAATGAAGGAGGAGTTATGTGAAGACTGAATCAAACTTGTAAATCCTTGAGTTAATCTGTCTGCTAAGTCTAACCCGTGTCGTTGCACTTCCTCCCACGCTTCAATTGACCTTTCGACCGACATATCGAATATAATCAAAGCTCAATTAAACAGTACAACGAAGAGATAGTTCGTATCGTAGGGTTCTATATTTCGAATCGAGCTATGGAGATTTTGATGAAGTGAATCGATTGCGGGAATTTAGGGTTCTGACATGATTTCAAAGTAATATAGATTCTTGGAGATGAAATCAATATTTGGTATAACGTTTGATTAGGAAGAAAATTGAAAGATCTGAAGAACTAGGATTTGGTGAGGAAGAAGTTGTAGGTACTGTGAACGGCCGATGATGTCCGCCGGTTACGGTGGCTCAAGAGAAGCAAAAGGATGCTAAGAGGACAACGCCGGTCGCCGGAGGAGTGAGGGAGACTGAGGTGTTGAATGTCAAGGAGGTCGGAGCGGGGAAAGAGATGGCCGGAGAAAGTGTAGCAGGACTCCAAGCGTCGACGCCGGCGACGAAGGTGAAAGGGGAAAGGAGTTAGAGAGAGAGAGAGAGAGTGTGTGTGTGTGTGTGTGTGTGTGTGGTGTGTGAATGAGGGGAGAGGAAAGGAGGTTAGTGTTTTGTTTGAGGGAGCGGACTGGTCAACGGAGGTGAGGGAGGGGTGTAAGTGAAATTATAATGTTAAAAGAATTTCCTATTTAAGATTTACAAAAATATTTTTTTTAAATGGAATAAATTTGGGCAAGGGGTTCCAGAGGAATTTTTCCTAATAATTAACCCTCTGATTGAAGCAACAAGTCCCCCATATTTGGCGACATTTATGATATTGAAAATATAATATATTTGATGTATTACACCACGTTAAGATAACTCTCCTCTCGTCTCGAAATGATTAATCATTTTGAATTTAAGAGTTATTTTGAAATAGTTAGTTTAAGTAGAAAAAAAATATTATATACTTGTTGTTATTTATTATTAATATTTTGATTTGTAAATATATAATGAACTCTAAAAAAATTAAAGACAAATTTTATAGAAAGTTTTTTTATATTGTATAACAAACTAATTATATTTCATTATCTGATTTTGATATATAATAAATTCAGCCAAATAAATTAAGACTTGAAATCAGATTTCAGCACTTAGCACTTAAAAAAATCAAATACCACCTTAGTTATGGCGTTCAAAACAGGACAACGCGATATGAAAATCTACTACCAAATGTAAAAATAATTTTAGTGAATATATACACACATTTTTGTACTAATATGTGATATAAATTATTTAGTATTGCATATAAAATTTATATTATTATGAATGTGATTTTTTTTATATTGTACAACAAACTAAGGCTCCGTTTGTTTGTCGTAAAATATTTTTCGAAAAACGTTTTCTCCATTTTTCGGTGTTCGGTAAGCACTGAAAAATGGAGAAAACGTTTTTCGAAAAATATTTTACAGCAAACAAACGGAGCCTTAGTTTGTTGTACAATATAAGCACCGAAAAATATTTTTCGAAAAATATTTTACGCCATTTTCGCCGTAAAATGACTTACGAATTTTTTCTAAGTAAAACATTTTTCGAAAAATGGTAAAACCCTCACACACCTAACTTTTCATACACCCTCAAGTTACCTAACTCACTCACCACCACCACCCACTACCCCCTCCCCCCCCCACCCTACTCACCACCACCCCCTCGGGTCAAAAAAAAAAAAAAATTAATCATTTAAAATTTATTTTTAACAACTCCCCAACCCACTCCACTTACCACCACCACCCCTGCCCCTGCCCCCTCCCTCGAGTAAAAAAAAAATAATTAATCATTTAA
The DNA here is from genome assembly GCA_022495995.1 of Adenophora triphylla var. japonica. Taxonomy (NCBI): domain Eukaryota; kingdom Viridiplantae; phylum Streptophyta; class Magnoliopsida; order Asterales; family Campanulaceae; genus Adenophora; species Adenophora triphylla. The sequence goes on along the minus strand of JAFEMH010001609.1, from coordinate 244,964 downwards.
AATTTATTTTTAACAACTCCCCACCCCACTCCACTCACCACCACCACTCCTGCCCCCCTTCGATAAAATAAAATTTTAATCATTTAAAATTTAATTTTAACAACTCCCCACTTCACTCACCACCACCACCCCTGCCCTCAACCCCTCCCCCACCCCCACCCCCCCCACTCCACTAACCACCACCACCACCTCTGCCCCCACCCTACTCAAATTATCTCAAATTGTGTTTTTATCAAAAAATATTTTCATTAAACACATAAATTTTTTTTCAAAAAACATTTTATTTACCAAACAGCCGATAATATGTTTATCTCATTTTTCACAAAATATTTTCCAGAAAATTCATTTTCAAAAAAATATTTTACAAAAAATTATTTTTCGCAAGTTATTTTACCTAATTACTCTATGTCAGTTATTTTCATTTTGATATAGAGCTAACTTCCTTTTGTTGCAGCATTTCGGATCCAGATTCTCACTACTCAGTACTAGAGCCGTCAATACGGGAATACGGGACGGGACAGGACGAAATTACGTTGTCCCACGACGGGAACGGGACGAAACGGGATGGGACGAAAATACTCTGTCCCATCCCGTCCCATTTGCGGGACGCGGGATCCCGCGGGACCCAAACGGGACGAAAATACTTCGTCATCAATTAAGTTTATCTTTCTTCCTAAGAAGAAAAAGAACAAGTTTATTCTACGCACAGGAGCTCTCCTTGACAGTTGAGATTGTGAAGTGCTGCTGATTAAGAAGTGATCGCAACACATACTGTAGCTGCTGGTGAATTACGTGAGTAGCTATGTTAATAATAGACATTCAACATGACATTAACAGTTTAATGTGTATCATGAACATTAAGTGGCAATAATGAAAGCATGTCTTGATAACAGCTCTGTTCAAACGAGGATATTTGGATTGTTCGGTTTCAAGATTATGTCATTGCAGGTTTGTCCAGTATGATAACAATATTTTTTGTTAAAAAAGAAGGAAGATGTTCTGAGCAAGACCAATTACAGATCTTCACAAGTGAGACCTAATACTTGTATGGGTCAATACGGGAAAACGGGACGGGACGGGATAAAAATAAGTTATCCCGCGACGGGAACGGGACGGGACGAAAACGGGACGGGACTAAAATATTCCATCCCATCCCGTCCCATTTGTATGGCGGGACGGGACGTCCCGACGGGACCGTCCCAACTTGACGGCTCTACTCAGTACTCACCTCTAACCTCTACTCAGGAACTAGAAACCAAACTCGCCAACAAAAACAATACTCCCTCCCCCTCCATCCCATTTAAATCTTTATCATTTTGAAGGTGGTATGCAAATTAAAAAAAAAAAAAAAAAGTTAATTGAGTAAATATTGTGAATATGAAAAGTGAGATTGGAAAGAGAAAGTGAAGTAGAAAATAGTGTGTTGATTGGTATTGTGAATATAAAAATAAAGTAGAAGAGAATTAATGAATAAAATAATCTAAATTTTTTGTTATTTTAAAAAAGACGAAGCTTTTAACGAGATATCTGTTTTAATAGAATAGAAGTGAAGCTTCAAATGGGACCGTGGGAGAGGGAGCGCTTACAAATTAACATCAAAACCATTATTCAAAATTGTATCAAACCAACAAAACACAGCTCAGAATCCCCTTTTCTCCTTGCTCTCTGCATCGTCGTCTTCCTCCTCTCCTCTTTCTTTAACTCTCTTCTTCACAATCACAGCTTTAAACCATGCTCTCAAGAGTTAACAGTCTCCTCTGGATGGACGACCATCAAAACACTACCAAGATTGGCGCCTTACAAGACCCAATCACCCGAGACGATTTAGCCTCTCTTTCTTCTTTCAAATCAATGCTCGACGCCGGAGAAGACGACCAAAACTGGTTCTTGCCGCCTCCTCAAAACAACAACAATCACCAGCTCAGTTTCTCCACAAACAATCTCATTTTACAACAAGTCCCCATTGATTCCTCTTCTTCTTGCTCCCCTTCTTCTTCTTCTGCTTTCAACAATCTTCACCCTTCTCAAGTTCATTACTTTCTCCCTCCGAAGACCACTCTCGCTTCTATCATGAACAACCCAATGGATAATTCTTTCGATCTTGGGTGTGATTCTGGGTTGTTTCAAACTAGGGGTACTGGGGTTTTGTCTGGTTTTATTGATATGGCTAACCAAAATCATTTGCGTTCTCCTAATTTGAACTCGAATTCTCATTTCTCAACTACTCATTTGCTTCAATTGCCTGGAAATGCTGCCGGCAACGGCAATGATTTTGGGTCTGGCGGGTTTCCGGGTTGTGAAGAAGGGTCTGGAACTTCTCTGTTTCTGAACCTGTCTAAATTGCTTAAGCCGCTTTGAAAGCATGAGCTTTTTAGGAAACCAATTGTTGTTTCCTTATTTCAAAAGACTTCTATATGGTAAGAAGATTTTGGAACTTTCATGGAGATTTATAAGTATTCTACTTTGACTAGGAATTGTAAATATAGTAAATATCTTTTATTTATGTACATAGTTTTATATTAGGACTAACTTACTAATATTTGATTTTCTTGTGAGTGTGTTTTATGTTTTCATATAGGAAAAGGAATCTCACAAAGGAAGAGGTCGATTGCATGAAGATCTTTTCAATGGTGCACTATAAATACAAGACATTCAGCACATGAGAAGCTACGAATTTTAGAGAGAAAAATACACATACTTCATAGCATTAGACCTTGTTGATTTTAGGTTGTGAGCTTACATCCGTAACTCACATCTAGGTTTTCATAAAGTTCTCTTGTTTTACTTCTGATTGAATAGGTCCTACTTGGGAAAGGGGAGTTGTTCATATCGTAGAAGGTGATTAGAACTTGTTTAGTATTTTCATATTTTAGTTTTTTCACTTATTTGTTTTTGTAAGAAACAAAAGTTTTTATAGTGAAAAGTTTTTGGGCGTAAGCCTAGTTTGCTGATCACACAGATCAGTAAGCGTAAATAACTCTTGGGTTATTACATTTAATTTGCTTTTAATTACTTTATTCCGCTGCATTATCTGTGGATGTGTGGACAGTTGTGAGACACATCTGTACTCACATCCTTTGCCTATTGCGTGATCTAAGTTTCCTAGCTACACGAAACTTTCAATTGGTATCAGAGCCAACTCTCGAAATATTACTGAGTGTTGATCCAGAAAGTGTAGTCATTATGGAATGCCAAAATCACCAAAATAGGCCTCCTGTCTTGGATGGCACAAATTATTCTCTTTGGAAGTCTAAGATGCGAAATTACATCAAAAGTATTGATGAAAGGGCTTGGATGTGCATTCTTGTTGCATGGCAACCTCCTACTGTGGAGAAAAAGCCATCTTATGGTGTTGGTGAGTCCTTTTTCGAAAGAAAACCTGAAGAACAATGGACTCTTGATGAAATACAAGCTGCAAATTACAATTCAAAAGCTATGGGTGCTATTTTCACCATGTTTCGGGAATATGTACAAGCTTATAACTAATGAGAGTATAGCCAAAAGCTGCTTGGGATATTTTGCAAACTCAATGTGAGGGAGCACCAAGTGTGAAGGCTACCAGTGCTTAGAATTTTAATGGATAGGTTTGAGTTACTTCGAATGGAAGAAACCGAGGACATTGTGTCATATCGCTAAGATTCATGAGATTTCAAATTAATGCACAAGTCTAGGAGAATCTATCTCCAATGCAAGACTTGTTAGTAAGATTCTAAGGACCTTACCCGAGAGGTTTAACATTAAAGTAGCCGTGATTGAAGAAACAAAGGACACAAACACCGTAGGTCTTGACACAATCATAGGAATCTTGACTGTGTTTGAGCTTAACCTTGAGGCTCAAAAAAGAATAAAACACACGTCTTGCCCTTAAAAGTGCCGCCGCTCTACCAAAAGAGCTTGTGGAATTATCCTCCGAGATTGACAAGTCTAATCTTGAAGATGAGGATGTAGCTTTTATTTCAAAGAAATTCAGTTCTATCTTGAAAAATAGAAGGATAAGCAAATTCCCTAATAGACCTACTTCGATCTTCGAAAAGCCAAAACCTAGCACCGACACCGGATTCAAGAAACCAAGCTTTGAAAACAAATCATCTCGAATTGTTCAATGTAGTGGCATGTCGTGGCTTTGGTCACTATGCAAATGAGTGTGCTAACACTCTTAAAAAGAAGGGAATGAGCTTAACCGCTACCCTTAGTGACAAAGGTGAGGATGAGGAAGAAGAAGTGGCTAATATGTCTGTCTTAAACCGCCATTCTCGTGTTTAATGCCTTTTCGCAGATATAGAAGAATATACTCCTGAAAATCCTTTGGATGTGGGCTCGATTGTGTACACATCTCGGTGTCACATCCGAACCGATGCCGAATCAAGTTTCTCTGTCAAAGGAGATTCAGATGATGAAGATGAAGAAAGGGACATTCCCTATGAGGAACTTTTTGCCACATACAAGGAGCTGCATACAGATTGGATGAAAAGATTGGACAAAATTGAGGTACTTGTTAAGGTAAACAAATCTCTTTCTGATAAATTGGCTGCTTGTGAAGATGAAAAAGCTGTACTTTCAAAAGAAAATGATGCTCAAAAGGATACCATTGCAAGACTAGAAGTCCTTGTGACCAAAAGAGAAGTTGACCTTGAAAAGTTCAAAAATGAATATGAAAAAGCTGAAAATACCTTTACTAAATTAAACAAAAGTAAGATGAAAATGGAAGAAGCTTTTTCTGTAGGTCAACGTGACAAAACTGGTTTGGGTTTTGAAAATAATTTTGTAAAAGAGGGATGTGAGGCTTCTACCTCAAAAATTGTGAAAAAACAAGCTTTTAAAGAAAAAGTCATTTTGAGTGAGAAGAGACCTAGAAAGAGGCATTACATTTGCCATTACTGCCTAGCTCCTGGTCACATTAGGCCCTTCTGTTACAAGCTCAAGGCTGATAAAAATCTGGTCACTTCAATCGGCCTCGGATGTGTGAGAAGATGTATGCACATCCTAACACACATCCCGTCAATCCGAGACCTCTCGCAACCCAAAAGAAAACCGTTAAACGGTGGGTGGCCAAACCAATTACCACCTGCAATGTTGTTTACTCTTCCCTCAAGAGTACCGTCTCTCGGCTCTTGGTATTTTGATAGTGGGTGCTCTAGGCACATGACCGGAAACCAAGCAAATTCCTTCTTGATTATGAAGTGATAAATGGGGGAAAAGTAAACTTTGGTGGAGGTGCTCAAGGAAAGATTGTTGGGAAAGGAACCCTGGATGTTAAGGGTCTCCCAAAATTGCACAATGTGTACCATGTGGAAGGCTTGAAAGCCAACCTAATAAGCATCGATCAACCGTGTGATGATGATCTTTATGTGAAGTTTGATAAGCACTTGTGTGAAGTGTTTGATAAGGATAATACCTGTGTGTTCACTGGTCCTAGATCTGCTGACAATTGTTACCAATTTGGTGACAATCTTTCTTGCCTAAGCTCAAAAGCTAATGATGTCAATCTGTGGCACCAAAAATTAGGGCATGCTAGCTTTAGAACTCTGGAAGAACTTCAAAGGTTTGAAGCTATTAAAGACCTCCCTAAACTGAACTTCAAGAACCCTGATGTCTGTGGTTCATGTCAAAAGGGAAAACAAACAAAAGCATCACATAAAAAGGTCCAACAATGCTCCACAACTAGATGTTTGGAGATGATTCACACTGATTTAATGAGACCTATTGAAGTAGAAAGCTTTGGTAGAAAAAAGTATGCCTTTGTGTGTGTTGATGATTATTCTAGGTACACTTGGGTAATGTTCTTAAGAGAAAAGTCAGAAACAATTGGAGAATTCAAGAATTGGTACAAAAGGGTGAGAAACCTTTATGGCCTTAAGAATGTAAGAATAAGGTCTGACCATGACACTGAATATGAGAATCAAATGTTCACCAATTTTTGCAATTCTAAGGGAATCACTCATGAGTTTTCTGCACCAATCACCCCACAGCAAAATGGAATTGTTGAAAGAAAGAATAGAACCTTGCAAGAAATGGCTAGGGTCATGCTAAGTTCAAAGAACTTGTCCAAGAAATTTTGGGCAGAAGCTCTAAACACTGCTTGCCACATTGACAATAGGGTGTTCCTAAGGATTGGTAGCACTGTCACCCCATATCAAATCCTCCTTGGAAAGAAACCAACTGTGAAATATTTTCATGTGTTTGGATGTGTTTGTTATATTCTCAATGATAGAGAATACCTGTCCAAGTTTGATTCAAAAAGTGACAAAGCAATTTTCATGGGCTATTCCACAAACAGTAGAGCTTACAGAGTTTTCAATCTCAAAACTAAGACCATTATGGAATCTGCTAATGTTAAATTTGATGACTCACTTGATCTTAACCTCAAGACTGCGGAGGATGATGTTTCAGGTTGCTTGCTGGACTGGAAGGATGAAGAAACAGGTGCTAAAAAATCAAAAGAAGCTTCCAGTGCTGATAAAAATATTGAACCTGATAAGGATATAACCAAGGATATGGACACATCTGCCTCCACATCTGAACCCACATCTGCTCCCACATCCACTCAAACTCCTGTAACTGAGGACAGTTCCTCTGATTCTGATCAGGATGATGCTCCAGAAGGTAATGTGAATGGCTGTGTGGATAGATCAAAGGATATTCCTTCTAAAATCCAGAAAAATCACCCCACTTCACAAGTTGTGGGAGATGTGCATGCTCAAGTGAGACTAGACAAAAGGACAAAGTTGATTATAGAAAGATGGCTGGTTTATGGAGTTGCTCCTCAGCATACTCCCAGGTAAGTTTCTGTTGCTTTGTTTCAAAAATTGAACCTAAGAATGTTGCTGAAGCATTGAAAGATGCTGACTGGATTATGGCTATGCAAGATGAATTGATTCAATTTGAAAAGAATGAAGTGTGGACTCTTGTTCCTAGGCCCTCACATGGTAATGTCATAGGAACCAAATGGATTTTCAAGAACAAAACTGATGAGCAAGGTGTAATAACTAGAAATAAAGCTAGGTTAGTTGCTCAAGGTTATACTCAAATAGAAGGAATAGACTTTGAGGAGACATTTGCTCCTGTTGCAAGAATTGAGTCCATTAGGCTTTTGTTAGCCATTGCTTGTTACCTCAAGATTACTCTTCATCAAATGGATGTTAAGAGTGCTTTTCTAAATGGGATATTAAATGAGGAAGCCTATATTGAACAACCTAAAGGCTTTGTGGACTCCAAATATCCTAACCATGTGTATAAGCTGAAGAAAGCTCTGTATGGGCTAAAGCAAGCCCCTAGAGCTTGGTATGGTAGATTGACTGACCATTTGCTTCAACTGGGATTCAAGAGAGGTGAGGTTGACAAAACCTTGTTTGTGAGGAGAAATAAGAAGGAGATTCTTGTGGCACAAATCTATGTAGATGACATTGTGTTTGGATCAAATTCTGATCCAATGCTAGCTGAATTTGTGGATAGCATGACTTCCACATTTGAGATGAGTATGGTAGGTGAGTTGAACTTTTTCTTAGGCTTACAGATTAAGCAATTCAAAGATGGCATGTTCATTTCACAGTCTAAGTATGCCAAGAATCTTGTGAAAAAGTTTGAGCTTGAACAATCTTCACATCAAAGAACCCCAATGGGATCTTCCCAAAAGCTAAGTCATGATTCTAATGGTGAGAGTGTTGATCAAACCCTTTATAGAAGCATGATAGGAAGTCTGCTTTACCTCACTGCAAGTAGACCTGACATTATGTACAGTGTGTGTCTCTGTGCTAGATACCAAGCCAACCCTAAAGTGTCCCATCTTAAAGCCTTGAAAAGAATCATTAGGTATGTGAGTGGGACTGTGAACCTAGGTCTGCATTACTCTAAAGAAACAAACACCAATTTGGTTGGGTACACTGATTCTGATTGGGCTGGAAATAGTGATGATAGAAAGAGTACCACTGGTGGATGTTTCTACCTAGGAAATAACCTTGTGTCTTGGTATAGTAGGAAGCAAAATTGTGTGTCCTTGTCCACCTTTGAAATTTGAATATGTTGCCCTTGGGAGTTCTTGCACACAATTACTTTGGATGAATCAAATGCTAAAAGATTATGGATTTAATAGCAAAGTTTTCGCTTTTTGTGATAACAAAAGTGCCTTGGACATATCTAAAAATCCTCGTCCAACATTCTAGAACAAAGCACATTGATATTAGACATCATTTCATCGGAGATCTTGTAGAACAAAAAGCGTATTGTGCGGAATTTGTTGGGACTGAAAATCAATTGGCTGATATATTTACAAAGGCATTAGATTTGGAGAGATTTTCCTCCTTGAGGAAGTCTCTTGGCTTGTGTGATATCTAAGGTTGTGAGACCAGATGTGTCTCACATCCTCTAACACATCTATAGATTAGTTTAACTGAAAAAAAAAAAAAATCATAAAAAGAAAAATCCAAAAATATCATGCATTAGCACGAAATTTCTCAGTGTGGTCACTTGTGAGTCTTCATCTTTGACATTATTTTTTGATCACTTAATTGTGAGCACTTCCTGTTCATGTCATCTTTTGATGACTTGATATAACCTTCCTAGGTATCTCACAGTGGGTGCTATAAAAGAAAAAAATATATATGTGAGAAACAGCTGCTTCACCCAATTAGTATGAAGCCATACCATTGTGATCAAGTGATTTTCATAAGAAAAACTTGAAATCAAACTTGATAAGATCATTGGGAAAAAGGGCTATCTTTGGGATCAAGTAAAGTGAAAGCTACTCACAATGCAAAAATCCACAACAAAAAATTGGTGGATGCATCCTAGAGGCTGTGCAGATTGGATTATTGCTCATTGACTTTTTGTGATCTAAATGTGTCCCCATATGTGACTCACATTCTATGCCACATCCATAAGCTGAGAATATTTCCATCACCTGTGTGTTTGCATCATGCTAGGCATATTGCATTTTTTAAGACATATAGGAGCTTTGTAAATATGCTAGTTAATTAATTTTCTTTCCTAGTACATTCTTCGATTATATAGGTTTTTGATCTCCAATATCTTTTATGAAAGAAAAAGGTGTGTATCAATCCTTGTTTGAAAAGGTTGGAAAATTCTTTTGGGATTCTGTTTTATTTAAAGATATGACCAAAATATTTTTGTTTCCATAAAAATCTAACAAAATCTTGATTTATTTTAATCCCCTATTTTCTTGGAAAGTGATTGTGTGTGGTAACCTCAAAGGTTTTTAGCCGTTGGAGGACTCTTAAGGAATTTGAGGTATGTTAAACCTATTTGGAGAAGGATTCCTAGTTCTATTAGGAAAGGGGGAGCTGTGAGTATTTATGAGACCTCACATCCGTCCCATCCCCCATAAACCTTGATAAAACCCTTTGTTCTTCCTTCTCTTTGCACACAATCACACACCGTTGCATTAATTTCTCTTTACACTGTTCAACCTAACCCAATTCCTCTGTTTAAATGGCCGATCATACCAACATTAGAGAGGAAGACGTTCTTGACATTGTTCCGATTTCAGTAGCTAAAGGCGAGGATTCCATTGTCTTAAACCCTGTGATTTCCAAATTTCTTGCGGAATTTTCTTCTCCATCGCCTTCGTCTGATCCTGTAATGGAAGTTGCTCCTCCAAAATCCCCCACATTGGGACCGTTTGCTGAAAACCCTAAGGCTCCATTCTCTCCGGTGATTCCACCATCGGATATCGCCCCTGTCTCAACCTCTGTGGAACCTTCTTCAACCAAGAAGAGGAAGCTTTCCCAAGCAAAATCCCCAAAGCCTGCTGCAACTCCAGTGCCGCTACGTAATCTTCGTCGTTCTGGTAGGGTTCGCAAATTGTCAGAAGCTGACAAGGCCAAGAATTTAAAGAAACCTGACGGGAAGCCCTCTACAGCCATTGCTCTTGAAGAAGATGAAGAAGAAGAGGTAATTCTTCCTCTGATTAGGACTAAGGCTCAACCCCCAATTATTCATCCCTTAGTTGTTGATCCTATCCCTGCAATTCCCCCTTCTGATAATATTCCCCATGTTGATCCCATTACTCCTGTTGAGGATGCTCCCCATGTTGACTCTGTTTCTCCTATTGATCCTATTGTTCCATCTTCTCCCATAATACCATCTGATCCCATTATTCCCATTGTTGTTTCACCTCCTGAGGATAATATTTCTGCTCCTGTTGTTGAGCCCTCTATTCCCTTGGTCTCTAGTCCTGTTGAGGATCTCATAACCTTTAGTGATGAAGAGCCCTTGGCAAAAATCTTAATGGATTTAAAGGGTAAGAAAAAGGTGGCTGCTACTGATTTAGAGCCCATTGATGATGAGACTGATTCTAGTTATGACAGTGATGACACTGCATCGGATGAGAACTACAAGCTAGGGAGAGAAGAGTTTGATCAAGAAAAAGAGGACCAAGAGTTAGACTCCTCTGCTGCTGATGACACTGAGATAGAATCCATCCAAGTCCCATTCCCTTCAAAGGATGTGTCTGAGGATGTGCCCACATCCAGACGCACATCTACAAGGAAGAAAGTTGAAAAGGGTATGTCTTCTACTGTTTCTATTGTCTCTACCCCTAAACCCTTTTCCAAGAAGTTTTTAACCAAAAAGGCATCTGATAGGTTTGCCTTAATTTCTTCCAAAGCCTTTGTTGTAGAAATGAAAAGGGATAAGGAAACTTTTGCTAAGCTTGGGATGGACAAATTCTTTGAGGAAAGAGGATTATTCTTAACTGTGGACCATCCCCTTCCCTTCTATCCTAAAATGATTTATGAGTTTTATGCCAATTTGCCTAAGGGATTAGATAAGAATTACTCCTCACCTCCCACTGTCTATGTTAGAGGAGTGTTTGTCCCTTTTACCCCTTCTGTCATCAATGATATGCTTGGATTGAATGATTATTTGGATGAATTGGTTTCGATTGAGGATGATGAACTTGTGACTGCCATTACCCATGGCAAAGTAACCTCTTGGCCTGTGAAGCCTAAGGATTTAGGAAGTGTATCTTTATCTTCCCTTTACTGTTTTCTTCACTCCATTCTTGTTGCCAATCTTTGCCCCTCCAATAACAAAACCTCAGTTACTAGGGTGCAAGCTTTGCTTCTTTATAGATTGGGAATTAAGAGGCACATTAATTTTGGTGACTTTATCTTTAGAAAGATTTGTGATTATGGAGAGTCTCCATCAAAGAAATGGTCTTTACCCTATCCTTCCTTGATTTCCCAAATCCTCATTGCCAATGGAGTAAAACCTGAAAAAGGAGAAGAAATTGTTGAAAATTTTGCTCTGTTTAAGGAATCTAAAACCCTGCTTGACCATAAGCAAAGACATGTGGATCTTCCCTTGGGTACAGTTCCTGAGCTTGGTATGGAAGATGTGGATACATCTGAGGCCACATCTGAAGAAAATTTTGTTGCTCAGATGAAGGATGCGGATCTTTGCAATTATAGGCTTAAGCTCAAGCTCAAGCCTCCATTGCCCATGCCAACAATTTGAAAGCACTTAGGGATAATCTCATTAGATGGCATGATAAGCTTTCTAGTCAAAAAGGGGGAGATAGCTCTGAAAATGAAAAGTGGGATCTTCTGCATTCTTGCTTCTTCGCTCAAGCTGTAGCTGGATTTAAGTGGAGACATTTCGAGCTTTGATTTAGGGGGAGAAAAGTTTTTTGGTTATTTTGTTTTGATGGTTGTTAAAAACAATTTTTAATTCTCTGTTTTAGTTTGTTAGTTTCTAAACAATGGTTTGTAATAGTTTAATTAGGACATGGCTGAATGGTTTTTGCCTTTGTTAATGAACTGCTGGTATTCTGTTCTAATTCTTGTTTTGCAGTTTTTATGTGTGGATGTGTATACACATCTGGACACACATCCATTCAGGGGGAGTTATGTCTTTTCTATATTCTGTGGTCATAATAATGTGATTGTTATAAATCTTTGGTTTTGACCAGAAAGTCCAAAATAGGGGGAGATTGAAAGCGTGAGCTTTTTAGGAAACCAATTCTTGTTTTCTTATTTCAAAAGACTTCTATATGGTAAGAAGATTTTGGAACTTTCATGGAGATTTATAAGTATTCTACTTTGACTAGGAATTGTAAATATAGTAAATATCTTTTATTTATGTACATAGTTTTATATTAGGACTAACCTACTAATATTTGATTTCCTTGTGAGTGTGTTTTATGTTTTCATATAGGAAAAGGAATCTCACAAAGGAAGAGGTCGATTGCATGAATATCTTCTCAATGGTGCACTATAAATACAAGACATTCAGCACATGAGAAGCTACGGATTTTAGAGAGAAAAATACACATACTTCATAGCATTAGACCTTGTTGATTTTAGGTTGTGAGCTTACATCCGTAACTCACATCTAGGTTTTCATAAAGTTCTCTTGTTTTACTTCTGATTGAATAGGTCCTACTTGGGAAAGGGGAGTTATTCATATCGTAGAAGGTGATTAGAACTTGTTTAGTATTTTCATATTTTAATTTTTTCACTTATTTGTTTTTGTAAGAAACAAAAGTTTTTATAGTGAAAAGTTTTTGGGCGTAAGCCTAGTTTGCTGATCACACAGATCAGTAAGCGTAAATAACTCTTGGGTTATTACATTTAATTTGCTTTTAATTACTTTATTCCGCTGCATTATCTGTGAATGTGTGGACAGTTGTGAGACACATCTGTACTCACATCCTTTGCCTATTGCGTGATCTAAGTTTCCTAGCTACACGAAACTTTCACGCTTGATAATTTCACTTCAATTGGAGCTCAACCCACTCTGTTTCAGAAAAGGGCGGCTTTGAGGAAGAATTTGACCGACCCGGCTGGCAATTTTGATGAAGAAAATGAGATGAAAAGGAAAGCCTCCAGCAGTTGGGATGATATGGATAACTTGAGCTTTGATGGGTCGGGTATGAATTATGATTCGGATGACTACACTGAAAACTATAATAACTCTAAATTTGATCAAGAAAGTGTCAAAAATGGTGGGAATAGCTCAAATGCAAACAGTACGGTCACCGGAGCCGGAGGAGATGATAAGGGGAAGAAGAAAGGGCTGCCGGCAAAGAACTTGATGGCGGAACGGCGCCGTAGGAAGAAGCTTAATGATAGGCTTTACATGCTGAGGTCTGTTGTCCCCAAAATTAGTAAGGTAAAGAATTTTGTTCTTCATATATATTTCTCGTGAATTTTAATATCTCTGTTTATTCAATTAGCCCTTTTGGAATTCGAAATTGTTGTGTGTGTGATTTCTTCATATGAAAGGGGAAGCTGCCAAAGAGTTCAAATTCAAGCAGCAGCAGCCGATTATCCTTTTCATATGAAAGGTCAAGCGTTCGATCCCCCACCAAATCGCACCTTTAAGTATCAATCTTTAAGTCATTCGCTAACAAAAAAAAATAATCATTTTCTTAAGTAAAGGGGAAGCTTTATTTATGAGAGATTAGTTGAGATTACGAGAATAGTAAGTAGCTTTGTGTATCTAACTAGGGTGTCTGAATTGTAATCTTCTTGGTGGTTCTCAAGATAGTGAGTTCGTATAGACGTAAACAAAGACATTTATAGATAGATGACTCATGAGTGTTTGAGAACCACACGTAGTATCTTTTGTTCAAGAACCTTCAATAATTTGAATTGTAAACAGCGGAAAGAGAAGATCATGCTTACCCCCGAGTTCTGAAGAAAATGGTAATGGTGCACATCATTCTAGACTTTGATTCTAGTATGGATATGAAGTCACATGTAACACGAGTCCCGTGTATTCTGATCGAAACCTTAAAGTAGTCAAAGTAGACCAAGATAAAGTGAAATACAATTACATTTCCGTGTAATCTTATTCCTTCTCTTTCCATTTTCTGTAACTTCGTTGATCTATTTGTATAACCTTTTAGATGCTATGAATGTGTGTGGTTTTTTTTTATTGGAAGCTTAAAAGTTTTAATTCTTTCTTTTGATAGATGGACAGAGCATCAATTCTTGGAGACGCGATTGAGTACCTGAAAGAGCTTTTGCAGAAAATAAACGACCTTCACAACAAACTCGAGTCAACTCCAGCTAGCTCTTCCTTGACATCTACTGCTACAACAGGGTTTTACCCTTTAACCCCCAATCCAACTCTAGCTGGCCGTATTAAGGAGGAACTTTCCCCAAGTTTGCTGCCCAGTCTAACAGGCCAACCTGCAAGGGTACATATGTCATTTCATACTCACTTAGAACTAGCTTATTCCACAGTGGCGAAGCCTCCCTGTAGGTACGGGGTCACTTGACCACCTTAACTTTTGGGAATTGTCATTTTAGGACCTTAATTTTTTTTAAGGGTATGCTAAAAACAATATTTTTGTCAATATTGACCCCCTTGATTTTGGTAAGATTTGTACTGTGATATCATTTTCACCCCCTTTTATGCAAAAATTTTATACAGACGGATGTAAATTTTCTTGACCAGTTTAGCAAAAATTTCTAGCTTCGCCACTGTTTGTAATGGAGTTTGATAACCTACATTATTGGGTATGTAGGTTGAGGTTCGGCTAAGAGAAGGAAGAGCAGTGAATATACATATGTTCTGTAATAGGAGGCCAGGGCTGTTGGCATCCACCATGAGAGCTCTGGATAACCTTGGACTCGACATCCAGCAAGCTGTTATCAGCTGCTTCAATGGCTTTGCATTGGATATTTTCCGAGCTGAGGTACATAAATAAATACCTACATTATATATACGCGTTTTAATATGCTCTAAATGAATATTCATTATTGATTTTGTTGATGACTGTATACAGCAATGCAAGGAGGGGCAAGATGTTCATCCGGATCAAATAAAAGCTGTGCTCTTGGATTCTGCTGGCTTTCATGGGATGGTCTAAAACAACACTTGAACGAGCAAGATTATCGACTCTTTCCAGTGATACAGTCGTAGGGAACCTGCAGTTAACCGAAATTAGGCGGGTCAACAGCTTAGCATTCGCCGTTCAGTTTGGTTACCTTAAGAATGCTATGCTTTCTTCTTTCTTTCTTTCTGTACTTTTTCATTTTTGTTTTGGTTAGCTTTTTAATCGCGAAGAGGGATATAAACAATTGTGAAGCTTCAAAGTTAGAGGCCATAATAAGCTGTACTTTGGTTTTTAGTATTTTTCATTTTTCTCATTTAATTCCTTTTTTTATAAAAGTACTAAAGGAGACCTAAGATGAATTTAAGGCCTTTGGGGGGGTACTATTATGTATTAACTGAAGTATGGACTGGGCCTCAAAATTGTCATTGTGCCATTACCCAACATTTAATATAACTACATATCAAAATCTTTCAATTCAGGTCTATAAGTTCTATTTGGATTTACAACTGCTCCACCAGCAGTATTTGAATTTGAAACTGCTTTAACAATAAGTTGCTCTACCATTACAAAATATAAAAATTTATCGTTGTTGTGAGTAAAATATATAAAAACATGACTATCATAAATAAAAACACATATGAATGTTTTATAATTTACTTCCTCCGTCACACTTTACTTATACCAAATCTTTACGCAGAAAAATTAAAAAAAAAAAAAGTAGAGAAAATTAGTGAGAAAAAATATTGTGAGTATGAAAATAAAGTAGGACAAAGAATGAATGAGAGGAATATTAAGTTGATTTATGTTGTAAGTGTAAAAATTGAGTAACTCTTGTGAAAAACCAATTTTTTTCAAAATGTTATAAAAAAACTAGTTTTCAGAACAATTCATCACTCTTATTAGTTAGACTTAATGCTTTAAAACTAGTTTTTTTCTTTTGTTACAAAAAAACTACTACCTCCGTCCCAATCTAAATGTCCAAAATTGACCAAAAAAAAAAATTTGACTTAGTCATAAATACAAATCTAATCATCCTATTGAAATTTTAAAAATTGTTATTGATAAATAATTAATTTATTTATCAATAACAATTTTTAAAATTTCAATAGGATAATTAGATTTGCATTTATGACCAAGTCAAATTTTTTTCAATTTTGGACATTTAGAGGACGAGTAGTTTTTTGCAAGATTTGACGTAAAAATTTGTCATTTTGATGGCAGACGTAAGTAAAGTGACTACCAAAATAAAAATTGATATCAAGTGAAACGGAAAAGAGGGAGTATATCAAAACTATTATAAATGTTTTAACCAAAAAACTATAGTTATGATGATATTCGGCATTAGTTTTATAAATGTTTTAACCAAAACTATTATAAATGGTATTCGGCATTACTTTTCATAGTTCAAATCAGGTCAAAGATATATACTAGCTTATTTATAGACCATATGATAATGATGATGATGTAGCCTAATGACATTTTATCTATCATTAATAAAATAAAAAACTAATTTTTTTAAAAAAAAAAAAAACTATTATAAATATTTAACATTATTGGGGAGGACCACAGCACAAGAGGGTGGCGATTAAAGTAGGTAGCTGTTAGGGGACAGTAGAGAAAAGAAGGCCACGACTTGTGACTTGAGACCAAAATGGCTTAAAAACAACACCCAATAGTACAGACACGACAGATACCAATTCTTGAATCCCAAAGTCACCTTTTATTTATTGGAATGGATTCTCTAATTTTTTTATTTTTTTTTTTTGATTACCCAGGTTTCCCGGCTTCGCCGGATCAATCCTGGACCATCAGGTATCGACCCCTCAGTATGCTGGCGGAGGTAAATCGCGGGATGTGCCCTATGCAGCCAGGGTGGCAGCACCCCTTATACTCCTGGCCCCAAGGGAGCCCTCCTACAAGGCAATTACACTCTTACAACACCAAATGGCTGCTTCAGCTGCTCCTGCCGAGGCAATTACATCACTTTCACAACACCAAATGGCTGCTCCAGTGCTGCTCCTGCCAAGATTTGAACTCCCCACACTGAGGTTGCAAGCCCAGCAGTGCTGCTTCCTTAACTGCACGGATGTGCCCCGGGAGACTCCTAAGGACCCTGAAATCCAAGATAGGAATTAAACCACAAAGATTTTCCTTGGGGGGAATCGAACCGGTGACCTCCCCTTGGGAATTCGAAAGGCCACCATTATACCACCGGCTGGCCAAGGACCATTAGGTATGGATTCTCTACTCATTCCATGTGAACTTGACCTCCATACTATTATACTCCCTCCGCCCCACGTTAATTGGTTTCGGGGTAAATTTCACGATTTTTAAGAAAAATGAATAAAGTGGATAGAAATTAGAGAAGAGAGAATGTAAAAGTTAAATGTGTGGTAGGGAATAGGAGAGAGAATGTAAAAGTTAAAAATATTTAATAGGAGAGAGAATGCGTGGGAGGAATAGTAAGTTAATGATTGATTTTTTTGTAAATATGTGGAGATGATAAGAGTATAAATATATGAAAAACTTTCCATTTATGAAATGAATCAATTGAAGTGGAACGTCCCAAAAAGGAAAGTGAACCAATTGAAATGGGACGGAGGGAGTAATATTTTTCTTAAATTTGATTTGAGATCAAAAATAGAAACTTATAGGAAAGAGGGAAGTATTTCGAGTTTAGGAATTGAAAATTCACAATCACAATTAGAATACAATAAGCTTTAGCAACAATTGCTCCAAGTTTGTTTCACATAATACACCAAAAAACCATTTGCTAAAGAGTAAAGATACACAAAACCCAATCTACAAATACCAACTCTCAATATAAAACAGCTTTCAAAGACGACAATCTCATGAAGGCTTGACTCTAGACTCCCTTCAATTTCCTGGTCATGGAATCCTCTTACATATACCACCATAGATAATATAAACATTCAATGGGGCCAAAAAAATTGAATTACATTTAAGAGAATTGTTATTCACCCCCGCATCATTACTGAATACCCTCGAACTACTAAGTTTACTCAAAAAAATAAACATTCAACACTGTATACACCACCGTTATTCCGATTTTACCGCGACCACCCACCATCACCCTCATTTGTCGCCACCATCATCCTCTGCTACCATCCACCGCGCAACGCAATCACCACTCACCGTCCTCCTCCCACCCACATAATTCAATCAAATATGACAATCAAATCAAAAGGAGCCACTTGTGGCACCATTGAAGCACCACCTGCGACATTACTTACGGCACCAATGCAGCACCACCTTCACCCACATCAGTGGCAATCAACCTCACAATTTTGCTCCTACTCCGCCTCTCTCTCCAACTACCATCTTCGGAAACCACCACATCAAACATAAATCCAAATATGCTTAAGAGAAGGCCAATAACTTTGTTTCTAAGAAAAGAGATTTGAGGAAAAGAAAGACAAAATACTCACCTGAAGCACCGAAGACGAAGGGGGAATTTGGGTTTTTTTTTTATCTTCAAGAAACCCCTTTAATTTCTCAAAAAAAAAAAAAATGGGGGGATATTCTTTGATTATACAAATAAGGTTAAAAAAATCTACTTTGGGGGAAGTTTATTGAAAATTGTTCTTCGGGAGACGGAATTTTGAGAAATTGGCTTTGAAAAATGACATAATCAAGTGGTAGCCGGATGGATGGAAAGAATGGGGGGAATATATTGGAGGAAAGGGAGTAGATGGAGGAAGGATGAAAGAAAGTGGCTTGGTCAGAGGTGATGATGGTGGGTGAGCAGAAAATCTATTGAAAGGATAAGAAAAATTGAAAATTGAAAATTGAAAAGGAAGAATGCAGGGAGGAAGAGTATATGTTTGGTGTGTAGTTTAATTATTTTTAAGTGAGTGTATTTGTTTTGAATTATTAATTAAAGGTTAATATAGTCATTTTAGTTGATGACATTTTTGTAATATTTGTATTGCGGGGATATTCAGTTATGTTACGGGGGTGAAATAACAATTCTCTACGTTTAACTCTACTAAATCACGGGCAACTGGGGAAAATCATGCTCCCTCCATTATCAAATGATGATTTGCCTTTTATTTTTCAAGTAAATCAAGGAATATACATTTACACACATTCACTAGTCCATGTACAACCAAATACCCTTGTTTAATCCCAATGTATGATTACGGATGTAAACTAGAACACGATAGGAAATACTATAAGCCTACATCACACGCATACCAAAAAAAGAAAAAGAACGAACACTTCTTTTCAAACATGGGATATATAGATACCAAGAGAAAGTTCATTAAGATGCAACAATTACTTACATTCGAAATCATAGACTGGGTTGAAAAACATATATGTACAAGGGGTAAATGATAGGGCGGGGGAGGGCGGGGGGGACCAAGAAAGCAAAACAGCCATTGCCATACTCCAAGAAAGGGGAAACGTATTACTCCGTACTAAGTAAATATTTATAAGGAGCAATAAAATACTATATATATATAACTCCTGCAGTGTCAAAAATTGAAATACTAAGAAGATGCACCTACTTCAGAGAAATGTTGACCATCATTAATCCGAAAGGGACTTCTGCTGCTTATAGATTGTTTCTTTTCAACCACTCTGCGAAGATTATCCAGATGACATTCTCTAGCATGTCTACACAATAAACCTGTAAAAAGACAAATCATTTACATCAACACCCTGAAGTCCAACAAAAATACATAAAATTGCACATACAAACAAACAAATAAACTGTCCTCTGCCAAATTACCACCATGTATATTTGATGGAAGACATTTTTTCATAAATACAAACTTCCATCTTTAATACAGGATAATTTCTTGCAACATGCCTAGATGAATTTCCAACATCATATATCTTACCCAAATATAATAGGTGTGAAATCCTAGCAATCATCAGGAGTGGATGATGAAAGTGCTGGATTCTTGTCTTTTCCATCCATGCCTTCTGCAACTGACGAGTTCTCCTCCCCTTTGGAATTTAGAGTTCCAGGGTTCATTCTCTGAACCTCTTCTCTTGTATAAATGAAAATTTTACGAACCATTCCACAGAATTCCCTGTTGAAAAAAAAAAACAAGGAAAAAAACAAGGTCAGCATGTGCATGAATCTACAACCTGTTTAACGGTAAGGATAATTATGTCAAAATGTCATATGAATAACAAATGCAAAAGATCGAGTGCTTACTGCCATGGATCATCTCCAACAAGCATCATATCACCCTCATCATCAGTGTACACAACCAACCAATTCTTGCTACGATCCTTCAATTCACCACCAAATTCAAACAACTGGTCCAGTTCAGCAATCAGTTCATCATAGTTGTTGAACTTTGTTAGGTCCAAAGACCTGCCAAGGGCAATTCCTTGCTTATGAACCTGAACAAAACATGCAACATGTAAGCTAGGACGTAACAAATGAAGAGGAAATCAAAGTTTTATGCAAATTAATAAAGCAAGGGGAAAATAAAAGAAATCACCTTGGTGCAACTCCTGGTTGAAGCGCTCTGGGATTTCCCCTGACCATCTCGCACATGAAGCTGACTAGTTTGAGACTGTTTTTCCTGTGCTTTACAGGCAATATCTGCCACTTTTGATCCATTTATTTGCTCAGACCTATGATCAGATTCATTGGCGGGGAATTGCTGTGATTTTCCTGCATTATATACTTTCCCCGCGGACTCAAACGTAACATGATTTCCAGCAAGGGGAACACCAAATATCTTGCAATTTCCATCTTTAGGTTTCATGACATCATGCTGTTGTAACAAGAAGGATTTTTGCATTACTCGACTGGAGTGAGAAGGTATCTGTAGGTATGGAAGTGGTGGAGGCATCATCCAGCTCCCTTGCTGCTGCTCACCACCACCTCTCTGATTAGAAAGCATTTGATACTCGCTAAAACCACCATATCTAACATCACTTCTAGTCTGATAAGGCATGTCACCAATTTGTATATGAGCTTTCATGTTTGAATCTAACAAGTTAAGAGAGAGATTGGATGACATTTTGGACCATGGATTTGAGTGTAACGTGAACTTCCCTTCAGTTTGTTTGCCAGAGGGAGAGTAAAACTCACGCGGAGAACTACTTTGAGTACTGAAGCCTGATAGTAAATCCGTGAAAGAAGATTCAGCCCTTCCATAGGGCAACCATTTCTCTGACCCATATCTTCGTGAAGCAGAAACATCAATCTTTTCATCATCTACCGAAGGTTGCCATACAATTGGCTTATCAGAAGAAACTGACTCGTTACTCTCCCCAAAAGTGCCTCTCAAGGTCGATAATTCTTGACCTTGCAAGACCCTCGAGAATGCACTTGCTGGTGAAGGGTCTACCGCAGCTACCTTAGAGGGACCTGTATAAAATTACAAATATAAGATATCTAACAATCTGTGACATGATGACATGATAAAAGCTCTATGAAATATTGAAACATTCAACTGTGTGTGGGATGAATGGGCGATGCCGGAAACTAATGTACCTTCCCTAGTGAGAACAGAGGAATCGGGAGAAGAAGGTAACATGCTTGAACGGGGCCGTTTAGGTCTAGGCACTTGAAGTGGATTAATGGCAGGAGGTGTCAACGCAGGTTCTATTTTCCAAGGAGAAACTCGCTCTGGGCGAGGAATCGTTGAATTTTCATCCCATCTTACTTTCAAACATCTCCATTTAGATTCTGGCCAATTTTTGGGATCAGACTCTTCAATATAAACTATGGTCCCCGTAAACCTACATGATTATGCATGTTAATTTGGTGAAACAGTCGACAAGCAAAATAGACATTAATACTGTAACAGATAAAAGCAGACAGCTTCAATAATAGAAAAACAACAGCTGCACAAGCTCTACCTCTGCTCTGGAGCTTCTTCACCCTCAAATCTCATTTTGAACCTCATCCCTATAGAGTAGTTGTTCTTGACAGACTCCATATATTGGTCAAATGGAACAATGAACTCCGCAGGACTTGTTCTGTAAAATATTTGTACTAGATTAGAGACCTATCTGTAAGAATCAGAAGCTCTAGCCCCTTGAGAGACGACCCCCGTTGTGAATATTTCATTTCTCTATTATTAGGTTGTTTAAATTGTCAACCAAAAAAGTTAAAATAAAGCAAATACCTAGGCTTGTAATAAACAGTGAACATTGTTCCGGTCTGAATTGCATGCCATGCTGTGGCAAGAACACCAAGATGCATGCTATGACTGGATATGACAGACGATGGAACATTTGCTTGTTGTCTCATCGCACGTCTTACTCCGACACGAAGATCCCCATTCTCACCTCTACAAATAACATGTATAACATCAGATATCAACGAAAACTAACAACCAATGGACGATAACAAGTGATAACTGAAACAGACCTTAGAAATATAAAAGCATCTCCAGCTACAAGTCTCTTAGAGCTCACAAAGACGCTCCAACCACTTTGAAGAAGATGCCTCCTTGGTTGACCTAGAATTGACGAAGTCAAGTTAATTAAATGGAAGAATCGGGGATCAATTATCAACTCAGAACTCTTCTATATTTGGACTTGCAGGTCATCAGGTTTGCCATAACAATTATCTAACTTAACAAGCACATTGTCATAGAATGAATAATTTTTTTCTATAGTAAATCTTTAAAGCATTTAGAGTAGACTTCACATATTGGCAATGATAAAAAGCGATTTTCCATACACCCATCAAAGTCGCAGGCATGCCAGGCAACAAGAAAGATTCCAACCAGAAATGAAACTGAATGAAATTTTGAGTGTGTATCAATTACCCCTAAAGATATGCCTGAATCGCCATTCATTGCTGTGCAAATCCTTGGCCACCAACTCCTGAGTTGGGGGTTGCCTTGACATATCCTGTAAAAAACAAGTGCAGCAGAGCCCTTAAACCAATCAATGGAGCATATGAAGTGATTGTAAGTTCCGGCAAGTAAAAGATAAGTACCAACCAGTGGGGGAAGGCATTCATCAGCATGTCGTCTCAACACTGAAAACCCACCATGAGTGCTGGTATCGGAAGCAGTCAAAGTCTTGCAGAAAGAATGCACATGAAAACGAGGTTGGGGAGGTGGAGCTGGATCCTTCTTGACAGCACTCTCATCTTGCTGCAATAAACAGAATAGGGTATATAAGCAAATAACTTCATATCCATAAATTTCAAAATTATGTACAATCCAAATTACAATAATTCTTACATTTGGTACAGGCATTAATGTCACTTGTGCGAACACCTCGTCCGTGTCTGGTTCAGCCTATTTCATGCACAAAAATAGAAGCACAAATCAGCTAACTCAAACCCCATATGACAGAGATCAAACAACAAAATTATTTATCAACTATCATGAATTCGTACCTTCAAATTGACATTAACTACACGACAAAGGATCTTTGACGGAAGATTATAAAGAGGCATCTGTTGGTCTGTCACTTGATTAGTGGAGGCCTCAACCTGATCAATAACCCAAAACAATCCTTTTAATTACAAGCTGGTTAAAAATTATTTAAAAAATTTCAACCCAGCAAAACCCTCCTTAAAACCAAAACATGAATTTCCTAAGATGTAAATGAAATAATTGTACAGACAAAAAAATCTCCCACTTGAAACATTCCTATCTTAGTTCACATTTACAAGAAATCTATTATAAATCTGAAGACAATTATTAAAAGAATAAAAATATTTAAAATAGAAAGATAAAACACTCGTATGGAGCTGAGACCAAACCTGTTCAATGTGCCCCTGAGGAAAATAATACACAAGCTCATCTTCACGAGGAACCGTCACAAGCGGACCAGCACAAGCGCGCCAAAGCTCCTTGTAAAGTGCCGTATCCGCATCAACTACAAACAAACAAACACACAAATTCAAAAACTAGATCACTTAAAAACTCACACGCAAACTCGCCGGAAAACGGAACTAAAGTCGCCGGAAATACCTTTTACACCACCGGCGGCAGCCGGAATAGATCGAGAATCGCTACATCCATTGTTACGCTCACTAAAACCAGAGGAAAACGTCTCTCCTCTGGCGTTAACCCTACTTGAAACCTCCGAGGACGCCATTTCTAAGAAATATCAACCCAGATCTCTCATCAGAATCGTATATCCGTTCCGACCAAACCCTAAATCCAACTCCAATCGCACAAGCAAACAAAAACCCTAAAATTCAGACCAAAAAAACTCAAACTACAATCAAAGATGAGCTGAATCAGCAACCAAATTCGCTTGAAAGATATTTTGCTGTTTCTCTCGATTACACCACCAGAAATCGTGTCTGGTCTTAGTCTGTCAGTGATTCACATTTTCTCTCTCTAAACAATAAGAGAGAGAGGGAGAGGGGATTGGTTTTTGCAGCGGCACCACAACCGTACACACACTTCTTTTGTGTTGATGAGAGAGAGTTGGGTTGAGCCTTTCGATAAGTAGAGGGTAAAAAAACTGCTATATTTGCAATCATTTAAACCGCGCGTCATGTCAACCGGCTATTACCGGTGATTTCGACTTTCTGTCCGAATTTTACCCTACTTCACTTCACGCAGCTCTCCCTTAAAGCGGGAACACAATATTTTTATTTAAACATCACAACAGTGAGTTCACACTAGTTAACATGTTGCAGTATTTTCGTGTGCACAGATAGATATATAGGGCCCGTTTGATTTAGTTTATTTATGCGTTGATGATTTATTACTTATTATTTATAATTTATGATTGATAATTTTTGACTGATGAGCTGATGAATGATATTGTGTGATTTAGTTTTTTTGAAGTGTTGATGAGCTGTCATGTCATAAGTAAGTATGACTGTTTGATTAATAAGCTGAAAAAGTGTTTAATGAAATTATAAAGACTATAATAAAAATAATAATAATAATAATAATAATATTATTTTATTATTTTTATTTTTATTATTATTATTATTGTTATTATTATTATTTATTATTATTATTATTATTATTTTATCATCATTATTATTATTATTATTTTATTATTATTATTATTTTATTATTATATTATTATTAATATTATTTATTATTATTTTTATTATTTTTATTATTTTATTATTTTTATTATTATTATTACTGTTCATACGTGTTTTTTGATTTAGCACTTGGCTTAATGCTTATGACTTATAAGGAAAATAGTGTTTTAATTGGCTTGTACATGACTTATGACTTATTTTACCCAAAATAAAATCAAACAGTTCAAAAATGACTTATGGGGAGTAATAAGTCATAAGTCATTTGAAATAAGTCAAATCAAACGGGGCCATATTATTGTTTTATATTTTGACATAAACAATATCGTTCACAAAAATGAACGAAAATTTTCGTTTATGAACATGAATGAATATTCCTTCATGGTCTAATTTGTCCCTCTTCTCGTTTTTCCTATTTAAATCAGATTCTTTTTTCAGCATACTCCCGATCTGTTTTTCTTCCCGCTCATTTAATTTTTATTTAGAGTTAATTCTACTATATATTCGTGAAATTTAACTAAACAACGGTGACGCTGCCAAAAAGTCGAATCAGCTCAAATCCAAGCGATAGGCTGTACTCCGGCGATTGAATAACCTGAAAATAAAACAGAAAACGTAAACTAAGTCGGGGCTTCACCGGCGAAGGCCCTCCGGCGTGAGAGTAAGTTCACAGTTTGTAGAGAGAGAAATCAAATTGACAGAGCTTCGAGTCAAAAATATAACGTAACAGAATATGGAAATAATGGCTTGTATTTATAAGGATGGATATGTAGAATACATGTTGAACTTGGATTGTAAAGAGATAAGATATAATCCTAGGAGGATTATATCTGTTGGAGATCCCTTATTTGACTTGAATTGGTACAGGAGGTTACAATCCTGATTGGATTATAACTGCTTATTGTCCTTGTTGGAATAGGGTGCAGCTCACGTAGGTATGCCGTGATACAAAAATTCCTTTCCTCGTCATACGCAGGTATGCCGAGATGCAAATACTCATTTCCTCGTCATACATGGCCATTTCGATCCATGATGAGCCGGGGAAAGGTTGAGAAATCAGTGGAGCCCGTCGTGATGATATCGTAACCGAAGAGGCACCTCGTCCTCAAGGGAGATGATCTAGGCCTACGAGAGAGGTCTCCTCGGCCCTTTGAGTTGGGCTTTGTTTATGCTTGCTTGCTGAGCCTTGGTCGGCCTTGTTGATGCCGAGATAGATGGATGAGGAAGCCCAGGCCCTATCTCGTGGCTGAAACTAATGGATTATGTTTATGGCCCAATTCACTTAGGCCTTACCCGGATAAGCCCATATTCGTATCTCGGTTTATACTGTTCAATGGCCCCCGACTTTCTAGCTCGGCTATGACGAGGAGAAAGTGATCTCGTCCTCGAGTATGAGAATACGAACAGGTCGTCACGTGGCAATGTCGCTTCAAATGTGTCGCTCCATTATCCATCGGTTATTCAGTACAATGATGAGGCATGGTCCACTATGCTCTGACACGTCTTGGAAACCACCACCGTATTTAATGTTGGGGGCCCCATACCCGTTGACCCGTTTTTGATTCGGGTTTAACCATTTTTGTGAGTATATAAACAACGCCCACCTATCAATTTTTCTCTTTATTGTTTTAGGCATTTGAGAGCGAAACCCCAAGGTTTGAAAAACCCCTTCGTGTTCTGAAGCATTCAAGTTGCCCAGAATCCCCAAAAGCTTCCAATTTACCGTTTGATTTCGTTCATCTTCACAAAAACAGGTATAATTTCTTTTCCTTTTCTTGTTTCTGCCTTTGATTTTATGTTTTCTAGGGTTTTGGTGGACTTTGATCTTCGAATCCGCCATTGTTGAACCCTTAAAGCTTTTTCTTTCTTGATTTTCTTGAATCTGTGTTTGAACTTCCTTTTTCCCCTTCATTCCCCCTTAGAAATGGCTCGTTCTTGGGACCATAGCCCTCGATTCCGTTATGGGTACCACAAGGGCAACCTGAGGGTTTACCGGAGAGAGAGAAGACCATAGTTGTTGGTGTACTTGGCAGAGATAGGTGAAATGTTGACGAGGTATGGATGTACTAGAATGTATATCCATTATCCGGACAAGACGAGGATAGACTGAGTGGATTCGTCGTCTCTCAGTATAGTATTATTTGAAAGTAGAGCCGAGATGATTGAGCACATCAATTTGTTTTACCCGACTTCAGATCACCTTAATCGTCTTTGTTTGAGTGGTAAGGCTCCCTCCTCGGCCTTATTATAAACGACGAGGAGGGGCATTCCTCTTCCCCGTCTTGATATCAGCCTTAGATGATTTAATTGATTCATGTTCCTCAGCTTTTTACAGATATGACGGGAAGAGGGAGTGAGGCCTCCACGTCCACCAAGATCGTAGATGCCTTCGTCGAAGAAGAGCAAGTAGAAGGAAGAGGGAGAGGTGGCCGAGGTAGAGGAGGCCGAGGTGGAGCTACTCATCCCTGGCCAAAGCCAGTTAGGGCCGGGGACCCTAGTTGGAGGTCCTATACTCGAAGTATGGAGTGGATAGGAACAAGTATAGATTAACTTACGTCGGTCGTCCCACTTTTGAGAATGAGAGGGAGAAGAACATGTTTTATTATAATGATAACCACATTCACTTCTACTTTAAGCAATTCCAGCAGGGACTTCGTCTCCCTTTAAATCCTTTCATCAATGAGTTCCTAGGAAATATGAGAGTCGTCCCGGCTATGCTAGAAGCCAACGGGACTAGGGTCCTCGTTAGTTTCATTGTCTTGTGTCGTAGTTTAGGTTTTGTGCCTACCCAAGCTACCTTCCATCATTTCTTCTCAATCATTTACACCAAAGAAACTAGGTTGATAGTGATAAGGAGTGATTTAAAGAAATCGAAGATCATTCTACCGATGTCTAGCAATATATCTGGCTGGGAAAACCATGCAATAAGGTGGAGAGCCGACAAGGCTGGGAGTTCCCTTCTCCTGCTGATGAGTCTGCTGCCCCTAAGAGAGTGTTACGGGCTGAGTGGACCTCAACCTTGATTAAACATCTTATTGAGTTTGCGGGGGTAGGCTTGCTCGATTAGTGGTCCGGTCTAAAAATACACAAAAAAGTCAAAAGTTTGAATGTCAATCAAGACCTCCCTCAAGCTACGCACTTTTCAAGAACACGCCCCAAAAAAAAAAGAGAGCTCGAGCAAGGGCTCACAAAAAAAAAATAATAAAAAAAAAAAGAGAGCTCGAGCAAGGGCTCACAAAAAAAAAGAGCTCGAGCAAGGGCTCACAAAAAAAAAAAACAAAAGAAGCTCAAGCAGAAGCTGCGAAATTGAGGTCAAGAGCCCGACGCCAACAAGCGGCAAGGAATCTACGAAAAGGACCGTCAAAACGACTTGTCAAGGGAGCATTCAACCTCTCGGCCAAGCACTGAAAGCCTCGGCAAAGGGATTGCCGTCATGGCCAGAGCCTTCAAGTCCGCGAATGCAACGAGAAAAGTCCAAAGATGGACGCCGACAAAGTGCACGAAGCAAAAGCAAGCGGCAAGCAAAAGATCTTGCGTCTCGATAAAGCTTTAAAAGTAAATCACAAATCACTAACGGTTACAACATTTCTTGATGAGTTCAAGCACGGTCTACTCTCAAGTTCACAACATGCTAAAAGACAGCTTAATACATTTAACTAATAATGTGTTTGCAATGCAATGAATGGATACCTAGGAGGTCATTCCGCGCCATCTGCGCTTGTCCCCTCGCCATTCTTTCCTTTCTTCCCTCGTCCCCGGCGAGTCTTCTTTCGCTTCACGTGAACCAACTCTGCGTCTCTCGGTCAGAGATGCGGGGTCCTCCCGTAGAGTCAAACAATCCGGTAGCTCTCGGGGCTTCATTCGCCGTGCTTCGGCTTGGATCTCCTCCTGCGAGTGCGCAAAGAGGACCTCTCCTGTCGGTCGGTCAACTCTAGTCTCGTAGTCAAACAAAGTGTCTCCCGTCACATCGAAAGGGTCGAGACCGAGGCCGGAACTCTAAGGCAATAGCTACTACGGCAACCGGGTCCCAGAATCGCTACACGCACGCTCTCCAAGACCACTTGGGACTGCCCTTGACACCTTGCTCATGCCGGGCCGGTGCGAGTCGTCAGCCTGACGCTCCCAGACGTCTAAGGAGTACCGCGGGAGGGAAAGCGGAATACTTCCATACCCTCGGAAAATACAAGAAGGCACACAGAAGTGCCATACAAAGAGGAACTACCTCCGCGGTAGCAAGGTCATCCCGGCCCAACAAAGGCTCTGCTTCATCCCAAGCTGCCGGGAAACAAGCGACGGAATATAGAAGGAGGACGAAGACAAACACTGGAATTCGACAACGTAGGACCCCTCTGCAAGATCCTCCTAGTCTCGATCCTCCGGTGCGGAACCCACCGGCGGATCTGATGCGTACCAAGGCTGTGCCATCCATCTCTCCCGGGCGGGTGATCCATATTCAACACAAGAGGTCGGCGAGCAAATGACCACGGGCTAAACGACGTCGGAGCCTCGGGCGTAGCTGAAGTCTCTCTCGCGGCCACAAGGTGAGCAAAGCGGGGCTTCCCCTCTCATGAACCGATCCCCGGTTGCCGGACGGTCGATACCATGAAGAGTCTCCCCCGGCACCAACGGGACAATATCCTCTCCCGGCTCTGCGGTGCCCTACCACATCTAGCAAGCGCCATCGCAAATGCGAGGCGACCAGGAAAAGCGTCGCCATCACGCACAAGGCAAATGCGTCCCAAGAGACATCACTCTCATCATCTACCATGAACCGCTCCGGCAGCTCAGAAATGTCGATATGACCCGAATCAAGGATCATGCCATGCACTTCTTCCAACGAAGTACGAAGAAAGCCTGCAAGCTTCACGCTCACCGCAGGACCACCAATCAAAGGAAGCGAGATGGCCTCCACCTCTGGTCCCCCCATCAAAGCCCGAAAATCCTCAAAAGTGGGCACCATTTCATTATAGGAGAAACAGTACACATGCCTCCTAACATCCCAGAACTTCGCGGCAGCCCGCAACAAATCCCAATCAGGAACCAACTCCTTAAAAGACCAAATCGAGCAAAGACGAAACCTTACCTCGAAAGCCCGTCTCTGATGCCTCATACGACGTCGCATCCACGTTTTCAACTGCTCAAGGAAGTGTGTTTGCCTCTCCTGCGAAAGCCTCGGCAAAATTCTAGGGACGTACGAAGAATCCATGGCAAAAATGGAGGTTCCTAGAGAAAATGGGGAAGAAAGCTCGAAAATGGCTGCAAATGGGGAAATGGGGAAGAACCCGGACCTTTGGAAAGCATTTATCTCCTTCCCAAAAGCAAGGTTGGTCCGTACGGACCTCTTTGCATGCTAGGTATGTCCGTACGGACCTCCTTGCAAAAGAACCCATTTTCCCGGCCAAACGGTACAACAACCACTTGTCCTCGGCAAAACCTTGCTCCAAAGCGCCCAAACAACGGCCCAAAGCCATTCCCGAGCAAACATACACTACCCACAAACGCACTCTCGGCTCACGTGGCATGCCTGAAAATATAATAATAATAGCAACCATTTCTAGGACAAATCCGGGAATCACAAAATGACATTACATCTTAAAATAAAATCTTTGTTTGCCATGCAAATACGTGTGTTTTATTACGGTACCCATGAATGTACATTTGCTAAACAAAAAAAAGAGGGATATGAAAAGAGGAAAGCAAATGAATCCTAATCGGACTCCTCGGCATCATCATCATCCTCGCCGAGGTCCTCCCGAGGAGAGAAGTCGGGCATCCCGGCGAACTCGCCGTCACATCCTCGTCGTCGAGAATACAGAGCACCCAGGAGGCTCCCACGAAAAGTACTCGGAAGGATCAAATCCGGCGAAAGGATCAAAGAAAGAAGGCTGCGAGGAACCCTCGCCTGTGCGCCATGCGGAGGCATGAAGCGATAAAAGAGTTTGCTCCTCGAAGGCCTGCGGCTCCCGAAGACGTCCGGCATCCATGCTATGCCGCCCCTCGAAGGCCCCTCCTGCTGCGGCTCCGGCTCGGCTCTAGGCGGAGGAACGTCCACGGAATGCCTCGAAGGCATAGGCTCGTACGCCGGCACGCGTAGCGGAGACCGGCAAGATATCTTCGAAGCCATCTTCTTCGCAAACGACCTCATCGCCACGTAACGGCGAGTCAGCATATCATAGGCTCTCCCGGGACTGCGCGACAAGCGAAGAAGGAAACGCTCGGCAATACGGTTATACTCAACAACAAAAAGAAAAATACGGAAAAGATGTCCAAGATGGAAAAGAGTCAAGACACGCTCACCGATCTATCGGGAGTCCGCTCGTATGCGGCGGGCTGCTCCGAACGAGTACGAACGCCCTCCTCCTCGATCCGTCCCCGCGGACGTACGTGAAATCCGGCCCCGGCATCGGAACCTGCAGGGGAGCTGCGGGCCGGCCTCTCTCTCCGCGCCGGTACCTGCGGCGTCCTCAGCTTCCTCCTCACGAAGGCCCCGTACTCCTCTCCATACAAGATGAACTCCTCGGCACCCACACCGCCAAGGTACCTCTCAAAATCGAGCACGTCCATATCTCGGGAATCAAGCATCCCAAAGGGAGGGTCCCTCGGAGCCACGGGAAGCACACCGGGGCCATGCTGCCAGAAGACCCGCTCCCCCAGATACATAACATCGCGAGTCGAAGCCGCGGCATCTTCGCTTGGCTGTCGCCTCGGGAGCCCCCTCAAACTCATCCCCCTCATACAGAGCCCACGGGAATAAAGCGAACCCCTCAGGGCTACCCCTCTCCAAGCGCTCCTGCACATCCCGTGGCGATGGTGAGCTTCCCCCTGCGGTCCTCCTCTTCCTCGCCGTACGAGCCCGGCCCGGCATAGCGGAGTGCGCGGCCTGACCCCCGGATCTCTATCCCGGGAAGCCTTTGGAAAACCTCATAGAACCACACATGTGACAAAAAACGAGAGAAGGCTCGGTGCAAAAGAAAACGGAGAAACGACAAGTTGCTAAATCAAAAACGGCAATAAACTCATACCTCCAAAGCAAAGTCAAAACGAGGCCAATGAGCGCGCGCACCCGGCTAAACCGGTCCAAGGAGAAGTAGAGCTCGGCCGAGCTGCCTCGCCCCAAGC
Source organism: Adenophora triphylla var. japonica (assembly GCA_022495995.1). Taxonomy (NCBI): domain Eukaryota; kingdom Viridiplantae; phylum Streptophyta; class Magnoliopsida; order Asterales; family Campanulaceae; genus Adenophora; species Adenophora triphylla. Next base: position 213,069 of record JAFEMH010001609.1, on the reverse strand, counting down.
AATATCACGAGATCCTATCCGGGTCAATCAAGCTCTCCAAAGCAAAGGGAGCGCGGTCGCGTGGTTCGAGAACAAAGTCTCGGACGGTGCATACCACAAAAAGGAGCGCGCCCAGCCCGCTCCGCCGTCACTGGCCGGTACCGGATGTAGGCCCAATGCGGCCGTGATCTTCGGCTCCACGTCGCTATATAGCATCCCGGGCCCTGCGAGGACGAGGCTCAAAGCCCGGCGGCTCGGTCGACACACATCGGAGATCATATCTCTCCACCGTCTGAAGCCCTCCTTTGAAGGAAAGCCGTGTCGCGGCAAAATCGGTCGGCGTCACTGTCACCTCTCCCCGGCTCGAGATGGAAGGTGTGGGTGGTATCCGCTTGAGTACTCGGAAAGGCGAGGAAGACGCTCTTTGTTCTTCCTCGTATCGAAACTCCGGCCGGGTTCTCGACGAACACCCCCGAGGCCGAAGCGTAGACCCGGCCTCACGGGACTCGGCCTACCGTCCACGAAATGTCGGGCATCATTTGCCACAGCTCAACAACAGCCTCGAGCGATCCCCGAGTCTTCATCCTCTTGGCCTTCCCGGCCATAAGCCCCGCATCCTGCAGGTAAACACAACAAAGGTACATCAATCACAGTACTTAATATAAAATGAAAGGCACAAAAGGTTCGTCCCAACACGGAAAGCAATGAAAATAACCCGTCACAAAACACGGCACACATTGCACATATTTTTCACATATATCCCGTCACAAAACACGGCACACGTTGCACATATTTTTCACATATATCCCGTCACAAAACACGGCACACATTGCACATATTTTTCACATATAACCCGTCACAAAAACACGGCACATATCGCACATATTTTCCCCACAAAGTCCGTCACCCAAAAACATGGCACACACGGCACGACACATAATGCATAACACATTTTTTCAAAAAAAAAAACCCGTCCCTACACGGCACACACTTTCAGACAAAACCCGTCACAAAACACGGCACATGTCACATTTTTCCACAAAAAATTATCACTACACGATAATTTTTCTCATAATGTACATACATAAATAGCATACGGTACAAAACACTAAAGCATGCATTTCATTAGAGAGGCACTTTATTTTCACAAATAAAAGCTAATCTACACATTTCTGCACAAAATACACATACCCACAATTTTTACATGTCCATTTTCAACAATTCATCAAGAATTTCACAAAAAGGCATAAAAAAAAAAAAATAAATAAATAAAAAATATAACAAAAATTCAAAAATGCGAAAAACTAAAACCTAGTTCTAGCATTCAAAAATTCGACGAGGGAATCAAAGCGGAGCCGTTTCTTACCTCCCAGACGTTCATAGAGCGACGATTGTGCACCTCCCGGGATTCGGATACAAAGACATCGGGTTCTTCGAAGATGGAACGAACGAAATCCAATTTCTTTGAAGCTCCATCCGTTGCTCGACCACTTCTTGGCTGCGTTGACGACGACTCCTTCGAGATCCTTCAGCCATGGCAAGCAATTCAAGCAAAAAAAATTGTTGATTTTGGTTAACAATGGAGGATTTTCTCTCTTTCTCTCTCTCTGGTTCACGCACGGAAGAAGAAGAAGGAATGGGGAAGGGCTCGACATTTAAACACAGGTCAAAACACAGGAATTGTAAAAAAAGGTGGTCCGTACGGACCTCTTTGCGGCCGAGGTTGGTCGTGCGGACCTCTTTGCGAGGGTGGCCAAATTACTTTCACCTGCCCTTATAATCTTTGCCCCAGTACGTCACGAGGCCTTTTCCGGCCAAATCCAAGTGCGAGAATGGTCCCTAACCCTTCAATTCAATCCAGGCCGTCGGCGTAAGACCGGTCCTCGCCACTCCAGCGGCAATTGACCACGGCCGTGAAGCGTAAGACCGGTCCTCGCCCAGCTCCAACGGCAATCCAATCCCCGGCCGTCAGCGTAAGACCGGTCCTCGCCCAGCTCAGCGGCGACTCGAAGGAGCTTGACACCTCCCGGCACGAATCCCGAGCATAAGACGCCTCCAAACGCTCAACGGCAATTCAACCACCACCGCCGCTCAACGGCAATTCAAGAAGGAGCCAACACCTCCCGGCCACGAATATCAAGGCGCTAGACGCCTCCAAGCTCAGCGAGAACTCGGCCATTTGGCCCTCGAAAAGGAGGTCAGAGTCATCTTCTCGGCGCGAGAAAGGGCCCTACGAGGTCATGCATCCCAGACAATTCAAGCACGGCGGTCGGTGTAAGACCGAACCTCGCCCGCTCCAGCGGCAATTCAACCACGGCCATCAAAGTAAGCAGAGCTCCTCCACGACAAGTCGAAAGGGAAGTCATACAAGGCTTTGCATATCCCCGGCACCGGCCATCATCCTTGCCCGCTCCAGCTGAAAAACAAGCGCGAAGGAGCCGACACCTCCGAGTCTGAGTCCCAAGGCACGAAGCGCCTCTAAAACGCCAAATGGTGAAGCAATCACCGGCCGTCATCCTTGCCCGCCAGCGGCAACGCAAGCCGCGGCGATCATCGTAAGTCCAACCTACTACTCAACATACAAAAACACAAGGCATCTACGTCTCTCGAAGCCTGAGGCGGCCACGCCTCCTGGCTAACGGCTAGAAGACGATTCAAAAGTCCTCGCGCATTACATCATTGCGGCTAGAAGACGATTGAAAGTTCTCGCGCATTACATCAACCGCCGCGAGAAGACGATTCAAAGTCCTCCCGGCGTGGCACCCACCGCCGCTTGAGGAAAGACGATTCAAAGTCCTCGGCGTGGCACCAACCGCCGCCGAGAAGACGATTCAAAGTCCTCCGGCATTAGCACCTGGCCGCCGCCAGAAGACGATTCAAAGTCCTCGCGTGGCACCAGCCGCAATCGAGGAAGACGATTCAAGTCCTGCATGGCTATCACCGGCCCAGAAGGCCTTAAACCACCCGATTAGGAAAATCGTAAAATTTCCATCCCAGGACACCACCACGTCCTCACAATTGACCTCGGCGGTCACCACATTTTAGGACACCACCACGTCCTTACCATTGACCTCGGCGGTCATACAACACTTCAGGGCACCACCACGCCCGCACTCACAATTGCGACCTCGAACTACGACCCGAGGCTTGATTCCCGCCGGGATACGTAGGAATCCTATCACGAGGGGTCCGGCCGTCGACCTATGCGGTCACAGGACACCGCCACGTCCGCACACGAGTCTCGGTTAGAGGACTGGCTCACGTCCTCGTACGCAACACTTACCCCACACGAACTACGATCGAGGCTTGATTCCCGCTAGGGATACGTAGGAATCCTATCACGGGGTCCGGCCAGCGGCCTAAACGGTCCGCATGACGGGACACCGCCATGTCCTCACGCAGCTGACCTACACGGTCACCTTCTCTCTCGGCACGCGATCCGAGATCGGGACCACTTATCTTATCGACGACCCCACTTCTTTCATAAGTGACGTCGCCGAGGGCTTACGTAAGTACCCCAATCTGGATCGCTCTCCATCCCATACGACAAAACCGAGGCAAACTTCCGGAGGTCATAACTCCTTAAATACGAACTCAGATTGAGGCGTGCCATATATGGTTGGAAAGCTCTCGACGAGCTAGCTTGCCATCACATTCACAAGAGCATGGAAAGTCCGTACGGACCTCTTTGCATGCCAAAAGGTCCGTACGGACCTCTTTGCACCAGACATAATCATTACGAAAATCCCCTTAAAGTCCACGAGATTCCCTCAAATCCCGGAAATCTATAATTACCTAAGAGGTCCGTACGGACCTCTTTGCATTTTTCCTACACTATAAATAGAGGGCTCTCCTCCTCATTTTCACACACCTCCCACTTCTCTCTTCCTCCCTAGGTCTTCTGGCTTCCCCTGTAAGTCCTTTCGAGGCATTCCCGGCCCCTTTCGGATCCTTCCGAGGCCTTCCGAGCCCCCTCGTGGTGCTCCGAAGCCTCCGGCGCTCCCGAGACGGCTCGCTGCGCCCAGAGCACTCTCGAGGTACTGCGAGGCCCTCGTGGTACTCCGAGGCCTTGCACGGTCTTTCCGAGGCGTCCGGCTCTTTCCAGGAGTCAAGCCAGAGCGATCCCGAACCACGCCGAGAAACTACGCAGTGACTCACTGCCACCACAACGCACGCCGAACCTGCGCCCGAGTGATCCCGACGATCCCCACGCACGCCAGAACCTTCCGCCCGAACGCAGCCTTCTACAACCTCCACGACTCACGCGAAGTTACGTCATGTTGCGCACAACCGGTCCCTCCCGAAGCAATCCGTCCATCACAGGAGCTACTCCGACCTCAAACACTATTCCCTGCGGAAGACAGACACGAACCAACATTGGTAAGGCTTCCTTCCTACACTATTTTAATATATTTCCATACATAGCATACAATGTAGACATCCGTCTGACATGCATTTTTAAAAGCACACACACACACACACTTGACATTTAAAGGATATTAGGGGTATCAGAAAGACTCGTTTTACGAGGCTACTCGGAGTGAGCTCTAATATTCTAATATTCTCTTCCGGGGAGTCATCGACCTCAGAACTCAAAATCTCATCACACAAAAGCAGTTTAAAATTATCTTTAAGCGATGCCCTTTCAATGTTTTGGGCTTAATAAAAACGGCGTGGCGACTCTACAAAACAAAAACGGCGAGACACTCGCTCCAACGCGAAAGATACCAGATGCCGGGGCGCGATTGCGCTGCCTCTCGGATCCGGGTAATTTCACCAAGGAGCTGATTAAGATGAGGAGACAATTAGCTAAGGCCTCGGCTGTCTCTCAGAGAAAGGACGAGGCAACTACTCGTCAACTCCTCCTGGCTACCAAGGGGGATGTCCCCTTGCCCGTCAAGATGATAGGGGAGGCCGTAAAAGTTGAGGAAGAGACCTCGGGAAGCCGAGATAAACAAACAACAGAGGGGCATAGCCCCCATATTGCAACTGATGAGACCGAGATGCACACTGATATCCCGTCTGCCGAGGAGACGGGCCTCGTTCAAAGGTCCTCGAGCCAGAAGAGGCCTCGTTCTAGTTCTGTTGAGGAGCCTCCTTCCAAACGAGCTGCTGATGCTTCAACCCCTCCAGCCCTCACCATTCAAACCATCAAGTCTTATCCAGATGCCGTGGAGCTTGCTCGGCAGTTTATAACTATGCCTAAACCGCTGAGAGGCCTCCCCTTACTTACCAGGTAGGGCGCTCATGTGAGGCTGGGCCGAGCTCCTGTTCAAAGGGCACTAGACAAGGAGGCTTATGAGAAGCTGGTCCGGGACAAACCTAGCAAGGAAAACTTGATTGGCACGGAAGGGGCTGCTGATCTCCGAGGTGACTATCTCGTACCTTTACTTCTTGCGCTTTGTACTTGTGTGATTTCTGACGTTTTTCAATATTGCAGCTTGCCACAATGTCGACCTACAAGAATGTGCTTTATAGGGCATGGACAAGCAAATGGATGAGCTCAGGGCCGGTCTGAGGAAGGGAGAGACCAATCTGGCAGCAGTAGCCGAGGAGCTGAAGGCCAGGGATGCTGAGCTAGAGGCAGAGAAGGCGGCTAAGGCCCAGGCCGAGGAGGAGGCAGCGAAGAAAGCCGAGGACGCCCGTTTGAAAGCCGAGGAAGCCCTTCGGCTAAAAGATGATAAGATGGCTGAGCTAGAGAAGCTCCAAGCCGAGATAATGCAGAGAGCCAAGGTGGCTGAGGCTAAGTGCCGAGAGTTGGAGGCCATCATTCCCTCCAAGGAAGAGGAGGTCATTGCTCGTTTCAAGAATATCCAGGGCTTTAAGGATGCTGTTAATGATAAGACGGCCACTATGTTCCAGGACGGCTATCTTCAATTGGCCCGACACCTTATGGCTGACCCCTCCCATGGTCTGGATCTGAAGGCCATTGCTCGGTTTTTATGCCAGGACGGGTACGATGAAGCAGCTCGGGCTCTTCACTACCTTGTTCCTTATTCTGATTACAACTAGGGAGTGATGGCCAGGATGGATGCTCGAGCAGGCCGAGATCCTTGGGTTGCTCCATCCGTTGATCCTGATAACCTTAATGCTTTAATAGAGAAGAACAAGGACGAGGATGAGATGGAGGTGGGGGCCGAGGTGGGTGCTACTGAGGAGCCAAATGAGGAGACTCAATCCAATGTTTAAACTGAGCAAGTCACCATTACCACTGACCTCGTATTCGAGCTGAATGCTGATGCCAGCGAGAAGGCTTTCTTCGGGAAAATCCCTCGAAAGAAGTCTTAGAATTTTTTTATTTCTTTTGATGTAATAGGTTAGGACCTTGTAATTCTCTTTTGAATATAAATGAAATGTCCTTTCCTTCCAATTCATGTCGTCGTTGACATTATGAACTGTTTGAATGCTTGTTTGTGGGCTTTGCACAAGTACCAGCATGCTTTAGGGGGGAGCCGAGGAGGATTCCTCGTACTTCACCCTTCTGTATAGGACGAGGAGTCTAGCTCGATCTTTAAGAGTTGTGGCAATTTTGCCTATCAAGTCGTTAGGCCGAGGTGGAGTTCCTCGGTCTTGACTGTTTAGCCTCAAGTCATTAGGCCGAGGAGGGTTCCTCGGTCTTTACTGTAGGGGTATTTTCTTCTTTTTTCGACTCCTTATGCCGAGAAAGATGACTCGTACATAGGTTTTTGACGTGGTATGCCTGTAGTCATTTTATGACGAGGTGTTTCCTTGTCTTGACGTGAGGTAAGTCATCAGGCCGAGGAGGGGTCCTCGGTCTTGACTGTTGGGTTTTTTCTTATTTTTCATCGCCCTATGCCGAGGAAGATGACTAGTACATAGGTTTCAGATGTTCTTGCCTGTAGTCATTTGAGTCGAGAGGTTCCTCATCAAGACGTTAGGCTTCCTTGTTTTTCATCTCCTTACACCGAGGAAGGTGACTCGTACGTAGGTTTTAGATGTTGGCCAGTTAGTCGTTTGTGCCGAGGTAGGCTAGACGTTTGGCTTTGTTTTTGAAGAGTCGAGGATAGGATCCTTGTCTCCCCGTGTTGTGCCAGTAGTTGGTAGTTGCCTTGCATGAAGAAGTAAATTCCATAAACTGAAACTGATTACATTGAACTGCAATCCTACCATACTGAAAAGGTAAAAGACTAATAATCAAAAACTAACCTATTACATAAAATAAACTAACACTAATGATAGTATTTTCGGAGATTATCGGAATGCCACGGATGCTTGAGCTCTTTCCCCTCCTTAGTCTTTAATATGTAAGTCCCTTCTTGTATGACTTGAGTTATAATGTAGGGACCTTCCCAATTTGGTGAGAGCTTGTTCCGTTATGCCTTTCGAACGGTTGCTTCAATTTTTTTAAGTACCCAATCGCCTACTTTGAATACTCTTCTGTTGACCCTCTTGTCATGGTATGCCTTGGTCCTTTGTTTATAATTCAACATTCTCATCTGCGCAGCTAGTCGTTTTTCATCTATCAGGTCCAGGTCTAGGAGCCTATTGACCTTGTTGACTTGCTCGTCGTAATGGGAATTTCTCACAATATGGATAGCCATTTCAGCTGGTGCTATAGCCTCAGAACCGAAGGTTAATGCGAATGTGGTTTCCCCGATTGGCCCCTGGGTGGTTGTGCGAACAACCCATAAGCCGAGGGAAAGTTTGTCCAACCATCTGCCCTCGCGTCCTTTAAGGTTTTTAGTAAGGGCTGTTAGGACCAGTTTGTTGGCGGCCTCCGCTTGTTCGTTGCCTTGAGGTCTGCTAACTGATGACTTGGCGTGACGAACTCTTACTCTGAATGACGTGGAGAATTAGAGTCCATGATCCGAAATAATGTGTGTGGGAGCCCAAAGCGACACCAGATGTGGTCATGGACGAAGTTGATTGCGTTCTCTTCCGTTATCTTGGTCAATGCTTTTGCTTCTATCCATTTGGAGAAGTAGTTGACTACTACTATCACATACTTGCAATTACCTCGGGCGGGAGGGAAGGGTCCGATGATGTCGATCCCCCACATATCAAATGGCCATGTAGGTATTACAAGTGTTTGCTCAATCGTTGGGAGTTTAGGAATGTCAGAGTATCTTTGGCACTTGTCACATTTTCTAACATAGGCTTGCGCGTCCTCCCTCAGGTTTGGCCAATAATAACCTAGCAAGATGATCTTATCAGCTAAGGTTCTGGCCCCCGGGTGTCCGCCGCAAACGCCTTCATGTACTTCAGCCAATAGATTCTCAATTTCCTTGGGATAGACACACCTCAGCAGGGGCTTAGTGAAGGATCGTCGGTAGAGGACTCCATTCATCACAACGAATCTTGACAATCTCTTCTTGATAAGTTTAGCTTGCGTTTCATCTTCTGGCTCTTCTCGATGTAGTTTACATAGTCATCGATCCAGCATCTCTCCTCTCTATCTAGGAGCATGACTTGTAGTCTTTCATATGCGGGTTCTTCAGTAAAAACTACGTATGGATTGGAGTTGGACTTTGATACATCCATAGTCGCTAGTTTTGATAGAACATCCGCGATTTGGTTATCTTTCCTGCCTATTTGCTTGATCTCGAAGAACTCCAGCTTTTTTGCCATGTCTAGGACCATGTCTCTATACTTGGTAAGTACGGGATTTTTGGTGTTATACTTTCCCTTTACTTGTTTGACAACAAGTTGGGAGTCACTGAATGCCGCCACTTTAGTTGCTCCATAGAAGGAAGCCAACTCGAAATCAAATATCAAAGCCTCATATTCAGCTTGGTTGTTGGAGGCAGGGAACTTGAATCGGATGATGTCTTGGATGGTGTACTCTCCTTCAGGACTTGCTAATACAACTCCAGCTCCGCTTCTCTCCTTCGTAGCTGATCCGTCCGTGTACAAGACCCAACAGTTGGACGGGAGTTCAATGGGAGACTCTTCTTCCTCCGTTGTGTTATGCTTATGGGAGGTGGGAACGTGTTCACCCATGAACGCAGTCTCGACCATGAAGTCAACCAGAGGCTATGCCACGAGGGTCTTCCTTGGTTGGTAAGTGATATCAAACTCAGTAAAAGCGGTAGACCAATTCAGGAGACGTCCGGAGCCATCCAACTTATGCATAATTTTCTTCAACGGTTCATTGGTATACACGGTGATGGGATGTGCAGAAAAGTAGGCACGTAGTTTCCTTGATGCAATAACTATTGTGTACGCTATCTTTTCCACATTGAAATATCTGCTCTCCACGTCTGACAATGCTTTAGAGATATAGTAGACTGGTTTCTGAGTTCCTTCATCATTTCTGTTGGTGTAGTGCCCTAGGCGTTTAGTTATATTTGACTTATTATCTAAACAGCTATGTAATCGTGTTTATCATTTATTATAGAGAAAGAATTATTTGGTTCATTATATGTTTTGCATGTTTATTATATTGAATTGCGTCCCTATTTGTTGAGAACAACTAGTATAAGTTGGTAGTGGATAATCATGGAGATGATTATATGCATGTGATGCACATTACACTTATGGATACTTGCTAGAGAACAAGTATTGGACATGACCTACCGATGAGATTTATGACATGGTCAATAGTCATATGTGTCATGAATAAATCTCATGATAGTCGTGTTATTGAATCCTTAGTACCTGAGATTATCATCATCTTCCACATGATGAAGATCGTGTTTGATATAGTCTAACACTATCTTTAATCGGATAGCAATAAGGGCTATGTTAGCACGATTGGATTCATGTAGGGAAGAATGATAAGTCAAGACGGAATTTGTCCCTCTTATGAAGAAAGATGTTTGCTTGGGCCCCTCGATGAATGATGTTGATGAAATGTGTGGTCGTACTCAAGTGATTTGATAGAGAACAAATTCATTTGGATAATCAACATATTCGGAATCGAGAAAGCATTGAACGAAATGAGTTGACCTAGACCATGACTCATGTTCAATTGGACATCGTGGACAAAGGGATTATGACATTGGATCTATTAAGGAATCAAGCTTTGATGTTATATTTAATTGGGTGGACATAATGATTTGCTAGAAGTCACTTATGTCTTGTGAGGTTGATGTTTCAACTCACTGCCAACATAAAATATAATTCCTAAAGGGCCACACACAAAAGAATGAATTTGATCAAAGGAAATTGAAATTTGGGCGGGTCACGACTTGATTTGGACAGAAAGGATGTATCGCGCGAGACCCGCCAGTCTCGCGCAGGACAAGGCTTCTTTGTTCAACTCTAGTTTTGGCCGTAGCATTGTAACGCGCGGGAAAGTCTGTCTCGTACGGGACACGGATTCTATACGAATCAAGTGGATTGGACCGTAACGTTGTACCGCGCGGGACACGCCTGATTCGCGCGGGACAAGCGTTCTGTTCAGATCCGGTTTTGGCTTGGATTAGGTGGATATTTACAATGTATAAATAGGACCCTTCTCCCAGCCAATAGACACACGGTTTTTGAGTTTTAGAAACACAAAAACATTGATTTTGATTGAGAATCAAAGATCAAAAACACCCAAATCCTGGAGTGTTGAAGTTAGGGGCGTGATTGCCAGGTCCGCTAAGGGTTGTGTTTGGGAATTGGGGAAAGGTTTCATTAGCCCCAAGTGGCAGACTAGCGGGTGGCAGGCTTGAGATATCGGGATATCCACTTGGAATGCCTGTCCCAGCTAAGCATGGGGATTTTTGGTTATGGCTGTGAGGCTCGTATAGAGGCAGAGGATTGAATCCTGGGGGATACCGAGATGCGTGGGATGCAGTTGAAGCGAGAGGCACGTATGCGTGTCTTTGTTGGTGCGAAGCTTGATGTGCAGAGCCGGGAAACTGACTGTGCTGAGGCGGGCATGTCGGAGCTACTTGACTGACGCCTGAGTGGAGCTTTGAGCGAGAGCTGCTTTGCGTTGCTGGGATCTCGTAGCTTGGCGGAGGCGGGACCTGCTGATAGCTTTGAGAAACCGGGGGAGCCGGTATTTCTTCGTCTTCTATGAGAACGAAGGTTCCATTAGGTTGGGGCACTGCAACGGTCCCTCGAAGACGCAGGGTGTCTACGATCCAGGCTTGCTGCTCTTCTTGGCACTTCTTGATAGTTTCGAAGGCTCGCAGCACCTCCTCCATTGTCTGGAGGTTCCTTAGTGGCGGGGTTCAGTTTCCCTCACTGTTATCTGTTGATCCTGCCATGGGGGAGTAGCGGACGGTGCGGACCGTTGAACCGGAAGGGCTGTCGGACCTTGTGACCTCGATACTGAAAAGGCGGCTTCCGGGTATTCTCAACCACTCTCGGTTTGCTGGAGGGGGTGACGGGTAAGGTTTAGACATGGGAATGCCTTTTGGGATAAAAGGGGGAAAGCTCACGTGACATGCGGTTTCCGTTTTTATCATTTTTTTTTATTTTTTTGTTGTTTTAATTTACTTAAAACGTGTTTTCTTAGAGTCTTAGGTAGGTTGAAAAAGATTGCTCTTCTTTTTCGCAACTATGCTAGATCCTGGGTCAGTGGAGACCATCTGTGCGGCTATAAGTCCCTCGTTTTGCACCTGTATTTCGACATCCCAGGGTGGAAAGCCCCGGGTGAGGGTCTTATAGGGCAAGCGGTTTCCACCGGCCTAAAAGGAAAAATCGAACCTAAGGACCGAGCCTGTCATGTTCGTTTTAATGCGTTAGCCATGTGAATAGTGAACCGAGCCGGCCATTGAGTCAAGATCGGGTCAAGAGTTCGGCATGACCTCTCTTTACCTTGCTTGCGCAAGGGATCTGTGACATCAGGCGTTGGCTGGGTCATATCGTCATGGCTGACGTATTAAAGGCTTGATGACATGGTGTGATGATGTGTCACTAAAATTTCCTCGGGAGAAATTCGATTTTTTGCGTTTCTTTGAAAAACCAAATAAAACCCGGAAAAAGACGGAGTCGCCACGCCATTTTTGTTTTAAGGGCCAAAACTTTGAAAAATGCCCGAGATTAGAGATTTGGGTTCGGAGGTCATGTTACACGCCGGGAAGGACGTTAGTGTGCACCCGAAATGCCTCGTAAAACGAGTCTTCCAAGCTGAAAATCATTTTTGTTTGTGTGTGTGTGTGTGTGTGTGTTTTGGCCAAAATAATTTGAAACTCAGAAAAGTAAAAATTGGGATATCTTTTTAAGACTTTAAACTGATCCCATGGTTTTTTGGAAGATTTTTGGATTGAGATTTGGTACTCAAAAGACCTTTTGAAGTTGAGAGTCACTTCTGCCAGAATGAAAAGGGCAGTGGACCTTTGATTTTGAAATGGATTCAAGGGCCTTAAAACTTCATAATCTGGATAAACTCAGAGAATGAAAGTTATTCCAGACACCTTAAATAAGATTTTTGCGAAGGAATTTTCCATTTTGGAGAAGATTTGAGGGGTCAAAACCTTCTGGAAATCTCAGATATGAGATCTGGATTCCCAGAAGCTGATGAACTGGCCTCTAAAAGAAAAATTTAAAAGAGGAGTTTTACTCACCCAAAAAATAAAGTAAAAATATGTCTGGAAAGCTCTGGATGTTGGCTACAAAAAGTGTTTTATAGTCAACACCAAATTCTAAGTTTATCTGTGTCCAAAAATTAAGACAATGGACTGGGGTCTTGGAAAATTGCTACTGGACAGCAACTTCTCAAGAAAGAAAATATGATTTAAAAGGGGGTTTTTGCATCCATGCTTGTCCCCATTTCCCTAGGTTTTGGTTAGTGATCACTTGACATTTTAGTGGTGAATCAACTATACCAAACCATCCTTGGGGTACATTAGGACTAAGCATTTCATTTGCTTGGGAAGGGGAATTTTATCCTTTGAAAATGAGATTTGATGCTTGAAAATGATTTTTAGGGTTTTGAAAATGCATTTGCAAGTAAGTAAGAACACATTGAAGAAAATGTTGATCCTTGTAGAAGATCATCCATGGAGATGAACTTCCATGGTGATCTTCTTGGATCAAAGACAAGAAGATGAATGAACTACATTTTGTAGTTTGAAAATGCATGCATGGATGAGAGAATTTAGGGTAAGGAGAGGGAGGTTATACCTATCTTCCTTGTGTTTTTGGTGTTTAAAGGCTTGAATGCAAGAGTGTTTGAATTTGAGAGTGAGTGGGTTTGATTTAAGTGAGTGAAAGTTGGGAAGATTCAAGAGAAAAAGGTGACAATTCTTAGAGAATTCTCACTGTTTTCTCAAGTATTTTCGCTAAATGCTGTGAATTATGTTCTTGGTCCCCTTCTTTTTTGTGACTGGAGGGCTCAATTTATAGCCCTCTGAATTTTACAAAGGTATCCGCGCGGATAGGACCCTTCAGCGTGCACTGTTCATTAAATGATGCTCCTGGCTTTGGACACAAAGAATAATCTTTTCAAAATTCAAATTAATCAGCCAGTTTTTGTTTCCAGCCATTTCTATTTTTGGTTTTTCTTATTTCTTTTTCTTTTTTGATTTCTTTCATTGGTTTATCCTTTTTTGGCAATCCCTAATCTACCCTTACTTGGTTAGAAATGTTAGGAAAGTTAGGAATTGTTAGAAATGTTATAACTTTCGTTAATTTTCTAACGAAAATACTAACAAGCTCAAATTGGAGCACTTACACATGGTGTCATGTGAGCATGGATGTATATCCGGGACGAAACATCGTCTGGGTGTAGCTTCGGAAAATCAAGATCGGGTCAAGATTTTAGCATGACCTTTCATCGCTTTGCTTGCGCAAGGGATCTTGAGTTCCGAGCTTCGACTCAGAAAATGGTCGGAATGGGACATGTATCCAGGCTTGTATGACACGGACTGGGTAAAAACCAATGAATCTGGACAGAGTGTGACTCAAGACTCAAACGTGCAGGGTTGACGCTTGGCTAGGATGGGATGTTTGGGATGATCCCGTGCGCGTCCGAGAGGCGTAGGAAGGCCAAACGAACTGCAACTAAGACCACCCCGGGTTAAGGGTTGTAGTGTGCAGTGTATCCGAGGCATCAGTGCGCGTAGAGTGCGGTGTAGCAGGCGGCCGGTGCAGTAGTGTGCGGTGTAACCGAGGCGACGGTGCGAGTAGTGTGCGGTCTCTAAAATTCTTTTCGAGTAAAACAGAAGTTTTTGAAGAATTTTAAATGTATGTACACAGATGTATATTGATGCATTTTTTTGTATTTTTATTTTTTTTTGTAAAATAAAAGTAAAGCACATGCACACACACACAACAGTTAAAGAGAAGGGGTAAAATGAAAGTTTGACCCTCATCATCGTTTTAAAAATCTTTTGTTTTGTTTAAAAGTTTTTTAAAACAAAATTTCCCCAGCAGAGTCGCCAACTGAAATTACCCGGGATCCGGCTCGCGCGCGGAGGCCCCGGCATCTCGCATTCGTGCGTCGCGTTCGGGAAGTCGCCCGGATCCGATAGGCAGCGCGTTCGCGCCCCCGCATCTGGCTCATTCCGTTTTTGCGTGTTGGAGGTGTCTCGCTGTGTTTTCGCTTTGTAGAGTCGCCACGCCGTTTTTATTAAGCCCAAAATATTGAAAAAGGGCATCAGTTTAAAAATAAATAAACTGTTTTTTTGTGTGATGAGATTTTTGAGTTCGGAGGTCAGATGACTCCTCGGGAAGAGAATATTAGAATCTTAGAGCTCACCCGAGTTGCCTCGTAAAAACGAGTCTTTCGGTACCCCTTATATTCTTTAACTGTTCTCTGTGTGTGTATGTGCTTTTAAAAATGCATGTTGTATCGGATGTCTACATTGTACACTGCTTTATTGAAATGTATTGAAATAGTGTAGGAAGGAAGCCTTACCAATGTTGGTTCGTGTCTGTCTTCCGCTGGGGAATAGTGTTTGAGGATGGAATAGTGTTCCGGTACGGACCGGGATTGCTTCGGGATGAGCCGGTTGTCTGCGGACAGAGTTTCGGCGTGTGTGGGGATCATCGGTTGCGTTCGTGCAGAGGTTTCGCGTGCGTTGGGATCGCAGGGATCACTCGGGCAGAGGTTCAGCGGGCGTTGAGGTGGCAGGGATTACTCGGGCAGAGGTTCGGCGTGCGTTGAGGTGGCAGGGATTACTCGGGCAGAGGTTTGACGTGGGCCGGGATCGCCGGTTTGACTCGAAAAGAGCCGGAACGCCTCGGGAAAGACCAGGCAAGGCCTCAGAGTACCACGAGGGGCCTCAGAGTACCTCGAGAGTGCCTCGGGGCAGCGCGGGAGCATCGCGGGAGCGCTCGGAGAGGCTTCAAAGCACCACGAGGGAGCTCGGAAGGCCTCGGAATGATTCGAAAGGGGCCGGGAGTGCCTCGAGAGGACTTAGAGGGGTGCCAGAAGGCTGGGGGGAGAGGAGAGAAGAGGGAGATGTGTAAAATGAGGGAGGGGGAGCCCTCTATTTATAGTACTCAGAAATGTGCAAGAAGGTCCGTACGGACCTTCTAGGTAATCTAAGATTTTGGTTTTCCTCGATTTGAGGGAATAAGTGGACTTTAAGAGGATTCTGAAATGATGGTGTCTGGTAACAAGAAGGTCCGTACGGACCAACCTTGCATGCATAAAGGTCCGTACGGACCTCCCATGTATTTCAGTAATGATGCTTCCCGGGATTTGAGGGAATAAGTTGGACTTTAAGGGGATTCAGTAATCATTGAAGCAAAGAGGTCCGTACGGACCACATATGCTTTTCCAATTTTTGAAAAATTCCTAAAAAGTCCTTTTGTCCCTTTTTGTCCCAGAAAGGTCCCTCCCTTGGTTTGGCTGGATGTTTTTGAGGGTTTTGAGTGTCACGGGTCTTTGAGACTGCGTTTGTGAGTCTGCGGTGTTTCCCGTGTGCTCGAAAGAGGGTGATCCAGATTGGGGTACTTACAATCCCTTCAACAAGTTAATTGACCACCTAATCATTTTCTATATCAAGTCCAATAAATCACCGTTTCCTCGTGAGAGGTTAGCTTTTTCAGGGGAATTTAGATTGTCCTTAGATAGCTCGAATTCTTCATATACTAGGTCTGATTCCCCTGTTTCTGTGTCTTCTGTAGAAATGGAGGCCAACGACCAACAAACTACACATTCTGCATCGTCAAGCTCCTCCTTTGGAAATATTGTGGACAAATTTTGCTCCAAGGTGGTCCCAGGTCGCAATGAGAGGGGGTATGTGACCCCTAGACCCGCTATTGGCAAGAAGAATGCTGAATCCCGTATAAGGATTCTTCATGAGCATTTTGATGTTCCTCAGGTAGATTTCTAACTTACACACTTTTTCGAGAAGGAAAGAAAACTTCAATCGTGGTCGCATTGGGCTCTTAGCAAGACAAAAGTGACCTTATACTATGGCCAATTTGAGGCAGGTTTGAGACTTCCATTGGACCCTTTATATGTGAGTTCCTCGAGTGTATGGCCACGGTCTGCATGTAGCTCGGGGCCAATGCAGTTAGGGTATTGGTGGCATTTGCTAGGATAAGTAGGTTCATTGGGTACGAGCCTTGTATGTATGTATTTAGGAAATTCTTCAAAGTGGTGATGAATGATAACATGGGGAATTAACACCCCGGCCAGAGCCAAGGCCCCAAAGCTATTTGTAAATTTGCCCGACAAGGTTTCATGGTGGAACAACCACTTAATATTGGTGGAGAGTGGGAAGAGATGGGAGTTCCCTTTGCCCGAGGAGAATTCTGAGTCGGTAAAGGAGGAGGATTATTGAGTCCCAGAGTGGAGTGATGAACTTACTCGCTGGTTGACATTGGTGGCTCGTAGGAGCACGGTGAGCTGGGCCACTTTAGAGTCGAGCAAACACTACTACATCCAGGCTGGGATAATGATGGGGGGAGATGGAGAGGTGGCCCCTCTGGTTCCAACTATAAGGAGCCTTAGGTATCCAGACTGGGTTATACACGAGAGAGAAAGGTTTGCCACCTAGTGCCACTTTTGCAAAAGGAATGCCGACCATTGCAAGAACCTGTTCCACTATGGCGGTTAAGTGTTTTTTCCATTTTCTGTTTTGTTTAACTTCTTGCTCGCAGTTTTTATATGTTGAATTTCTTTTTTTTGTTGTGTATTTCTCACTATGGAACATGAAGCTCAAATGGAGAGGATCGTTGATTTGGGAGGTCACAGAAGGAGTAAGAAGGAGCATGGGAGAGCCAATACTAGGGCTAGTAGGAAGAGTGAAGCCATAGCTCGAAATAGAATGCTCCGAAAAGAAGGAGTGGGAATGATCCCAATAGATGGATCTGGGCAGATGGAGCTCATTGAACCGCAAGCCAATTTGAGGCCCCAAGGTCGGAATGGGAGGTCAATATGCAAGTGGAGCAAAGATCGGGATCCGGGCTACCTCAGGAGCCTAAGGGATAGGAGACACCACCAAATTTTGTCAACTTGGAGCCGACATAGAGGATCTCGATGAAAATGAAGCCGACTTGCCTCTCAGCTGGACCAGAAAAAGGTCTCGAGTTGAAATAGTTTTTGACAAGGCTGGCACCTATAAGGATTCCCGACAAGCTCCACCTACCAGAAGCACCAAAGAGGTGCAAACCTAGGTGGAGAAGTTGAGTGACGTTCATCCCCTCACTGGGATCAACTCCTTAAGTCGTCAGTACCTCGAGATGGGACTGGGACAGGTTATTGTGAGGCAAGCTGCTGATAGGGACCTGCTCGTAGACTTTGGAGAAGAGGGGCTTACCCTATAAGAGTATAGTGACCAGTCTGGTCTTCGTGCCTCCGAGGTACCACTTAACCTTTCTCTTTTACTTTTCCCTTTGTCTAACTCGCCATTTTACTGATCGCTTTAGTTTTGTTTCGCAGTCCTTGGTCTTGACTGAGCAGGCAAAGTGCAGTTGGAGGGCTGCGTTGGAGGAGCAGATCGCTTCGGACAACTACTCATGAAAAGCTAGGGAAGCTGCTGAGCTGAGGCAAAAATTGAGAGATGCTGACTCCCAATGCCAGGCTCTCCAGACCTCTCATTTTAACGCGGAGAAGGAGAGTGATGAAGCATATACAACTCTGACGGTGGCAAAGGAGCATCTCGCTCCCCTTCAAGCACAGGTGGATTCTTGGACTCCGACCAAGGCAGCTCTGGAGGGGGAGGTCGCCCTCCAGAGCTGCCTTGATTGGGCCATAGTTGATCCTTCAATCGAGATAGGTGTTGACAAATTAGCCCAATGGGCCTTTGAAGATCGCTACGATGAGTTGGCACGCTCTGGCCATTCCATTGTCCCTTATAATGTTAACGACCTAGTTATCATCTCTAAACAAGATGCATAGGACGAGCTTGAGCCTGGGTCGCTCCCACAGTTGAACAGAGGAACTTCAACTCAATTATTCAAGAGCTTATTGAGGCTGATGAAGCTAACGAAGAAAGGGAGGTCACTCAGACCAAGTGTTTGAGGAGGTGGTCCAGCAACGACAGCAGTAAGATTGATTTTCTCTTTTAATTTTTTGCAACGAACAAGTATCAAACAATTTTATGTTTATGTTTGATAGCAGGGCATTGGACCGATTTGGGAGGCATATTTATTTATAATCCTATATATTGTCTTGGTCTTGGCCCACTTTTGGGAGACCAATTTCTTATGTGCTAGCTGACTTTATTCATTTATGTTTGTGCCAAGTGTTTTTACTTCATTGTCGAACTAGCACAATAGTGAGATCGACCAAGGTTTTGGTCGGACCTATTTTGGTAATGAGATTGACTAAGGTTTTAGTCGAATATGTCTAAGAATGAGATTAACTAAGGCTTTAGTCAAATCTGTCTAAGAACGAGATTGACTAAGGCTTTAGTCGAATATGCTTAAGAATGAGATTGATCAAGGATTTAGTCGAATATGTTTAGTAACGAGATTGACCAAGACTTAAGTCGAATCCGTTCAAGAATGAGATTGACCAAGGCTTTAGTCGAATCTGTTTAAGAACGAGATTGACTAAGACTTCAGTCGAATCTGTTTAAGAACGAGATTAACCAAGACTTCACTTAAATCTATTTAAGAACGAGATTGACCAAAGACTTCAGGCGAATCTGTTTAAGAACGAGATTGACCAAGACTTCAGGCGAATCTAGTTAAGAACGAGATTGACCAATGTTTTAGTTGAATATGTGTAAGAACGAGATTGACTAAGGATTTAGTTGAATATGTTAGAGAGTTTGAGATCGACTAAGAATCGGATCTGAATTAAATACATTGTAAACACGGGGCATTAATGTGGGTAAAACTTCTTTGGGGTAAACCCGTTTTCATTGAAGAAGTAGCTCCTTACATAGAGAACAAACTTCAAAAATAATATCTAATCAAATGGTTAGCATGCCAAGAATGTTTTAACTCGCTTCCTCCAGGATTTCCAATCATGTAGTTCCCTTCTTTGACTACCCTTGTGATGACGTAAGAACCTTCCCAATTTGGTGATAACTTGTTTTGCTCGGCTTTGCACCTTGTCACATCCATTTTCCTCAAGACGTAGTCTCCTACGACGAATGAACTTTTCTTTACCTTTTTGTCGTGGTACCCATTGATTTTCTGTTTGTAGTTGACCATTCTAAGTTGAGTCGTCATCCGCCTCTCCTCGAGCAAATCTAAGTCGATCAACATGTTGGAGTCATTCTGATCAAATAGGGCAACCCTTGATGTAGGAATCTGTAGCTTGACTGGCGCCATGGCCTCCGATCCAAAGGACAGAGTAAATGAGGTTTCCTCGGTAAGCCCCCTAGTGGTTGTGTGAACTGCCATAAAGCAAGGGTGAGTTCGCCCAACCATCTACCTGCTCTTTCGTCTAAGTTATTGATTAGGGTTGTCAACACCATCTTGTTGGTCGCCTCTGCTTGTATATTACCTTGTGGATAAGCGACTGAAGAATTCCAATGTTTAACACCCGACCTGTTCATTTATGTCTCGAAAACTGTTGAAAATTGTAGCCCGTTGTCAGATACGATTGAATGTGGCACCCCAAAACGACACCAAATGTAATCATGAATGAAGTTGATGGCGTTTTCCTCAGTTATCTTGGCCAGTGGCTTTGGTTCGACCCACTTGGTGAAGTAATTAAATGCTACTATCACATACTTACAATTTTCACGGTCGGGTGGGAAGGGTCCGATCAAGTCTACCCTCCAAATGTCGAACAGCCAAGCAGCAATCACAGGAGTTTGCTCGGTGGTTGGTAGCTTTTGCAGGTTGGCATACCTCTGACACTTGTCACATTTTTGCAAGAACTCGCGAGCATCTTCTATTAAGTAAGGTCAGTAATATCCCAATGTAATTATTTTGTCCGCCAATGTTTCAGTCACTTTATTTTTTTATAATTAAAATACCTACTTGATTCATTAATTAATTGTCTCGATTTAGTACAAAATTCTTTGCAAATGAGGAGTATATTTCCTCCACACCACTTCAATGAAAATTAAAATTTTGAGAACAAAATTTAAGAAAAAAGTATGGAAGAGGACTGGTAAAAAGAGATGTTGTACATATGAAAAGTAAAGTTGAAAAGATAATGAGTGAAAGAAAAAGTAAGTTGTACAAGAAATATCATAATATTTAAGAATATATTGTATATATCAATTAGTTATTGTTTACCAAACTAGAGATATTGTGTATATCAATTAAAGATTCATATCAATTAGTTTAGGAAGATAATATTTGTGTAGATCTAAAATATTCTAAAAGATTATCTTCTCTTATTGTAACCTTATAAATATATAACTCTTGTATCATAATAAACAAAGTCTTTCATATCAACCCTTATTCTCCCACGTATATCTAGCGACAAAATCCTAAGCCGCCCCACCTCCCTCACCACCATTGGTTCCGCCACCAACCATCAAAACCCCACCCTCCCCCACTCCAAACATCACCCTCGGCAAACCCTCATAGCCGAAACCCTCTCCCCTTCCACCACCAACCTGCGACGAACCCTAAGCCGCCCCACCCAAACACCACCACTCACCTCCGCCATGTCCACCATTCACTCACCACCCTCGGCAAACCATTATGCCGAAACCACTCTAACTCCATCACCCACTCACCTCCGCCTTCTCCACCATTTATTCACCACCCTCGACATAACCTTTAGCTGAAACCCTATTTTATATTTTCTTTATTTTCCTCACCAACAAAACAACCAACCTTCGAAAGAACCCACAGCCGACCCACCCTAACTCCACCACACAAGTTTTTGCCACTCTACCATCTCCACCATCCATACACCATCACCCTCAGCAACAACCCTAATAAACCCCCTGCTCTCCAGCTTCCTTCTCCACCCTTCTAAATCGCACCACCCTCAGCAAATCATAATGACTGAAACCCTAAACATGTCCACCTCGACAAAACCCTGGATGTTGCTATCTCTAATGTGATCACTCTGTTTACCACACCAAACCACTACCAACCCTTTTTGTCGTGTTCGAAACCCTAGATATCGCCCCTACTTGCGGCACAACCCTACAGCCGCCCCACCCTCAAATACCACCATCGGCATAAACCCTAAAATTGTCGAAACCCTAAAACTCACCTAACAACTGACTTCTACCATCACCACCACTTGGCCATACAATGATTTTGAGAACCCACAACCCCATCGTCTTCAACATAGTCATGCACGCCACCACCCTCCCAAAACTCGTTGGCATCCACTACCACCACCATATCACTACCTCGGCTGCGAGGAACCAACTACAAAAGCCCTCACTCATCCAATCTCAAACCCAATCTTTAATGGCGCCTACAACCCTTTCTTTGGCTCCATACCACCTAGTTTAGACATCGATCTAGACACTACCCTCAAACCCTTGGCAAAACTGCACAACCCTGCTCCACCCAAAACATCACCATCCTCGACACAACCACTAGTCAAAACCCTAATGTTTTTATTTTCTTCAAAAAAAAAACTCTTGGTGTCATCATACCGACACTCACACCAACCAACTCAGACAGACAACCAGTTGATGCCACCTCTGATGCTATAACACCAATAACCACATCACATCAGAAACCACACACACGTCCATGAACTCGTCCATCTCCGCCTGCTCCATCAAACCCGGTTCATCTCATCACTTTTTAAGATTGGACTTCTCCAAGGATCGTACATCTGGCGGGTGAATATAAGAAATATCATAATATTCAAGAATATATAGTATATATCAATTAGTTATCGTTTACCAAATTAGAGATATTGTGTATATCAATTAATGATTCATATCAATTCATTTGGAAAGATAATATTTGTATAGATCTAGAAGATTCTTAAAGATTACGTCATTTTATTGTAACCCTATAAATAAGTAACTATTGTATCATAATAAACATAGTCTTTCATATCAACCCTTCTTTTCACATGTATATGATTGACTTCATCTAATTATTCTTCACTCCAATAAGTTGATTGATATTGTAAGTATAAAAGTAAAGTAAAAAAGAGAATGAGCGGGAGGAATAATAAAAAAAAACTTGTCATTTTGAACAGCCTCCATTGAGGTGGGGCGTATCAAAATAAAAATTAGTCTCAAATTAGAATTGAAGGGAGTATATATAAAATAATCTCTTTGTCCCAATTTAAGATTTTTACTTTCTTTTTTAGTATGTCTCAATCAGTGGCACAGTCAGAAATTTTCGTCAATGGGATCAAAGATTGCATAACAAAAAAAATGTAACTGTGTTTTCGTCAAAGGGGGCAAAAAGAAACTTTATTGTATTTTTTCTTTTACTTTAAAGAGGACAAATTTTAACAAATTGCACTATACCCCCATTTTTCTGTAAATTTCGCACTAGAATTTTTTTTACTTTCTTAAGACCAATGGGGCAATTGCCCCCTTTTGTCCCTTGGTAGATCCGTAGTTATTAGTTGTTTTATTCACTGAAATGGACAATGAGATTCACCTATACACTCACAATAATAACCCACTTAATATTTTTTACTAACTTTCTCTCTCCTACTTTAATTATATTGATAATATATAATTTTTTTAATCTCTCTTCTACTTTAATTATATTAATAATATATATATATATTTTTTAATCTTCATGTATGTAAAGACAACTAAAAATGGATAAACGACTAATTGAGCTAACGTACTATAAGATTTTTTACAATTAGTGTAACATACTACGATTTGACATTTTAATGTAACATACTTTATCATCTCATCTATACTATATTAAAAGCAAGAAAGTGGCCAACATGGAAATTTGGCGCTCAAAAACATCAACATCAAGTGGTTAAATTTGGAAATCTATCAAGGGTATTTTAGTCATTTACGTTCGTGGCATAAATGTAGATATTAGACATTAAAATCAATATCAAGTGCTTTTGATTGGATGCATGAATTTACGAAAAAAAAAATTCCCCAAATTCTTTGACCTCAATTATTTTATAATAAATTAATAAAAAAAAAAATTTACACCAAAATTCATAATTTTTTTTCATCTACAAATAGAGACTAATTTCATTTTATTTGGACACAGAAAAAAATCTTCTTTCTTGAATATAAATCAAATATTTTATAATAATTTTTTTTTAAAAATTTTTTTCCACCTAAAAACTTTAAAAAATTTCCTCCAAAAATAGATACTACTTTCATTTGATTCGGACACAAAAAAAAATCCTCTTATTTGAAGTGCATGTCAATATTTTAAAAAATAAATGTAGTATAAATAGGTAGTTTGAAAGAGGGAGATGAAGAAGTGGATTGGGTTTGATGAGGGAGTGTAGTGTTTGGGAAAAAAAATCATTTAACATATTGTTAGTTATTTTTTTATTTTGATTTTTCTTCTCAAAATTAAATAATTTAAATTTAAAAAGAATATTATAATTTTGTTCATGATGAGTCAATGTAAACAAATATGATATTTATTTAAAATAAATCTTTTATTTTAATATAAATCAAATATTTTATAATAATTTTTTTTTTAATTTTTTTTTCACCAAAAATCATAAAAAAAAATTCCACAAAAAATAGAGATTACTTTCATTCGAGTATGACACAAAAAATAAATTCTCTTCTTTGAAGTGCATGTCAATATTCTAAAAATAAAAATAGTATGAATTGATATATTGAAAGAGGGAGAGGAAGAAGTGTGTTGGGTTTGATGAGGAGTGGATTTTTTGGGGAAATTTTTCATTTAACACAATTGTTAGTTTTTTTTAAGATTTTGATTTTTCTTCTCAAAAATAAATAAGTTAAATTGAAAATGAATATTATAATTATGTTCATGATGAGTTAATGTAAACAAATATGATATTTATTTATTATTACTATTTTTCGTATACTAATAAATGATAATTATTTTTTTATTTACAAAATTAATTACTTGATTGTTACATTGATGGAATGATGTTTTTCTGAATTGTGACATATAAATATATATAGTTGAAATTAAATATCTTTACATATATAGAGTTTCAATCATTCAAAATAAAAATATATTGACTTATTCATTTATTTAAGCCACTATTAGATTTATACATAATATATATTTTTTTTTCAAATGATTAAGATAATTATGTATGTATGATTGATTAAATGGTAAGAGATATGAAATATTTTAGGGGTGAAATGAGATTACTCTGTATATATATTATGAAGATAAAGTCTATTAGGTGATGTTTTTTTCCTTTAATTGATTGTAAAAAACTTTGTTTACAAAATTAATTATTTGGTTGTTACATTGATAGAAGGATGTTTTTATGAATTGTGACAGTATATATATAGAGTTGAAATTAAATATCTCTACACACATAGAGTTTCAATCATTCGAAATTATTAGATTTATACATAATATATTTTTTTTTCAAATAATTAAGATAATTATGTATGTATAATTGATTAAGTGGGAAAGAGATATGAAATATTTTAGGGGTGAAATGAGATTACTATGTACATATATTAAGAAGATAAAGTCTATTAGGTGATGTTTTTTTTTCATTTAATTGGTTGTAATAATCTTTGTTGTAAGTTAAATGATATAACTACTATTGATGTTTGAGTTGAGCTTTCGGCGTTTGTGTAGTGTCGTCTATTATATTATTATGAATACAATTGAGTTGTCGTTTGATAAAAAAATTATTAACAAAAAATAGATATAATTTTTCAGTAATATATGTGAGATGAGTGACGCATTTGCAAATTTTAGGGAGATAGATGAATTTGTGATAGGTGGATGGGGGTGGGGGTATGGGAGGGGGAGAGATGTGAAGTTAACAATTTAATATTTTTACCTTCTTTTTATTAACATCTCTCCATATATAGAGTTGCAAAAATTTAAAATAAAACTTTATTTATTTAATTATTTAAATCATTATTAAATTTTAAAACCATTAAGCTTCGATTTTATTCAATTTCGATTTTATTCGGTTTCGGTTTGATGTCGGTTTGGTTCGGTGTCGTTCGATTTTTTCAACAAGATGAGAAGAACATACATATATTGATGGTTGGATTATGATAGTTACATTCAACAAGATGAAATTTATTAATCCTTCATTAACAAAGCAAGATGAGAAGATGCAATACTAAAGTACTTAAGATTTTCATGACAAATTTAAGTGTTCCACCTGCCACTACAAATAACAGTTAAACTATCGTAAGCATAATTTTAACTCCAAAGCAAGATGAGAAGATGAAATTTATATATATATATTAAAATGACACGTCGTTTTAATAATATCGGTTCGATTCTGTTCGATTTTATCGGCTCGATTTTTCATTTGAAACCAAAATCGAAATCGAAAGTTTCGATTTTTAAATGGTTAAACCATTAACATTTCGATTTTATCGATTTCAGTTTTTTCAATCCAATTTTCTCAATTTCAATCTGATTTTTTTGATTTTTCAATTTTGTTGCACACCCTAATAAAAGGGCAACACTCTCTATGGAGGGGACAATAAATAAATAAAGGCGGCTTAGAGATAGAGAGAGAAAGCAATAGACGCCGTTAAGTTTTGCCGTTTATTTGTGTCTGTTTTCGATTGGATAACATTGTGACATCGTTTGTCTTTGACGTTTGTGGAAAGTTGTTCTGTTTTTATGGTGAAGTGGCCTTGTCGTGCTATCAACGGGCAGCGTTGTTAGGTTAACACACCATGGTTACTTTTTCTGGAAAAACTTCTATAGCAACCCCTGTAATATAATTTATTGACACTTATAACCCTCCTATTTTGTAACTTACACATATGATTTCCATACCCTTTTTGTTTGTCATTCTACAAGTGAGTATCCCTCGTTATCCCGTTATAAGCGTATCTAACTATTTACATGAATTTTAAGAATTTAATTAATTATGTACGTTCCATTGCAAAAGGCTATCACGAACTATATCTATATTTGTCACAAGATACCGATATTTTCAATAAAAATAATTGAAGCAATTTGCTAAAATTTTCTATTATGAATTCTCCACTCACAATAAGGGAAATTCAGAAAATATATATTTTCTTAAAAATTAACAATAATTCCCAACAATTTTTTGATTATTATTTCTTATATTTTTATAGCGAAAAAATATCGTTTCCATTCTATAATTTTTGTGACGATCAAGTCGATTTTAAATTTGGTCAACCGACCAAATGGCGATGACTTTGACACAAAAGTCGTAGGAAAACGGAGACAACCAAAGTTGGTTAAGTTTAGTGGCGAGAATTTGGCGAAGACCGAAGTCATCGCTAATTACCATTTTATCGACGATCTTGACTGTTTCCTAACGGATTTGATCGTTGCTAAATCTGTTTTTTCTAGTAGTGAGTATCCATTACCATTTAAGCAATTATGTCAACTTCTTTAACTAGATTTCTGCAGTTTAAATTACAATAAACTGCGGGACACATATTGACGTGAAGCGGCTAGTTACCATGCATGGATGCAAAGTGTGGGGGGAAAACAAAGATCAACTATTGAATGTTCACAAAGTAGAGGGGGTATTTGTTGTTAGCCAGGAAATATATGAGGGGTTTTATGAAATTTCCCCTAGATTCTCATATATCCAGTTAGGTCCATTAAGGTGACCACTGACCAAATCATTTCCATTGTCAAGTTTTCTTCTTAAATTCTCATACTCGTTTGCTTCCACAAGTTGAATTTTTCGTCTGCCCATGCATTTTCGTTCATGTTGGAAGAGGCTTTTTTCTTTTTTCTTTTTTTTTTATACACAAATTATCAGCTTCGCTGGACTAAGTCTTGGACCTTCAGTCCCTCCCTGGCCTCTCAGTGACTGGCGGAGGTAAAATGTTGAAAGAGCCTTTGAATTGATGGCATATGCCCTAGTATTTTTTTTTTTTTTGAAAAAGTCAAGAGCTCGAACCCTTTTTTTACATTGTAATTAAAATTTTATAATTTGACAAAAAAATAAATAAAAATATCATCATCTTTTATGAGTTGTATTTCAATTAGCTTGTATCATAATAAATTATATTATTAAACTTTTTTGATTTAAAATTATAATAATAAATTTGAAATTTGTAGAATAAACATTACTCCCTCCGTCCCAGCCCAGTGTACACTTATTTCCCTTTTGGTCCGTCCCAGCTCAGACTGAACTACCATAAATGGTATGTCCTTTAATATTTTATATTTTCCCTATTCCACCCACTCATTAACTCCACTCATTCTCTATCATACAATTTATTCAACCAAATTACTATTTACTTCACTCATTCGCTCTCTTCATTTTCTACCATGCATTTTCATTATCTTAATAATATTTCTTAATTAGCGTGCATTGATTAATGATTTACAGTTGGGGGGATTAATGATTTACAGTTGGGTGGGACGGACGGAATATATATCAAGGACGAGGTAAGATAATGAAAAAAGAGCATGTAATTATACGTTTTATGTGTGAAAGCGACAAAAATGGCAACCCAACATAATAGTGAAAAAATAAAAGGCATAATAAAAAGGGAGAAAATGATAACTTGACAATAACCTAAAATGAAAAATGAAAGTCGATTATTATTGCAAAAAAGGAGAACTAAAAATATATTCCCTCCGCCCCACAATAATATATAAACTTTCTATTTTGGGCGTTCCATAATAATATATAACTTTCTAAAATGGAAAGGAATCTTTACTATTCCCTCCACTCATTCTCTCTCCTACATTATTTTAATACTAATATCACCATTATAATTTACTATTCTCTCCACTTATTCTCTCTCCTATTTTATTTTTACACTCACAACACTTTCAATATAATAATTCCTCCTTAATTTCCGTGCATTTCCAAAAGTCTATAAAAAGATGGGACGGAGGGAGTAATCAATTTTATTGCCCCAAAGGGTGTACCATCTTTCTCTTTCTAATACTTTTTACAAATCAATTGCGTCTAATGTTCAACTTTATAATCAATTTAAATGAATATCAAGATGACAATTGAGTAGCAATCAACCACGAGGGTAGCCAAATGGCTTGTGTTCAAGCGACATCTTGAGTAAGTTTAAGTCTTTCTGTTTGTATAGGTCTTGACTATAATTTTGACTATAATTGATATAGGTGATTAGGAAAAAAAAGTGTGTATAAAAATATTTCGAGAAAGTTAAGCATTGATACGATCCTATAAAATACATTGGGCCCTAATAATAAGAAACCATGCCTAATAGCTAATTAAGGTCCAGGCCCACTGGGCTTGGGCCGCCCAAGGGAATTTGCCCTGGCAGCGACATAAAAGGAATAGGCTCCATGGAGCTATTTAAACAGGCCCCGGCGAGAAGGGACGTGGGGATACAGATTTTTGGGGCAATGGGGCCATGCGAAAGACATGGCCAGGAGCTGTCATGCCCGATAGAAGTAAGAGGAGTACGTTGCTCGCGGGCTACCTAGGTTAGGGCGACATGACAGTTGATGTCGCCTATAATCAGATTGTCGCCAGAGCGACATGGAACTTAGGGCGTTACCAGGATGTTACGTTGATTGTCGCCTACGCCCCTAACCCTAAATACTTGTGATGGATTATTGATGTGACAAGGTGAATAGTGAAATTCCACTAAGTTAAGGTTGGTTGAGAGACCTCCTTTGGATGATTGACAAGTGTCCCCCCATGTGCAAGGCACATGGGGGGCTTAGGAGTATATAAAGGGTGAATAGTGCTCATTGCATGGTAGGATCTCTCTCTCTACCTTCTCTCTCTAAACCCCCATTGTTGTACTTTTTTCCTTGTCCATCTAACCTTATTCTCACGCCGGAGGGGGTACGCCGGAGACACCCCCGGCCTAGTTCACGTGTGTTTCTTGTGTGTAGACGAGCTGTCAAGGAGGAAGCTGCCGAAGTATCCATTCTTTGCCCCCGCAACCAAGATTTCTCATGGTAGCATCAGTTGGTTCCGTTGCCGGGACCTGAAATCTTCCTTCTTGTATGATGGTTCAAAGGTTTGTGGATTGTTGGAAGAGCACCGATATTTTCAGTTGTTGGGGTTGACGTTTTAGGGTTTGAATCCATTGGTGTTGGTACAAAAAGTGTGTTTCAGGTTTGTTACTTTGGAAAAAGGTTATTGGGTAGTGGTTTATGATCATTGTTAAGCCCAGAAAGTGCCCAGAATGGTTCAAGAAAAGAACGCCCAGACGAAGGATACCCGCAATCTGGAGTTGGAGACGCCTAATCGCAAGGATACTCGCGGTGCGAGATCAGGAACTGCCCGGGAAGGCGAGGTCCATACTACAGATACCGATTCGGCAATAAGGAGCACCAGGAGGCGAGAAGAAAGAGAAAGAGAAGCGAGAAACAAAGAAAAAGCCGTAGATCAGGATCCCGTTCCGTCTAAAACCCAGAGTGCTAGGGCCGAAGCTGAGAAGTTAAGGAAGGAGAACGCCTATATGATGAAGGTTCTCGCGAACAATGAGAGGTTAAAAAAGATGGGCCAAGCACCTACGGTGATCCCGCCTGAGTTGTCGATCGAAGTGGAAGGGCAGGATAGAGGAGGACGGAGTGCCAGTCAGAATGCTTCTAGGCGAGATGATGGGCGAGCAAGGGACATGTCGCCGCACGGAGATAAAGATAAAGGTCGTAGGCGTCGAAATGATGAAAGGGCGAGATCTGAAAGGGTCAAAAGGAGGCGCGCAGATCGCCTTGAAGAAGGAAGGATTTATCACAAGTCAGGAAATTCGCGAGATGACTCTTATTATTTTGGCTATGAAAGTGATGAGGGATCCACAGCGGATAGAGACTATGCGCCAAGTCGCTCGAGATATTCCGATGACGAAACGTATGTGAGAGAAAGATCGCATCGGTCCAGGTATTCTGACAGAGCTCGTCGGGATGAGTTGTCGATGCAGGATAGAGACCGTAGGCGGCGAGAAAGGAGTGATAAGGAAAGGGCAGAGAAAGCCGCAGAAGCCGAAAAGATTGCAGAGGCCGATCGAGTGGCCGAAGCTTTAAAAGCCGTGGAGGCGCCAAAGCCGCAGAATTGGAAAGGGCGAGAAAAGTGAAGATGATAAGTGGAGGTCCGAAATGGCAGAGATGGCAAAGAAGATTAAAGAGTTAGAAGCGGGAACCAAGCCCCAGGAAATGAAAGGTTCTTATTTGGCCCCATTTGCAAAGAGCATCCAAATTGCCGCCCACGACCACCTTTTCGCATGCCGAATCTACCAAATTATTCGGGGAATACTAGAGCTAACACTCATGTTGGAGGGTTTGAGGTAACGTTGTCGCCACCGACCGATAATGAAGCCGTAATATGTAAGGCGTTTGCGAGCACTCTCGCCGATCATGCACTGGAGGTGGTTCTTAGCGCGGCCGGAGGAATCGGTGTCGGTACCAGGACCTCAAAATAAGTTTTGGCGAGATTCGGTGGGTCGGGAGCGCGGCCGCTCAAAAAACCGAGCTGTGCAGTTTGAAGCAGAATGAAGGAGAGAGTATCTCGGCTTTTACTGATAGGTTTATGGGAGTGGTGAATCGAATTGCTGATGTCAGTCAAAGCGAGATCATTATGTTATTCAACTCTGGGTTGTTGCCTGGGTTTTTTAAGGCGGAATTCTGTATGCGGCTACCCAAGACTACTGGCGAGCTATATGAAAGGGTTAGAGCATATTGCAGTGGTACGAAGGAGGAGGTAGTCAAGGTCTCCCCTCCAGCAGCAGGTCCCAGCAGGAAAAGTGTTAAAGAAAGAATAGAGGTGGTGAAAGAGGAAAACAAGGGCGAGTTAGGAAGCCGCAGCGGAAATCGTTCTGGTGGGGGCAGGAGCGGCCGTGGTAGGGGCCAGAGTCAGGGAAAGATGATCAAGTTCAGTAAGTTGAATACTTCTTTGAGCGAGATCTTTCGGAAAGAGGAATTCCCAGAGCCTTATCCCATCCGAGAAGGATCTTATGCCGCCAGGGATCCGAATAAGTATTGCGATTTTCATAAGGACAAGGGGCATAGTACGGAGGATTGTTATAATTTGAGGAGGATGGTACAAGGGAGGATTGATAATGGCGACTTCAAGCAGTATCTTGAGGGAGATAAGAGGCGAGATGAAGGCGGGAAGAGCCAGGAGAAAGTGCGGGATAGAAATATCGTTGATGTGATTCAGGATCCATTGCCTAGTATTGCTCAGCTTGATAATCAAATTATGATACTGTCGCACAGTTTCGACATTCCTCCGTTTGTCGCTAGCGAGGACAGAGTGATTAGTTTCTCAAGAGGCGAGCTGGCCGCTACGAAAGGTCACGGGAACCAACCGGTGGTCATCACCATTTGTCCGGGAAATAGTGTGGTACAGCGCGTGATGGTCGATTCAGGAGCGAGTAGGAATGTCTTGTATTATGAGGCTTTTCGAAGGATGAATTACACTGATGCAAATTTGGTACCATATAAGGGCTATCTCGAAGGATTTACAAATCATTCAGTTAAGGTTAAAGGAACAATTATGTTGGAAGTGGAGGTCGGAGATGGTGATCTGGTGAGAAGCGAGCAGGTGGAATTTATGGTGATTGATTTGGTTTCCGCATATAATGCCATAGTTGGAATCCCATTTTCTTTGAGTTTTGAGATGGTGATATCGATCCCGCACCAAAGGGTAAAGTTTCCAACCGCTAAAGGTATAGGATGTTTGAAGAGTGAAGCGATCAACGTGGCGAGAAAGAAAAAGGAAATGATGAAGGCGAGGGGGCTTCTACTAGCTCGATGACGACAAAGTCTCATTCTAGCCGAGTTGAGAATCAACGTGATAGAATTCGTGGAGCACGAAGATTGGGTGGAAGCTGAAAGTATGAAGGATGGGGCGGCTTTGATTGTCGCAGAAACAAATGAGGAGGCCAAGCGAAATGAAATGGTCATGTGGCGACACAGGTGTGCAAGCGTAGAGCAACATGTCGCAGGGGAGATGGATCTCGGAAGTGATGTCGCGGAAGTGAGATCGGACATGAATTACCCTGGTGCGGTTCAATTTGTTCAGATGGAGGAGCCCAGGATTGAGGAAATGATGGAGGAAGATTCGGTTGCTGAGTCTGATGAGGATTGTGAAACGGTGGAAGTCGAGGATGGCATGGGCGACCTACAGGCGGCTCGTTTGATAATCTGTGAAGGTGATTCCCTTGATGCCCCGATTAGTAGAAAGCGGAAAAGAATAGAAGTTGAAACTTTAGAAACGCGAGATGAGCCCGAGATTCAGGCTGGCGAAGAGCTTGAAGAGGTAGAGATTAATCGGTATTGCCCAGTGCAGCGGGTTAAAATCGGGAAGCAACTGTTCAGAGATGAGCGAGAAAGATGGTGGAATTCTGAAGGATAATTTGGATGTGTTCGCTTGGCGACCGAGAGGATATGATGGGGATTGGCGAGAACGTTGCTCTGCTTGCTTGAATGCCGATCCCAATGTTGAGCCTTTTAAACGAAAGGGTTAGGCACTTGTCGCCGAGAGAAGGAGAGCCTTGATTGTTGAAAGAGGTTGATAAATTCTTGAAGGCGGGAATCATAGAAGAGATTCGGTATCTGTTTGGTTGGCATGTCTGTTATGGTCCTAAAGTCGAACAAAAAATGGCGGATGTGCATTGATTTTACCGACCTAAACACCTTTGCCCTAAGGGGCTGCTACCATTGCCTAAGATTGACAAGCTGGTTGATTCGATTCTTTGGGCACGGGGTTTTCGGTTTTATTGATGCTTACTCAGGATACCATCAAATCAAAATGTGCGAGAATGACAAGGCGAAGACAGCTTTTCGAACCCCCAAAGGTAATTTTTGCTATAAGATGATGCCATTTGGCTTGAAGAATGCCGGGGCGACTTATCAACGAATGGTAAATGAAGTCTTCAAGTCGCAGATTGGGCGAAACTTGGAGGCGTATATTGATGATATGGTGATAAAGACAAAGGAGTATGATCATGTGTTAGATCTCGCCGAGACGTTTGAGAATCTAAGGAGGAACTCAATGAAATTGAACCCGAGTAAATGCACATTTGGTGTCACAGCGGGAAAGTTTTTGGGTTTCCTGGTAAACAGACGCGGGATAGAGGCTAATCCCAAAAAGATTCAAGCTTTACTGGATATGTCGCCACCTAAGTCAATTCGAGAAATCCAGAGGTTGAATGGAAGGATTATCGCTTTGGGGAGGTTCATTTCCAAGTTGGCAGAAAGGTGTTTACCGTTCTTTAAGGTTCTGAAGGGGGTAAAGAGTTTTATTTGGAATGAAGAGTGTGATGTCGCTTTTGATCAAATGAAGACCTATTTGGGCAAGCCTCCCATTTTGTGTAGCCCTGTTGAAGGGGAGGAGTTGTTTGTATACTTAGCTGCTTCAGACTTGGCCGTAGCCGCTGTTTTGGTGCGCGAGGATAAGGGGGGTCAAAGGCCGATTTACTATGTGTCAAAGGCATTGAGCGAGGTAGAGTCAAGGTACTTTAATGCCGAGAAGCTGGCCTATGCTTTAGTGGTGGCCGCAAGGAAATTGAGAGCTTATTTTGTCGCACACACCATTGTCGTATTGAGTGACGCTCCTCTTAGGAAGATTTTGCAGCGGCCAGATGCCGCGGGAAGATTGTTGAAATGGTCTATTGAGTTAACTGAGTTTGATATCAGATACGAATCTCGCCGCGCAATCAAGGCGCAGGCTTTGGCAGATTTCATTGTGGAGACATCCTTCATTGGGTCGCGTGACGAGATCAGCGGGAATAAGGAGAAGGAGAAAGGGGAGAGTCAGGGTGAGCCTAGTTCGATGGTAGAAAGGGGGAGACCGCCCGATTGTTGGGTTGTATATGTGGACGGCTCATCTTCAAAAGAGAGGGGCGGCGCGGGAATCACCCTAACCTCGCCTGATGAGGAGGTTAAGTATGAGAAAGCGTTGAGGTTTAAATTCAGTGTCTCAAATAATCAAGCTGAGTACGAAGCATTGATAGCCGGAATAGAATTGGCGCGAGATATGGGATTGACTAAGGTTGTGATTCATTCAGATTCCCAGTTGATCGTTAATCAAGTGAATGGTGATTTTGGAGTTTTGAGCGCTGTCTTGATGAAGTATTGTGACTTGGCGAGAAGTTTGTTAAAAAGTTTTGAATTCTGG
Source organism: Adenophora triphylla var. japonica (assembly GCA_022495995.1). Classification (NCBI taxonomy): domain Eukaryota; kingdom Viridiplantae; phylum Streptophyta; class Magnoliopsida; order Asterales; family Campanulaceae; genus Adenophora; species Adenophora triphylla. The sequence continues at coordinate 178,709 of JAFEMH010001609.1, read as the reverse complement.
GAGTTGATTCGGATTGATAGAGCTGATAACTCGCGAGCTGATGAGTTGAGCAGGTCAGCGGGAGCTGAAATACAGAGCACTGCCGATGAGCCAATGATTGAATATGTCGAGATGCCGGTGATCAACAGACAGTCTGTCTTGGAGATTGTCGATGGCGAGAAGGATTGGGTTGTTGAAATGAAGGAATTCTTGAATATGGGGGAGTTGCCGCCAGATGAGAGCAAGGCAAAGTTTATAAAGGCGACATCACCAAGGTTCACTGTACAAGATGGAGTGTTATATAGGAGATCCTTCTCGAAGCCGCTGATGAGGTGTGTTGGGCCGAGCATGGTGCAGAAAGTACTGTTTGAAATTCATGAGGGTATTTGTGGAGGCCATCCTGGTGCGAGAACACTAGCTGACAAAATATTATTTCATGGATATTATTGGCCCAGCTTAAGGAAAGATGCAGAGTTGTATGTTAAGAAGTGTGAGAAGTGTCAGCGATTTGGCAATATTCCGCGACAACCAGCCACCGAGCAGACACCTATTGTACCAACTTGGCCGTTCGACATGTGGGGAATAGATTTGATAGGGCCTTTCCCGAAGGCCAAGGGTGGTTGCCTTTATGTGGTTGTCGCAGTTGATTATTTTACAAAGTGGACAGAGGCTAAAGCTTTAGCGACAATTAGTGAGGATCAGGTTATCAAGTTTGTGCAGGAAAACATTTGGTGTAGATATGGGGTCCCTCGAGCAATCATTTCGGATCATGGTACTCAGTTTGGAAAGAAATTCTCGGCGGAGTGTGCAAGAGTTAATGTTAAACATTGGATGTCGGCGGTTTACCGACCACAGTGCAACGGTCAGGCAGAAGCGGCTAACAAGCAGATCATTGTAACCTTGCGCAAAAACCTTGAAGGAAGGGGAGGAGCATGGCTTGAGGAGTTGCCTATAGCTTTATGGTATGTGCGAACCACTGTCAAAGGATCAGCGGTGAGGCGCCTTTGCCCTTACATATGGATCGGAGGCTATGGCGCTGCCGAGATGGCTGCCAACATATCGGGTTACGTATTATGATGAGGCGAAACGGACAAAGGCGGTGCAATGATTTAGATTTGATTGACGAAAAGAGGATGTATGCGAGAATGAAAATGATCAATTACAAGCAAAGGATGAAGGCTAAGCATGATAGGCGAGTTAATAAAAGGTCTTTTGATGTCGGAGATTGGGTCTTGAGAAGTGCAGAGGTAACGGGAGCCAAGCCAGGTTACACCAAGTTGAACGAAAAGTGGGAAGGTCCATTTCAAGTGTCAAGCGTGGTGCGAGAAGGAACATACAAGTTGCGAAAACCGGATGGAGAGGAGCTGAAGAACGCTTGGAGTGTCGACCATCTCAAGCGATTCTATCAGTGAAGCCGCAGCGACCTTTCTATTCTCTTTTTGATTGTTTGCCGTAGATCATAAAAGTTGTATAACTTTTCCTTGTTGATATTTTGACTGTCGATAGGGAGGGGAAGTTATGTAAAATTTGTAGATCTGATGGCATGTAAATTTGTGCATAGCATGAAAGCAATGGTGGGAGGTAGTTTCAATATGATTGTCGCGAATGGGTTATTTGTAAAATACTAATGAATTTCTCCTTTGATTGATGATTTCATGAACCAGGATAAGAAAGTTGCTGCCATGAAAGCCTGAAGAAAGCGATAAAGATTGTTGCCGCTCATGCTGCGACAAAGTAGATAAAGATGGATTGATGAAGCTTAAAGATGGATTGATAAAGCTTAAAGATGGATTGATGAAGCTTAAAGATGGATTGATGAAGCTTAAAGATGGATTGATGAAGCTTAAAGATGGATTGATAAAGCTTGAAGATGGAGTGCGACCTGGAAGGGTGAAATGCCAGGCGCGGCGACCTAGAAGAGCGAAATGCTAGGCGCCTAGAAAAGTCCCAAAATTTTTTATGGGCGAGATAAAAAGGGGCGGTGACCTAGAAGAGTGAAATGCTAGGCACCAAACCTTGCGACCTGGAAGAGTGAAATGCCAGGCGCGGCGACCTAGAAGAGCGAAATGCTAGGCGCCTAGAAAAGTCCCAAATTTTTTTATGGGCGAGATAAAAAGGGGCGGTGACCTAGAAGAGTGAAATGCTAGGCACCAAACCTTGCGACCTGGAAGAGTGAAATGCCAGGCGCGGCGACCTAGAAGAGCGAAATGCTAGGCGCCTAGAAAAGTCCCAAAATTTTTTATGGGCGAGATAAAAAGGGGCGGTGACCTAGAAGAGTGAAATGCTAGGCACCAAACCTTGCGACTGGAAAGAGTAAAATGCCGGGCGCGGCGACCTAGAAGAGCGAAATGCTAGGCGCCTAGAAAAGTCCCAAAATTTTTATGGGCGAGATAAAAAGGGGCGGTGACCTAGAAGAGTGAAATGCTAGGCACCAAACCTTGCGACACGGAAGAGTGAAATGCCAGGCGCGGCGACCTAGAAGAGCGAAATGCTAGGCGCCTAGAAAAGTCCCAAAATTTTTTATGGGCGAGATAAAAAGGGGCGGTGACCTAGAAGAGTGAAATGCTAGGCACCAAACCTTGCGACTGGAAGAGTGAAATGCCGGGCGCGGCGACCTAGAAGAGCGAAATGCTAGGCGCCTAGAAAAGTCCCAAAATTTTTATGGGCGAGATAAAAAGGCGGTGACCTAGAAGAGTGAAATGCTAGGCACCAAACCTTGCGACTGGAAGAGTAAAATGCCGGGCGCGGCGACCTAGAAAGAGCGAAATGCTAGGCGCCTAGAAAAGTCCCAAAAATTTTTTATGGGCGAGATAAAAAGGGCGGTGACCTAGAAGAGTGAAATGCTAGGCACCAAACCTTGCGACCTGGAAGAGTGAAATGCCAGGCGCGGCGACCTAGAAGAGCGAAATGCTAGGCGCCTAGAAAAGTCCCAAAATTTTTTATGGGCGAGATAAATAGGGGCGGTGACCTAGAAGAGTGAAATGCTAGGCACCAAACCTTGCGACACGGAAGAGTAAAATGCCGGGCGCGGCGACCTAGAAGAGCGAAATGCTAGGCGCCTAGAAAAGTCCCAAAATTTTTATGGGCGAGATAAAAGGGGCGGTGACCTAGAAGAGTGAAATGCTAGGCACCAAACCTTGCGACCAGGAAGAGTGAAATGCCGAGCGCGGCGACACAGAAGAGCGAAATGCTAGGCGCCTAGAAAAGTCCCAAAATTTTTATGGGCGAGATAAAAAGGGGCGGTGACCTAGAAGAGTGAAATGCTAGGCACCAAACCTTGCGACCTGGGAAGAGTGAAATGCCGAGGCGCGGCGACCTAGAAGAGCGAAATGCTAGGCGCCTAGAAAAGTCCCAAAATTTTTTATGGGCGAGATAAAAGGGCGGTGACCTAGAAGAGTGAAATGCTAGGCACCAAACCTTGCGACCTGGAAGAGTAAAATGCCGGCGCGGCGACCTAGAAGAGCGAAATGCTAGGCGCCTAGAAAAGTCCCAAAATTTTTATGGGCGAGATAAAAAGGGCGGTGACCTAGAAGAGTGAAATGCTAGGCACCAAACCTTGCGACCTGGAAGAGTAAAATGCCAGGCGCGGCGACCTAGAAGAGCGAAATGCTAGGCGCCTAGAAAAGTCCCAAAATTTTTTATGGGCGAGATAAAAAGGGGCGGTGACCTAGAAGAGTGAAATGCTAGGCACCAAACCTTGCGACACTGGAAGAGTAAAATGCCGGGCGGCGACCTAGAAGAGCGAAATGCTAGGCGCCTAGAAAAGTCCCAAAATTTTTTATGGGCGAGATAAAAAGGGGCGGTGACCTAGAAGAGTGAAATGCTAGGCACCAAACCTTGCGACCTGGAAGAGTGAAATGCCAGGCGCGGCGACCTAGAAGAGCGAAATGCTAGGCGCCTAGAAAAGTCCCAAAATATTTTATGGGCGAGATAAAAAGGGGCGGTGACCTAGAAGAGTGAAATGCTAGGCTCCAAACCTTGCGACCTGGAAGAGTGAAATGCCAGGCGCGGCGACCTAGAAGAGCGAAATGCTAGGCGCCTAGAAAAGTCCCAAAATTTTTTATGGGCGAGATAAAAAGGGGCGGTGACCTAGAAGAGTGAAATGCTAGGCACCAAACCTTGCGACCTGGAAGAGTAAAATGCCAGGCGCGGCGACCTAGAAGAGCGAAATGCTAGGCGCCTAGAAAAGTCCCAAAATTTTTTATGGGCGAGATAAAAAGGGGCGGTGACCTAGAAGAGTGAAATGCTAGGCACCAAACCTTGCGACCTGGAAGAGTGAAATGCCAGGCGCGGCGACCTAGAAGAGCGAAATGCTAGGCGCCTAGAAAAGTCCCAAAATTTTTATGGGCGAGATAAAAAGGGGGGGGGGGTGACCTAGAAGAGTGAAATGCTAGGCACCAAACCTTGCGACCTGGAAGAGTAAAATGCCAGGCGCGGCGACCTAGAAGAGCGAAATGCTAGGCGCCTAGAAAAGTCCCAAAATTTTTTATGGGCGAGATAAAAAGGGGCGGTGACCTAGAAGAGCGAAATGCTAGGCACCAAACCTTGCGACCTGGAAGAGTGAAATGCCAGGTCAAGCGTAACTTTATCAAAGAAAGGGAAGTTGTTAAAACCTAACTTTGATCAACATCTTAGTTAATTGGTTTTGATAAAGGAATACATATATAGAACAGGGTTTATATCAAAAGAGGAAATCTGTTATATTCGTCTCTCAGTTTATCTGACAGTTATGAATCTAACAGTTAGGATTCTCTTTTATACACTGGTTACATTCAATCAATAACCTAAATCACTTTCGCAAAGTATGTTATGCAAATGATCCTAACAATAAAGTAAGGCTGCCTAAAGACAAGCCTCACTCTTTTGGAGGGAGTAGTATATATATAGGTAAGTTATGAGAAAGGAGTCTTCGATAAACTATCGAAGCGAAAAAGGTAACTGTCGAAGCAAAAATGGCGACATATTAAAGGTAGAATTTCAACGCAAATTACAGTAAGCAGAGTAATAACAAAGCATAGAGTTGAAGTCGCATGGCGACATAATGATGCATCAAAGAAGAATTTATGAAAGCAAAGGTTAAGGCGAGATGCCAATCGCGGCATCTAAACTATTGAGGAGAATACACAATAATCAAAGGTATAACAAAGTCAATAATAGCGACATCGAAGTTATAACGAAGCAAAAGTTTAAGAGAGCCACATATGGGTACGCAAAAGTAAAGTATCAAGCCGCAAATCGCGACACCAAATTAAAAAGAGCATAAATGTTTATGTCGCAAACCGCGATCTTACAACCATATAAAAATGTTCAAGTCGCAAACCGCGACAACAAACCACAAAAGATCAAGTTTCAAATGTCTAAGTCGCAAACCGCGACACCAATCCAAAAATAAGATGTAAATGTCTAAGTCGCAAACCGCGACATTCCCAAAAGCATACCATTGTTTAAAAAGCAAGAAAGTAAATTGTCTGAGAGCAAACCACAAAACATTGTTTAAAAAAGAACCACAGTTAAATCAGGAGGCAGAGGGTTGTTTTTCGCCAGCAGAGATTCGGGCAGCACGGCGGGCTTCGCGAGCGGCGTTTTTAGCGGCTAGGAGAGCTTGACCTTTTTCGCCAATTAGGTCCACCCACATTGACAGAGCATCTTTTTCGATGAGGGCAGGAGGTTCCCAGATCGGCTTGCCCAGAAGCTCGTCTTACGCGGCCAAAAGCCTTCGGCTCTCCGTCTTCGTAAGGGACAATGGGGTGACCGCGGCGACAAAAGTCGGCGCCAGATCTGCTCTGAGCCCCATTTCGCGATAAGCTCAGGAGTTATAGCCGGGATGTCCTCAGAGCTTGCCGCCGCCGCCCGCATGACATGAAGTAAAGCCTTGTCGTACATGTCCATCCCGCGTCGATCTACACTCTCTCTTTGTTGGCGGCAATCTCCGCGATCGAGTCATCATTCTTGGTCGCCGGGGCGAAGTTGTCGAACACAGGGCCTGAATCTTCTCCTCTAGTGCCACCTTTTCTGCGGAAACCTCCTTAGCTTTATCCTCAGCCTGCAAGGCCTTGTTTTCGCTTGCCTTCAGTACTTCTGCCGCCTTCAGTTGCTCGCCTTGCAGTGATGCCAACTCCTTCTCCATCTCGCCACATCTACCTTTGTACTTTTCTCTCTCAGCCGCTGCGCGCTTGCGAGCCTTATCCGCTTTCTCGGCCTCACGCATCGCCAGTTTGTATTTGTCCCTGAATCCACGCAAAGTACTCGCCACCTGTGAAGGTTCGGGAAAAGTTAATAGTTTGAAGGATGTTGATGAATTAAAAGTAGATTACCAAGTATAAAGTGTTAAGCGGCAAGCACTTACGCTGCAAATCTGAAGGCCGGCAAAGTTCAAAGATAAATCAACGTCTTGTTCAACTACTTCTCTTATGGCCGCTCTGTCGCAGGTCCGCTCAAGTATGCCGGCGCCGATGAGACTGTTGTGAGGATCACGGGAATGAAGGTTAAAGCCTTCCAGTAGGGGAACTGAGGCGATTTCCACACCAAGATTGTACAAGTCTTCTCTCTCCGTAGGCATCTCAAATCCTTCCCTAAGCCAGCTCACCAGCTCTGCCTCCCCTTCAGTTGATTCTTCCAATGGTTCAGTTTCCTCCTCGGTGCACACCCTTTTGTGAGCACGAGAACCAGAGGGTTGGGGGGATTTGACCGGCGGGATAGGCTCTATCACAGCAACCTCAGCATCTTCTTCACCTGCTTCTACTTCCATTCTCTCTTCCTGTTGCGAAATGGCGGATGACCTTAGAGGAGTTTTTGCTCGGCTAGACTTTCGCGATTGCCCCGCTGCCCTCTCGGCGGCAGCCGCAGCCTTCTCGCGAGCAATTGCCTCGGCATCATCCCCGTCGCGAGAAATGGGGGAGCTCTATCTCCGGGGCCTTGGATAATTCGGCTTGGCGGGCATTGGTAAGTCGCTTACGACGACCATCGGATCTGGCCGCGGCATTGGCACGTCTGTCGGAGATGTCCATGAGTCGAAAACCTGAGCCGGAGAAAGATGTTTAATAAAGAGAAATAGAAAACAAAGTAAAAACTAATGAGAAATGAAATACGTACTTAAAACCTCAAACATAGCGTTGCAACAGTGATCTTTCTTTTTGCAAGGCCCGCACTCGGAGGCGAGAACATCCCCAGAATGACGGTCCCAACCAGGGTACGGGTCTAGTGGTTTGATGATCAGGCGAGATTCGTCGTCAGGATAGCGGTAATCGGGAAGACCAACTTTCCTAAGCAAGGAAGGGCGAGATAGTATATCCCGCCATGAAAATAGCGCTAGTCCTGTGTCTGAGGCATCTTCTAAAACCTTAAAAATTTTTGCTCTCAGCCTGGAGTCGCCAGAAACTAAGGCATTCCGGGTTATGATTTTTGTGTATATGTCGCCAAGGTCGCAAGGATGAGTCCAGCCTATACGGGATATAATCAGAAGTGGGTTGGATTGCCAATTGTGGACCTTTCTAGGTAAGGGGGTAAGAAGCCTAGGACTCTTGTACTTGACAGAAAGTCGGTTTTCAACTACGCCATGCCTCTGAGATACAAAAGTATAACCATCAAACAAGTTAACAAACAGGGGAAGTGTGGGTTCTTGCTGTAAGGCCCTACAAATCACTAGATAACTCGTAAGGACCCTGATAGCATTGGGATGAAGATCTACAATGGCGGCTTGGGAGTGGATTAAAACGGCGACAAGGAAGGGGTCTATTGGGATCCTAAGGCCGGCGTCTAATTGAGATGGAAACACAATGACCCCATCTTTTCTATTTCGCATAGCGGCAAGTGATAAGTCCCCAACATATGGTTCTATATGATAAATGTCCGGGTTAATCCCATACTTAACATAGTGGTGAGTTTGCAAATGGGTATAAGAAGAGCTGCTGAAGCCGGCGACCTCAGGGTTTGAAGAACCCTGTGAGACAGGTTGTCGCTCTAGGGTCTCGGCTGCTAAGGTGTCCGAGACATCATGGTCGAGATGTTGAGTTTGAAGAAGACATGACCTGTGAATAGAAGGGAGGACCAAGTAAATTTGGGGGCTACGATAGTGCTAGAAAAATCAGTTCAAGGAAAGAGATGTCACAGGCAGGAGGGGGTATAATCTTGTGAAGAAAGTGTGCATGGGATCAGGTATTATGGGGGAGAGAAAAGGGCGACATCCAAACTCATGTCGCCTAAGCAAGGAGTGAGGATCTGTGATTGAGATGCAAGCCCCTGCCCTCATCTCTCTTTTTTGAAAACCCTCTCCCCATCTATTGCGCTCTAACCAGACTTAGCAAGTTTTGGAAAAAAGACTTGACCATTTACGAGAATCCTAGCGAGAATTCAAGCAAGAACTCAAGCGAGAATTCATGCGGGAAGTCAAAGTTAGAAAATTACCTGGGAAGTTGCAGATTGGAATGAAAGTCTGAAGGAGTAGTTGAAAAGGGAGCTTGAAAGCTCTGTACGCCACCCTTCTTCTCCTTAAACTCCTTAGAATGCTCCGAAAAATGCGAATAAGTTGGAAATGTGGGGCGTCTGCGATCTGGGGGGAGTGCAGAGTGTGAGATGATGGTGAGGGGTTTTTAAACTCCGAAAGTGTAGGAATGGAAGGGTTTGGGGGGATTTACGAGAGGAAATTAATGGAGGGGTATGATTTTTGAAATTCCCCCCATTATTGTGAACATTTAAGAGGAGACGGCTCGGTTCCCAACGCAAGTGTACGGCCCCCCAACCGTCTGGCTCACCCCCGTCACGACACGTGTCACATGCGTGACGGACAAGGCCTGTTTCCTCGCCCATATGAAGAATAAACTGCGAGAACCAAGCGACATCAGATAAAGTTCTCGCCTGGACCATAAATAATCCGAGGCTTGAACTTGGGGGCTTCTGATACGATCCTATAAAATACATTGGGCCCTAATAATAAGAAACCAGGCCCAATAGCTAATTAAGGTCCGGGCCAGCTGGGCTTAGGCCGCCCGGAATTTGCCCTGGCGGCGACATAAAAGGAATAGGCTCCGTGGAGCTATTTAAACAGGCCGGCGAGAAGGGACGTGGGGATACAGATTTTAGGGCATAAGCGTGGCCGTGCGAAAGGCGTAAGCGGGAGCTCAAATGCTACTTTGATAAGTAAGAGGAGTACGTTGCTCGCGGGCTACCTAGGTTAGGGCGACATGACAGTTGATGTCGCCTATAATCAGGTTGTCGCGAGCGACATGGAACTTAGGGCGTTACCGGGATGTTACGTTGATTGTCGCTACGCCCTAACCCTAAATACTTGTGATGGATGATTGATGTGACAAGGTGAATAGTGAAATCCCAGCTAAGTTAAGGTTGGTTGAGAGACCTCCTTTGGATGATTGACAAGTGTCCCGTATGCGAGGCACGTGGGGCTTAGGAGTATATAAAGGGTGAATAGTGCTCATTGCATGGTAGGATCTCTCTCTCTACCTTCTCTCTCTAAACCCCCATTGTTGTACTTTTTTCCTTGTCCATCTAACCTTATTCTCACGTCGGAGGGGGTACGCCGGAGACACCCCCGGCCTAGTTCACGTGTGTTTCTTGTGTGTAGACGAGCTGTCAAGGAGGAAGCTGTCGAAGTATCCATTGCTACTTCAGTCCCTGTGCAACCAAGATTTCTCATGGTAGTATCAAGCATGTTAGGAGTATACGTGGCATGTGGTAATATGACATATGAGGCCTTTTTTGGGTAGTTTTGATTATCATTAAAATTGTCTTTCAACCCCTTTTTCTCATATCAATATAAATTATCTAATTAAAATCAATATTAAAATAATTATTAATATTGATTTTAATGGATATAATGATTATAAATTAAAGAAAAACATATTTTTCATATTTTTTTTTATCAAAATTGAAATAAATTGACAAAATATAAAATAAGACAAATGGAATATATCTCTAACCTCATTCGGTATATATTTATTTACTCCGTATTTTTCTTTTTTACTTTGGAGTTTGTTTGAAAATTAAAATTAAAAAAAAAAACTTAAAAGATTAATTTGAAATCTACAAAGATTATTTTATTCTTCCAATTATAAATTAATGCTCCATACAATACTTGCAATATAATTATTAAAGGCATTTTTAATAAGATTCTTTCCACATCTCTATCTATCAACAATGCAATATAATTTCCTTTTGCATGATTATTTATTATGAACGATAGCTACATCCATGTTATGAATAAATGCCCAGGGACCAAATAATCAAATTTTCACATTTAGCTTCCTCAATATCTATAATGACAAATTATGTGTTTCTCAAACTCGCTCCTATTATAAAATTCTAAATCTAATGAAATTAATCTAAAAGATTATTAATTTTAAATTAAATTAATATTCTCAATAAAAAATCAAATTTTGTTGGTCAAAATTTAATAAGATGACCAACACAGTCAAAATGAGACTATTTTTTGAAAACAGGGACTACCAACATGTCATTCTTACTCTTTCCGATAAAGTCAACATGCGACTAAATGTCACAATTTATTATATAAAACAAATGATTCCTTCGTAAAATTTATGTATTTGATCAAACTTTCATTAATCTAAATTAAAATAATGTCGAAAAATAAAAGCCCTAAAAATTTAAGATTGCAAGTTTGCCCTAATTAAAAGTTGAAAAGAGGAAATAGGAATATGGTAGAATCAAATGGTAAGAAGTGGTATTACAAAAAGTAATTGAACATGCAAGAAAAATGTGCTTTATTGAATTTAAAGTGAATGAGTCCATGTAGAAAGTCACGGTTTGGTTTGGTTTGGTAGGTAAATAGACTACTTTAGATGAAACATAGAGTGATGTGTTCATAAAATAAATTAGGATCATTCTAAATTAATAACATGGAGATGGAGAGGGGAATCAAACCCGGACTTTCAAAAATAAAAAACAAGGGTTATATCACCGGAATAAAGGCTCGTTGGCTGGCTGTCCATTGACAATTTATTGCTATATTTTGAATTGTCCATCGATTTTTACTTAAATCATAGTTGGCATCGTACATCCCCAAATTTCACAATTAGAGGTTTTGGATTTCACTCGTTTTTTTTTTTAATTTCTAATCACCTAATCTCAATTTTGTAATGTTCACCAAAATACACACAAGCAACACGTACATTATCTATATGATTATATCTGATATAATTATGTTTAAATTATTTTAAAAATAAAATAATTATTTTAAAAATAAAATATTTATTTTGAAAAGGACATATGAAATAACATAAATATAACTTTTTAATTGGGACAATGTTACTACAATAAATAAAAATGAGATAATACTAGGGACACACAAAAGCTTGAAACAAAATGATTTATGTTGATTTTATCGATGATTTTAATTAAAGCGGATCTATCATTAATTTAATCGATAAAATATCGCCATTATATTTTGTACTCAACTTTTTGTGATCATATTTTATGTTTCTACCATTACTCATAAAAATAAGATTGAAAATACTAATATCTAAGTCCTCCTGATCTTGTGGTATGCTAACCGACCTCCCTTCTGCGAGGTCATAGGTTCGATTCCCGCTGGGGATCTATATGTGAAAATATATATCATGAGTTTCAGGATCCTTAGGAGTCCCCCGGGACACATCCGAGCGGTTAAGGAAGCAGCATTGCTGGGCTTGCAATCTCAGCGTGGGGAGTTCGTAGTACGAATCTTGACAGGAGCAGCTGGAGCAGCCAATTAATTGGTGATGTAAATGCCTTGTAGGAGGGTGGTCCAGGATTAGTCCGACGAAACTGGGAATTGCAATCTCAGCGTGGGGAGTTCGTAGTACGAATCTTGACTGGAGCAGCCAATTAATTGGTGATGTAAATGCCTTGTAGGAGGGTGGTCCAGGATTAGTGGGAACCTGAATATCAAAAAAATATAAAAAATATTGACAATGCTAATACTAAAAGCACAAAAGAAGCTTATAAAAATATAAATATAAAATACGATTATAATATTTTATTGATTTTATCGATTTTGGAATCGACATATTTTAATTTGCCAAAATCTAGGGAGAAACGTTTCTCCATAAGTTATGGAGAAACGGGTCCCGACTTGTCGCGCGACAATGAACTGGATATTCAGAACCTTATGAATGAAAGTGATATCCAGAAACCTTCAAATGAATATCCAGAAACCTTCAAAATGTTTCTGGATATTCATTTGATGGTTTCTGGATATACATTTGAAGGTTTCTGGATATGCCCTAACACATTTCTGGATATGCACCTAACAGTTTCTGGATATACATTTCACATACTTCTGGATATGCTCCTAACAGTTTCTGGATATCCAGAAGCTTTGATCTTGGCCTTGAATTTTTTTTTTCTGGATATCAAATGCAAAGCTTCTGGCTATTAAAAACACGTTTTTCCATAGTTATGGAGAAACGCGTTTCTCAGCAGACCTACTCTTTTAATTTAAAGTACCAACAAAATTATAACATAAAATTTTATCAATTAAATTTTGTGAATTTTTTTTTACCGAGATAAATAAAAATGAGAGATCTCTTAAAATCAAAGGGAAGGTTAAAATGGGGCCCACAAGATGTCCCCTATTAGCTGTACATTAATAGAAGATGTGGGGCCATGCAAGGTTTGCCCCCTAAGCCGTCAGCAAAAATCACAAATCTACCCATCTTAATCTCGCTTACACTTGACCCCTAACCCACAGACCAAAAGCGTGTTTCTCTCTTTCCCAACCCTAATCTCCCAACAAATACTCCCTCCATCCCACTTCATTCATTCAAGATTCAAGAATTCTACTTTTTTATTTAATCCGTTTTAAATTAAAAGTTTTATTTCATAAATGATAAATTTTGAATACAGTTTTGAACATTTATATTATTATAATGTAAATATATTTACAAAAAAATTATTCATTATATTCTTATAATGGTAACATATTTACAAAAAAAAAAATCAATAAAAAAAGGGAGAAAGATTAAATGTTTTAACTTTTGCATTCTCTCTCCTCTAATTTTCTACCCACTTGCAATTTTTTATTCAATTTTTAAAAAATTTCTTAAAAAGCGTGAAATACTACCCTAAAACCCTTGAAATGAGACGGAGGGAGTAATAATAATAATAATAATAGTAGTAATAATAATAATAATAATAATAATAATATCTCTCCTATCCCTTAGTATTTTACTCATTTGTTTTTTCCTTAAACTAATCTAGTTAACTCCTTTTCCGACCTTCTTTGACTGAATTTCCTATGTATGGGGTTTTATGAGATATACTCCCTCCGTCCCGCTAATATTAGCACAAACACTGTTTGTGCGGGAATTAAGGAATATGATATTTTAATAAAATGCTGTGAGTGTAAAAGAATGAGTGGAGAGAGAATGAGTGGAGGGTGTAATAAATTATAATGGTGTTGTGAGTATTAAAATAATGTAGGAGAGAGAATGAGTGGGGTTGGGTGAATATTTTATTAATATAAAATTTTCTTTTTGGGAGTGTGCGAATATTAGCGGGACGTCCAAAAAGGAAAGTATGCTAATATTAGCGGGATGGAGGGAGTACATAATTAAGTTGGGCCAATCCAAAAATATCAAACAAGTTACTTCGTCTTTTAAAATTTAGTGGGGACCACTATTATGATTTGATTGAATCTAGTTGTTATGTAGTTGTGTCATCTTAAATTTATCCGTTGAAATGTTTGGATCTATTTATATCTCCCTTGATTTTATTTTCTTAAATTAACACTAATACCTTCCGACTTTCAATTATATGCATAAATAACTACTTTTACAAATATTAAAAAAATCACTGAATTAATTTAATTGTCTTGATTATATAATAAAAAAATAAAATTACTAACATATTCTCATACTAAATGTGTAATGAAAGTTTACTTGTTTTTTAAAATAAATAATTAATTAGGATTATTTTGGATAAAATAGCATTAAATATAGTTGTACTTATTGATGATATTTGCTTATATTTAGGGCATGAAAAATCAATTTTTTCTTTGTTATACCAGGGGAGAAAAAGTAATACCAAGTATTCTAAAAATTGTCCGATTATTATCTAATAAATTCGACAATTTCAACTGATAGATTTTCAGGAGGCAAGTATTGAATATTTAATAGAGATTTGCTTTAATTCTCGTTATCATATGTTTTCTTCTATTCGTCGAAAGTCTTTGCCTTATCCCATTTGTTGGGATCCTTTGCCTTTTCCCTTTCGTATGGAGCCTTTGCTTTCTCTACATTATGTTGGGAGTATTCGTGAAAATTTTATATTTCTTCTTTTTTTTTTTTTTTTTTTTTTTTTGAGACTTGCCCATCTGCAGCGCTTTTTTGTGTAAGTCAATTTACTAACAAGTCCATCAATTTTCTGAAATTTCCTTAAAATCCCCACCCCAGAGGCGCCTAATATTAACTAGGGAGGGATAATCATCCACTCTAACCACTGGAGGGAGTCGAACCCAGGACCTCCGTGTTGATGTCCCAGTGCTCTGGCCATCAGGTCAAGCCCTGATGGTTTATATATTTCTTCTTTGTTGCAATACTTGGTTGATATTTATTTTCAACCTAAGTGCGTTTCTGATTCATTTCTTCAATGCCAAAGTTTTTTCATGTGGGGATTTTCTAAAAGCCAGTGTTAGAAACTGTCCAAGTTATGCTTGAAGAAGTATTTGAGTATCACATATTATTGTTCGTCTTGACATTCATTTGAGATTTGGTTCAAGATTAGGTTTTAATATTCGAGATAAGCTAGAATTTTCTTTGCGGCGAACAATTTGTATATGATTGACGTCTTTATAGAAATTCTCAACTTTTGGACGAGTCTGTGAATGTTGTGAAGCATCATCTTTTTTATGTTTATTAACGAAAGTTTATGTTGCTTGACTAAAAAAAATAGAGATTTGGTTCAAATTTGACTAATACTATTCTAAATAAGTTAAGACTTTTTTTTTTTTTTTTGGTTGTTGTAACAACAATTGTCGACAATTATACTCACTCCTCGTAATTTATTTTGGTGGAACAGAGGTAGTAGAAAATTACTCCCTCAGCCCCAAAATAAATTTTTTGCTTTCTTTTAGTTTGTTCAGTAATACTCCCTCCGTTTCAAAATGTTTGTCCCATTCAACTTTTTTATTGAACTTTGATCATAAATTTATGAGAGATTAATGTCATGTTCATGAAATTCTAAAAGTTGTTGTTGATAATATTATTAATGGTGAATCAATAGAAATTTTTAGAATTTTATGAACATAATTAAATTGTCATATATTTATGATCAAAGTTCAGCAAAAAAGTCAAATGAGATAAACATTTTGAAACGAAGGGAGTACATTTTTTAGTTTGTTTTATTTTTAAAATTGATAATATAATTCACTTTGCTATATTTACAATAACACGCACTTACTATTTTTTTTGTTACCAACTTTCTCTCCCTCCTATTTTTGATGACGCCATAAAATATGGGGTCTCACTATAAAATAACTGGTTTGAGTAATCAACACCTAGATCACAACGCAAATGATAAGCACTGTTAAAACATCAAGTCGGGATTGATTCCGGCTTATGCCTTCGAGTGTGAGAATAAGATCTCTGAGATATATAAACTGACAATAAGACTTGAAATGTCTTGATGTGTGTGCGTATGCTAGTGTTTAGATAATGTGACTTACCTTGCCTTTATAGTATAGAGAGATATGTTGGAATATTGGGAAAATATTAGGGTGTGAATTGAAAAGTCGAAGGTCTAAAATTGAAAGGACACGACTGTTCAAATTCTTTGAACTGCTCGGCCGAGCAAGGCATAAGCCTCGGCCGAGCATGACAGACCAGAAACTATCATCCTCTGTTGGCCTCTGCTCGGGCGAGTCACCAAAGTGCTCGGCCGAGCAACTTGCCTGTGCTCGGGCGAGGCACCAATGGTGCTCGGCCGAGCAGATGATGTCCGTTCAGATTAAAGTCGGAAGAAATGGGGCTAAAGCCTAAACAAATATAAATCAACTTGATGGAAACCTAACCTGGCGACTGGAGATCCCACTGACTAGGTTCAATAGGAAAAACAAGTCATGATTGATTTGAGGGAAGCACTTGGAAGTTTATCTTCATCCCATTTCTATATATGATGCAAAAGTGCTGCCTACAAATTGGTAGAGGTTAAGCTATTGCTTTTAATGATGACTATATCTTGTTGACAAGTACAAGTGGGGTAATGTAGGATACTCTTTATAGCACATCACCTATGTTAGTGTAAACATGGCCGGTTCGTTGAGAATTTTACTTAGGCAAATTCTCTAAATCACTCGCAGAACCAAGAAAGTTCAGGGCCGAAATAATGAACACAATAGAGAACCAAAATCTGATATGAGATTTAAATGTGTTTGGTCTATTGTTTAAGCTTACAATAACGTCTGACATTTCAATACGTTACGTATACTGATCAGCCAAGTGAGCTCGATAGATTCTTACTAAAGAAGGTTCAAAGCGAAAGCCACCTATCTTGATGCATTTACATCTCAGCTATGCTCTTCTTCTTCTTTTCCATGTCGACTTCTTCCATTCATGTGGGGGATTGTTGGAATATTGGGAAAATATTAGGGTGTGAATTGAAAAGTCGAAGGTCTAAAATTGAAAAGACACGACTGTTCAAATTCTTTGAACTGCTCGGCCGAGCATGACAGACCAGAAACTATCATCCTCTGTTGGCCTCTGCTCGGGCGAGTCACCAAAGTGCTCGGCCGAGCAACTTGCCTGTGCTCGGGCGAGGCACCAATGGTGCTCGGCCGAGCAGATGCTGTCCGTTCAGATTAAAGTCTGAATAGGTGCCAGCTTGAAAGGGTGTGACTTTTGTGAAAAAATCACAACTGATCTGGCTTGATTTTACCCTATATATAGAGACCCCTATTCCTTCATTCAGTCATAAAGTAATCCAACAAAGTTGTTATCAAATCAAACACTAGAACTCAATTCTCTCTCTCCCTCATTCAAAGTGTTCTTGTTCGTTTCAAAACATTCGTTCATCATTCCTTCTGTAAAGTTTGAAGACTAAGAGCAAGTCTTATTTTGGTTCGCCCGTCAAGGTTAGTTAAAGTGCACACTAACTCTTGGTAAAAAGCGTTGTATCTTGGGAGACATTCGCCATCGATCCGTTTGCACAATTACGGAGGCGAAATATTGTCTTAAGGAGATTTGCTTCTGCATACCTCGCTTTAATCTCCGTCTTTCTGATTTCCGTATTGAAGATATCTAAACATATACTCCCTCCGTCCCATTACAAACCACAAATATTCCTTTTTTTTCCGTCCCATTACAAACCACAAATTCACTATTTCCTCCACTCATTCTCTCTCCTATCATTATTTTAATACTCACAACACCATTATAATTTACTATTCCCTCCACTCATTCTCTCTCCTATTTTACTTTTACACTCACAACATTTATATCATTATTTTTTTCCTTAATCTCCGCGCAAACAGTAAATTTCCTTTTACTAATGGGTCGGAGGGAGTACTTTACAACAAGATATGTTGTGTAAGATCTCCACCGTTAAGCATGTTGGTCTTGACCTTTAACACGTGACGAACCCTGATTGGTAAGTACATATAAAAAGCATTGCTACTCGTACGGAATCGTGAGTAACAAGTTTAGAAACTGAGAGTTTGGATAAGACCGTGATACAACGCGAACTGAGCTTAACTTGATCTTGATGATGTCACGTTACTTAGGTTGATTTGGATCAGAGTGATCTTGACCCGATCGGAAGGGTCCTTAGTCATCAATTTAATTTTTTCTTAATAAACCTATATAATCAAATGGGTTTCAGGGATCTTTGGAGCCTCCCGGGCACATCCGTGCAGTTAAGGAAGCGGCATTGCTGGGCTTGCAACCTCAGTGTGGGGAGTTCAACTACCGCGTTATAGGAGGGCTCCCTTGGGGCCAGGAGTATAAAGGGTGCTGCCACCCTGGCTGCATTGGGCACATCCGCGATTTACCTCCGCTAGGACACCGAGGGGCCGGGAGCTAGTGGTCCAGGATTAACCCGGCGAAGCTGGGGAACCTGGGTATCAAAAAAAAAAAAAGCCTTAATAATAAAAAAAGGTAGTAAAAAAAATTATAGGTAGTTCCGTCGAATTCACTCTCCCACATCCAGGTCACCACCTCCGTTTTCGATCGTACATTAGTCTTAGACTATCAACAACAGTTTCATCCCACTTTTTCATTTCATCTAATATTTTTTACTCTTTTTCTCATTCTCCTAATATTTCATCTACCCATTTCATTTACCCCCTACAATGACTAACTTAAATTAAATTTCAACTTCCTCCAACTCATCATTCTATACCCACCACTTTTATTTTATTTATATTCTCTATTTTTATGATTAGTAAAATAATAATAATATTTATTATTATTTATAATTAAAAAAATATTTCACACTTATTTAAAAAAATATTGCATCAATTTATAGGAAAAAAAATAATGATTTTTTTTAAATAAAGGCTAAAATGAAGAAGGATAATTGAGAAATGAGTGTGTTTTTTTTTGTGTCCAAATCAAATGAAACTTATATCAATTTGTAGGGAAAAAAAT
Organism: Adenophora triphylla var. japonica; assembly: GCA_022495995.1. Taxonomy (NCBI): domain Eukaryota; kingdom Viridiplantae; phylum Streptophyta; class Magnoliopsida; order Asterales; family Campanulaceae; genus Adenophora; species Adenophora triphylla. The sequence continues at coordinate 160,140 of JAFEMH010001609.1, read as the reverse complement.
GATGAATTTTGGTAAAATAAAAATTTTTAAAAAAATTAATTTACTAGTTAATAATTCAACTCAAAGATTTGGGATAAATTTTTTTTTTTCGAAAATCCAATGAACCAATTAAACGCTGACACGTGTTGAATAAAGAAAAAAAAATAAAAACTTTCAACTGAATGAAAGTTTTCATCCACCAGCCATTTCATCCCACTCATTTCAATCCTTCCATTGCAACATTTCAATCGGGATGAAGTGGTTTCATCATCCCCCATTTCATCCTTGTAGAAAGCCTTATGGATTCGAAACGGGATTCCATTCCATCACAATTTTTTATTTACAGAGCGGACGCCAAAGTGGCATTCAATCCAATGTGCTGTCTTGTAACAAACTCCCCCAATAAAACGACTCCTTTACAAGCAACAATAGCATGCTGCCGCGTGTCTCTTATAGGACCCACACTTATTCTTTGGCAACGTGCCTTTTGGACGGTTTCTTCAGAGTTAGTTACGTTCCGTCACGAAGGCCGCGTGACAACAGAGAGTGACAGACGATGGATAGGATAGGTGATGAATTGAAAACGTAACTTTCCACAGATGACGGTTAAAATGGCATTTATACCTTTTTTTTTAACCCTTCTTAAACTTTTAGGAAGGGTTATTTTGATCTCTTTACCGACATCACACACTATTTATGCTAGCACCATGTCAACTCTTCCCGCCTTGAACAAATTTCTGTTACTCCTCATCCTTTTATTTTCTACTCCCTCCTTCCGGATCAAGGATTCTCGAATTGAATTTCACGTTTTTTAAAAATAATTTTAAAAAATGAATAAAGAATTATAAATTGATAGAAAATTAGAGAAAAGATAATGTAAAAATTAAATGTTGGATAGGAAATAGTAGTTAATGATTAATTTTTTTTGTAAATATGTTAATTTTATAAGGGTAAAATGAATATTTTTTTTGTAAATATATTTAAATTATAAGGATATAAATATATTCAAAACTTGCCATTTATGAAAGGAACTCTTGAAGTGAGAGGGAAAGTAGGATCCTTGAAGTGAGACAGAGAGAGTATTTTTTTTTGGATTCACAATCGCTACGGCATGAGTTTGTTGTTAGACGCTTTTACATACGGTTTTATTTTTACATACTTTCCATCTCTCGAAATAAATGTTGCATTACAGTTAACTAAATTGAATTTTAACCAAAAAATAATTATTGATACATTAATAGAAACATTATTCATAATTACTCTTAAATTTATATAAAGATAAATTATTTAGTATTAGATGCTGATTAAAATCAACTTGGTTAAACACATTCATCATTTATTTTGGAACAAGGGGATTATTATCCCTATTTTTTTCAATTAATGACTAGTATTAATTTAACTTTTGCGTAAATCCCACTTTTATTGAATTGATCCCAATAATTCACGCAAATCAGGAGGCATGTCATGTCATTTGTATCTCGTCGGCCTAGATGGCAGGAGGAGGAGCAATCCAAATCCTCCCGTTCCCGTTCCAGTTCCAGAGTAAATGTTCATTTTTTTATTTTAAAATCATTTTTCCAAGTGATTCATTATTAATTTTAAGACCAATATTTAAACAAATTAAAAAAAATATTTAAACACCAAAAAATAGAAGAATGTGCATTCCACGCCACGACATTAATATTAATTACATTATTAAAGTCAAATCAATTAAAAATTTCACCACTCGTATTTATTTTTTCTTTTAAAAAATACTGTATTTAGTTGTTAAGCAACTTCCTTAATCAAAGTAAAAGCTGTTGATAAATTAAACTTAGCAGGATGAATTCTCATCCACACAAGTGTTCCACTTAACCAAAACTTCCAACTTTTGTGGCTATTTATTATAATTATTGTCTTAAATCATATTCAATCACCTTAACCACATAGTTTATTAACCCCCCCCCCCCCCATCCTAACGTGTTAATTTTTTCAAAATGAATTCTTCCCAACATAAATATCTAATTTTTCAATTATCTCCGTTTCAAAATAAATAGTATATATTTTTGAGAATTTATTAAATCATTCGTCAGATAACATGTTCTAATTTACAGTTACATTCATGATGCAATATGATGAGACTTTATTAAATCTTTGTTACAAATTTACTAATAAGAAAAATAGCACATTTTGAATCATTGTATTTTGATTAAACTTCGACTTTAAATATTTATGTACTTTTTAAGTAGTTTTAACAGCTTTATTTTAGATACGCATTAAAAATATAAAGAACTAAAAAAAGGTTTAAATTGCTAAAACTATGCGCACAAATAATCTCCCTATTTTTGGGAATACTACATAAAAAAAGGTAGGAAATATAATGATTAAAAATGTAAATGAAAAATACATGCGTGTGTAGTTAACACTGACATTTAAAACAAAATGCAATGATTTAAAATGTCGATAAATCAATAAAAAAAATAGTAAAATTTAATGCACTCCCTCCGTCACATTATAAATGTTGGTATTGTTTCAAGATAAATGTCATGCTTTAAAATAAGAAAATAATTTTAATATAATTTTATCATGCTATGCTACAAGTAAATTACAAACAAATAAAATATACTACTTTCGTCCCAAAATGTTTGTCCCATTTGACTTTTTTTTTGAACTTTGAACACAAATATATGACAATTTAATTATGTTCATGAAATTCTAAAAATTCCTATTGATTCACCATTAATAATATTATCAACAACAACTTTTAGAATTTCATGAACATGATTAATCTCTCATAAATTTGTATATTTGTGATCAAAGTTCAACAAAAAAATCAAATAAGATAAATATTTTAGAACGGAGGGAGTATTTTATATAAATTTGACTAGTCATATACTGCGAAACAAAAGAGTAATTTGCACATAATCCAGCCTAAATATAAAGTTACTGTTATCCTATACTGTATTCGGTTAGTCATATGTTTATCATTTATAATCATATTTAAAAGGCACAGTACGATTTAATTACAATTAATTCATGTTTCATTACTAGGACTGATAATTAAAATTAAAATGTAATTAATAGGTTAATTAGTCTTGTCTGAGGTGATTAGGATATGTCCCCAGCAATGTGGGCATGTCACGTTCTTATTGGTCAACAAAACTTTTCTGCTTTGGTTAGTTTAATCATGTTTGATATTATTAATTAATCTCTGTAGATAGATATGGTATTAAATTAAATTAATTGTTAATATTATCAACTTAGCTGGCCGACAAAAACATGTTTGGCTTAAATATTAAGGAAAAGAAAAGTAAGTACAACAATATTAGGTTGAATCATTAGAATGTGAAGATAACTTTAGAAGGTAGTTAGGCTCCTCCTTTTTTTGAACCATATAATTAGTTTCTAATTACAGAAAAGCTTCCGATAAGAAAAAGAATTAATATTCTCAGTTTTATCTAATCCCAATAGAACCACTAAGGGGTCGTTTGGTAGCTTGATTAAAGTTGAATATGATTATTAGTCCAATAATCTTGATGTTTGATAGGCTAAATGCAATGGGAGTAATAATCCTGGGTACAACTCGGATAAGCTTCTTATCCACTCTTATCCCCTCTAACCCCTTCATATTAATCCCCAAGAAAAGGGTGGTGTTATTAATCCCCTGATTAATAATCCCCCACTATTAACACACTATTAACACAGGCTAATCATATCGGCCTACCAAACGAGCCCTAAGCATATACTCCTTTCGTCCCAGCTCATGCTTCCCACTTTTTCAAATCACGCAAATTAAGGAAATGGGTGAAAAGAAAAAATGTTGTGAGTGTAATAGTGAATTAGGAGAGAATTAGTGGAGGAAATAGTAAATTTGAAAAGTGTTGTGAGTGTAATAGTGAATTAGTAGAGAGAATGGGTGGAGAAAATAGTAAAGATTCTTTGCAAAAAAAGGAAAGGTGAAGCTTTTAACGGGATACCCAAAATGGCAAGTGAAGCTTAAGCTGGGACGGAGAGAGTAGGTCAGAAGAGGGACCTTCCACCCGACCCACTACCTTAAATGAACCCGTCGCTATTAGTTTATAGGTAGCCGGTTTTTACTTCACTCACCCCTTTTTTTCCATGTTGGCCAAGCAATGTCCAAAGAGAGGATTTAACCAATAAGTCCTTTATACAAATCTGTACTAAATTAAAAGGAAGCAAGTGATAAATTTTTCAACAATAAAGGGCAAATCTGACATTTCTCATCCTTTGAATAAAACAAACACTTCACAATTCTCATGGCTTTTTTATTTATTTTTTAAAATTGCTTTCCCCCTCAAAAGTGTCAACATTAAAGGGCAAAATAGTCCACACATTGTTTCATTAAGGGCAAGCAAGTCTTCCAACTTTAGGATATACTGTAGTTGTAATATTCATAAAATCTTAAGACTTTTACAAAAAACGTTTTTTAGGTCTTTTAACAAAGGTTTTATTTCAAGACTTAAAAAAAAGATTTATTTTATAAATATATTTCAAAATTGACCTATAAATATTAAAAATTCATAAATTATTACTTTATTTATTTTATCCAAAAAAGTAATTCAAATAGATGTTGTATTACTATTCCTATATTCAAGTTTAAAAAATTATAAGTTAATAATTTATTTATTTTAAGTTTATTTTAAAAACCATTTTGTTTTAAGTTGTTTAATTAAACCTTTTTTACAATTGTGTATACAACCCATCTAAATAATAAATTATTTTTTATTTTTTTGAAATAATAATTTTTAGTCAAATCTAAAAATTATTATTACCAAAAAAAATCAATTTGGTGTTTTTTTTAATAATTATTAAGTGTAAATTATACAATATATATATATATATATATATATATATATATATATATATATATATATATATTGAGATGAGTATATGTTTCTTTTTAAAAAAATAAGATGAGTATACCGCATTTTTTTTTACTTTATCCTATGTCAGGAGGCGAGGAGATGAGTATTAATTGTGTACGAATTTTATTTTAAAAAATATGCCAAAAAATACGGCATGAAAAAAGTGAAATATAAATATTGTGTATTTTTTATATAACGTGTATTATATGTATCATAATCAAAATTACATACGTAAAAGTATAGGAAAAATACAATAAATATATATAGGTAAATTATGAATATTAATTATACATTTAACTAATGTTTTAGTATAATATATTTATAAAAATATGCCTTAACTCTCACGTGAAAAGAAAGAAAGAAAAAAATCAAACGTGGATGTAAAAAAATAACAATCTTTATTGTTTTTCTAAAAAATGAAAATTAATTATACATTTTGAGACGGAGGAAATAGTACTACTATATTAATCTATATACTTAAATCTTAAATATTATATAACAATAACATTAATGAAATATGTAAAAATCAAACGTGGATGTAGAAGTTGAATACGGCTCAAGAACAAAATAACTTATCAAAAATCGAAATTGATGATACTTGAAAGTTTCATGTAATTTTTTTGTTTGGAGAATTACTAGAGTCCAGAGTTCCGAATTGCAGTTGAAGAGAAAGATTGGGAGACTTAGAACTAAGATATATAACGCTTTTTCAATCGTTGGCGAAAACTAAGTGACATTGTGGGCAAATTATTTTCCTTAATCACCTGTTTCTTAACTAAAATTACGCACATATCACGTTCAATACACAATAACTATTTTTTACATCAAAAATATGCTTTTAATTCCATAACAATGAAAACGGATGCCAAACGTGAGTATTATTTAATAGAACGGGAATTTACGTATAAAACGCGTTTTGTACAAACTAACTATGCTTTAAATATATATTTATTTTAGTGATCTTCAATCTGATATTTGTACCGATAATATAGTTTTCAAATAAGTGTTTTACAATGTATACAAACATCTCTATTTTCTGTTGTATTTTTATGAATTTTCGTCTTTTTTGTGTTAGTAGATGTTCGTGCATCGCACGGGAGTAACACTAGTTAATACTAACTTTAATAATTGACATTTTCAAATCTCGCAAATAAGTTCATAGACCATTTTGCCCATGTTACTCTATATTCACAGTTGTGTGATTTTACATTTGTGTAATTTCACAATTATAATAAATTGATTTCCCATTAAAATTTTAAAATGTAATATTTTAAAATCTAGAAATCAAAAAAATAATCTGAAACTACCTTATTAATCATATCGTCAAAATGAATCATACAAGTACATTCATATATGATTCAAATTTTAAAAATAAGAAATTCATCTTTTATTTGTAAAAAAATTGAAAAAATCATTTTTCATTTCCCAATGATTTCACAGTTATATGATTATACAGTTGTGTGATTTCACAGTTATATGATTATATAGTTGTGTCATTTTTCATTTTTCCCTTGCAAAATTATTTCTCATTTGATTTCACGGTTGTATAATTACACAATTGTGTGATTTCACAGTTGTTGTGTCATTTTTTATTTTTCACTTGTAAAATCATTTCTCAATTGTATGATTACACAGTTGTGTGATTTCACAATTGTGTCATTTTTCAGTAAAATAGTTTCTCAATTGATTTCACAGTTGTGTCATTTTTCATTTTTCACTTGTAAAATCATTACTCAATTGATTTCACATTCGTTTGATTTGACAGTTGTGTGATTTCACAATTGTATAAAACTGAGATATTCATTTATCAATTTTTCATAGTTGTGTAAAACTGAGATATTTATTTATCAATTTTTTTTCTCAATTCCCACTCCTACTTTTCCTTAATTCTTATGCCCAAAAATTTGATATCAAGTGAAGTGTGAAGGAGGGAATATAAACCAATCATAATTCCGCTACAAAGAGAGAGAGAGAGAGAGAGAGAGAGAGAGAGAGAGAGAGAGAGAGAGAGAGAGAGAGAGAGCACCAAGAATAAAGAAAATTCATCAGCAACAATGTTTATTAGACATAGAGCCGTCAATTTGGATTGAGCCCGTCGGGCCAGCCCATCCCGCCTTGCAATAGGGGTGGGTTGACTTGACGTATTTACATCCCACTGGGAATTTGGGTCAGCCTGCCCCGCCCCGCTTAGTGGCGGGTTTTGGCGGGTTGGGCCGCCCCGCCCCGCCATCCCGTATTGACATCTCTAATTACGCCATTACATGATATTTAGAAAATCTGTTTCTCTGCTCTCTCTAATAAGTCTTGATCTCACCCGTTTCTCTTTCTGTATATATTTTCAGTGCATTTCCTTAGCTTTGGCGAGATGGTCCAGACTGAGACTATATGACCAAAATGTCTTTGATTATTCACAAAATCTGGGAAGAAACGCGTTTCTTCGTCGCTTATGGAGAAACGGGGCAACGTTTGTCGCGCGACATACTTAGCCACAACAACTGGATATCCTTTCCAAAGCTTCTGGATATCCAGAACATTGAATATAGATATCTAGAAGCTTTGGAAAGGATATCCAGAAACCAAATATTTTTTCTGGCTATCCTTTCCAAAGCTTCTGGATATCCATATTCAATGTTCTGGATATCCAGAGCTTTGAAAGGATATCGAAAAATATTTGATTTACTGGTTATCCTTTCCAAAGCTTCTGGATATCCATATTCAATGTTCTGGATATCCAGAAGCTGATGAAAGTGATATCCAGAAACTGGCTAAGTATGTCGCGCGACAAACCTTGCCCCGTTTCTCCAGACGCGACGGAGAAACGCGTTTCTCCCCATACCGACTCTTGATTATTACAGATGGTTTCAGGGGCAGCCAGGTGGGTAATATGTTTCCTTTTTAAAATTTTGATATGATTTTAATGCATTATATTTGTAGGTTTGATTTTTTGTATGAATGTTTCAACCCATCGTCTGATTGTTCAATGACTTGTAATTAATGTTATCCTAATTTATGATAAAATTTCATTTATAGGCTTGGCCTGCTTGGCCCACCAACCCAAAGTGGGTTGGATTGGATTGACATATTTTCAGCCCGTCCGTCAGCCCGTGTTGACAGCTTTAAATTTAGACATAATTGCACACACAGCTCCAGTTGGTGAAAAAAAAAAAATTAACTACACCATTCCGATCCCTGTAAAGCAGGTCTGACGTTATTGATCCATGGTGATGTACTTGTATGCTCATAAATAAATGACTTTTATAATCAACAGATTTAAAGCATTTCAATTTTAGTGCATACACGGAGTGCAAATATTACAATAAAAGCAAGCTGGTAATATTTTGGAAGGAAAAAAGTACTCTCTGCGTAAAAAAGAACTCTGATGAAATTCCATACAAAAACTTAAAGATTCTACTCGATTTAGTGAATAATAATAGGTTACGCCGCATGTCACACGTAAAAACGTATCAATAGCAATATCAGCTAACCCCTTCTAAGTCCATGCTTGCGACATTCCTTAAGAAGAGAAGTGTTGAGATTAAGGTTACTTGAGAAGATGATTTTACTGAGTGTTGAGAAAGTAATCAAGGTTTGGAAGAAGCGGGATTACTAGAAATTGTTCGGAAGATATTAAGCTTCAAAAGAGCTTCTGCAAAGGCTGTAGTTCTCTTCTCTTGATAAAACATACGGATAATAGCCTCCCCTTTATATGACAGTAATTATCTTGTTCCGGTAAACATTAAGAATTAGCCTGTGTTTATGTTCTGAAGCTTTATAAGCATGCTATTTACGGAGAAAGAAGATTTTTTTTTTGTTGATTATGATTGAGTTTTGGGTTTGTTCCGAAGATTAATATATACTCCCATTGTCCAAAGTTGATCGGATCAGCGTAAATTAGATTCAAGGGAAAGGTTTGAGTGAGATTAGTGTTAAAATGTGGAGAGGAGTAGGATTATAATTTCTATATTATTTCACTCTCATCTTTTACAATTGTCCTAAACACCTATTTATACTACTTTTAGAGTCCTAATTCTAATAGGAGATACAATCCTATATATACATAATAATCCTTCTTTGACTAGGATTTTATTTTAGCTATGTATTCTACTTTCCTACTTAATTAAGGAGTCTTCCTAAAATACGAAGCTAACATTAGGAAACAAGTATTTTCTTGCAAACTCGGTCCGCTCCATCGGTCTAGATCCGTTTCACTCGGTCCGATCCATGTCGCTCCACCATATTCTCCAACTCCCCCCCTCAAGTTGGAGGATCTACAACGTAGATACCCAACTTGCCAAATAAAAATTAAAACGTTTTAAAAAAAATTCTTTCACTTCGACATGCGACATCTGCGTCAAGTTCTTCCTTTTTCGTGTTGCAGTTCAAGCAACCTCGGGTTCGTCTTTTTTTTTTTTCAACAACAACAAAAATTTGTTCCAATATCTGAAGAGTCATCTACATCAGGTCTTCTTTCTTCAATTCTGTGCACAATTTGTGCTCGCACATATCTTCTTTTTCTTCAATCTCCGTTTTTAGAGTGAACGACACTCGATAATCGTTTTTATAGTGAACGACACTCGATCATCGTTTTTATAGTGAACGACACTCAATCATCGTTTTTATAGTGAAAGACACTCGATTATCGTTTTTATAGTGGACGACACTCAATCATCGTTTTTATAGTGGACGACACTCAATCATCGTTTTTATAGTGAACGACACTCGATTATCGTTTTTATAGTGGACGACACTCATTCATCGTTTTTATAGTGAACGACACTCGATTATCGTTTTTATAGTGGACGACACTCGATTATCGTTTTTCCTAGTGTCGAAACCAGCGCCGGCTTGGCTCTTCCTTGCGAGGTCGGCTTCCTTAAACGGCTGCCGGAGTCGAAAGTTTTGGGGATACTCATGTTTTCCAGCGTTGCATGACTTGCTTGAGGTGAACAATTTGACTGATCTTGTTGACTTTCTTCATTGAAAAAAAAAAGAGAAATCTAGATTTTGGATCTAGGCTCTGATACCATGTTAGAATGTGGAGAGGAGTAGGATTATAATTTCTATATTATTTCACTCTCATCTTTTACAATTGTCCTAAACACCTATTTATACTACTTTTAGAGTCCTAATTCTAATAGGAGATACAATCCTATATATACATAATAATCCTTCTTTAACTAGGATTTTATTTTAGCTATGTATTCTACTTTCCTACTTAATTAAGGAGTCTTCCTAAAATACGAAGCTAACATTAGGAAACAAGTATTTTCTTGCAAACTCGGTCCGCTCCATCGGTCTAGATCCGTTTCACTCGGTCCGATCCATGTCGCTCCACCATATTCTCCAACTTAGAGATGAAATTGATTGATTTAGGGATGAAATAGGTAGATTCGGCATTATAAGATAACATAAAAGGGGCGAGAGTTTTATTGGTAAAATCGATTTCAATTTAGGAACCCTAATGTAGAATATGAAATATTGTGTTTTTATTGATAAATTTCACTTTATCTCTCATGAACTTATTGGTAAAAAGCCATTACAAAAATTGTTGTTTCAAACTACATCTTAGTTAATTATTTGTTAAATTTAAATTATTATAATTATTTTAAAAGAGTGCTACACGGAACCTTACTACTATGTGAAATAAAGAAAGATGTAACGTGAATTAATTATTATTAGTTTGAGGAATGTACATTGTTTATTTAAATATTGCTTGTACAGTGGTGATGAAATGAAATTTCACGAGTACCTCTCACCGTTCTTCATAAACGTTCAGACAAAATTCAAAAGTCCACAAATAAATAGAGAATTAGATCAAAATTTCATAAAAACCAAAAACCCCAACCGAAGACGCAGAAGTCAATATCTTCACTTTAATATCAAATCAACCTAATAAGAGACAAAACAGAGACACCATTTTCCATCTTGAAATCAATTTTCACCCGTGTTCTTTCAATTAGTTTATACTCATAATGTGACTATGCGTGTGTGTGGTGTTTTCATTAGCAGTAGTTTGTTTGGTTTACTGTTTATATTGGGTTGAGGTGAATTTGTGTAAGCTCATATCATTGTAGTCGTTTGAGAGAAAAAACTTGTATTACTGTTAGATTTTTTGGTGTTATTCTGATTTTGGTATAATTTTTTTTTTTAAAAAATATTCTTATATCCGGGTTTCACAATTTGAAAAAAATAAATTACTCTTATACCTATTCTAGTCTTATATATTTAGGTATAGGTGTGAATTTTATTATTTTTTTGAGAAAATGTAAAAAATTGTGAAAAAAATACTCTTATACCTAGGTATAAGAGTAATTTTGGTCTTATACCTTTAATTATATGAGCGGATTGTTTAATAAAATATGAAATTTTTTATTATTTTTTTAAAAATGTGAAAAGTTGTGAAAAAAATACTCTTATATCTAGGTATAAGAGTAATTTTAATTTTATACATTTGGGTATAAGAGGGGACGGGCATAGATAATATTGAGTGTGAATTTATGTGGAATTATGAATCTCACCTGATTATTTATGAATTTGTTATGTTCCCCATGAGTACTAGAGTTCAAGGCCCGTGATGAAACTAAACTGATAAAAATATCCAGCTAACTTTATAATGTGACACTTATTTTAAGATGAATTTCTTTTTGAGACAATTACTATGGAATGATTAAGTTTTATGAAAAACTAGTTTTTTTTTTCATACACATAGGAAAAACTAGTTTTAAAAACGTACAGTGACATTTTCATAATTAACTAGAACTTAATTTAAAATGCCCAGTGGCATTTTTGTAATTTACTAACACTTTTTCAAAAACAACAGTAATAGGGTTTTTCAGTAAAAGGTCTAGTGTAAAATTATGTCAGTTGCTGTTTTTCTAATGTAAGTGTTATTGTTTTTCTAGTGCAAGTGTTATTGTTAAATAGTGCAATAGTGTTGGTGTTAAAAAAGTGTCATGTGAAATGATAAAAAGTGTCAGTTTTAATTACAAATAGTGTCATAAGTGTTATAAGTTTCGGTTATTTACGAAAATGCCACCGCATCATTTTAAAAAAAAGTACCAGTTATTTACAAAAATGGCATAGTGCGTTTTATAAAGTTTCAGTTAATTACGAAACTGCCATCGCGCGTGTTTAAAAACTAGTTTTTCCAAATTACTTGGAAAAACTGGTTTTTCCTAAAATTTTGACCGATGAAATAGATGAAATATTATTTAGTTTTGGAAATAAAATTGTATCGCACTAAAAATTTTGAATATATATATATATACACTAAAAATTTATTTAGCATTTAATTAGATTTTTTTTAGTCGATTTTAAAGCATAATATATTCTCAGTTTTATGAGACTCAAATATAAAATTTCCATATGTCATGCTTTTATTTGCAAGTTTTTACAAAATAGAAAAGTAGAATGCTATGGTGTAACATATTTTATTAAATGATTGAAGTTAAAATATTTATATAGGAGGGGAAGGAAAAAAAAAAAAAAAAGATGAGGCATGGGATGAGGTGGGGGGAAGAGTCGATTGATAGTAATGGAAGAACCCCTCCCTAGAGCTTCAAGTCGAATGGACAATGAAACCACTAGTATTCTTGTACTTGTACCACGACTAACTGTTGTATTTGTACCTTGACTAAGTGCACTAATGTTGCACAACAAGTGTCACACTTTTCATGTGTTTCCCCTTCTTATTTTAATCACCTTCAATGCTTGTTGGTTGACAAGCGTAATTTACCTATTAAAAGATGGCACATACATGTGTTACTTGTATATATATATTTTTAGAGAGGAGAGAGAGAGATGGATAAGAATATGAAAATGGGAAATACATCCTTGTACACTACATAATAGAAGACCAAAAACTCAAACCCCATTGAAGAAATTATGGGCCAAAGAATGCAATTTGTGGGTTGAAGATAAGCTTTAAAATGGGATATAACATAATGGGGATTATGTCATTGCATTTGTTTATCTAACAAGCCATGTCTAGGTGTCTCTAATTATATGCATGGTTTATTCATATTGGCCAACCATGACTTGTTCATGTTCCAACCCACTCTTCATATATTCTTAATATTTTTATTTTAAAGTTTAATGTAACACCTTAAAATCAATTGATGTTAATGGGAGTGATACAGGTTCTTTATATATCATAAGTAAAGTTTGTCAATTCTCAATATGAGATAATATCTCTAACAGTTTATATCAAAATGGTCTTATTACTAATTCATAATTTTTAATAAATTAAGAAAAAATAGCGGAAATAATTCAATATTCTATTGCCATTGAAGAAAAAGTTGAAGAGAGGCGTAATATTTATATAAGTTGTCATTTTAGGGTCAACATTAAAGTTACTATTTATAGTTAATGAAACATTTGGGTGGTTGTTATAATGGTTAATTATATTCCACCGCCCTAACCCTAACGATTTGTTGCTTAATAAAAATTATGATAGGTATCAACGTGACCGTCCATTTCTTGATGTTGATTAGAGAGAAGGGTTATACAACCTAAAGGCATTTTATCTCTCATCAATAAAATAAAACTATTTTTTTAATAAATAAATAAAGAAATAAAATTATAAAAACATTAATAAATCAATTGCAGTACATTATACAACCTTCATCACATTATAATAAGGTTCTTAGTTTGACTATACATGATTATTAAGAAGTAAATGCTGTGAGTATAAAAAGTAAACTAGAAGAGATAAAGTTGATAGAGAATAGTAAGCGGGTTGTTATTGTAAGTATAGTAACTGGATCTCATTATTCATTTTAAAAATAAAGCAAACTAAGAACATTACTTTAGGACAACACAAAAAGGAAAGTAAAAACTTTACTCTGGAAAGGAGGGAGTATTAGATGGAATACTCTCTCCATTCCATTTATAAGTTTACTTTTTTTCGAATGAGAGTCTATTTAAAGGTTTACTTTTCCAAAAATAAAAGTGGGTCTCACTTTTTACACTCACAAAAATAATACACTTACTCTACTAGTCCACTCCTACCCAACAATCTAAAATCACAACACATCAATTTCTTTTTCACTTTTTTCTTAATTCTTGGATTTTCTGGAAATCATGTTGCCACATCACGAGGCAATATACAAAATGGAGCAGCAAGATTTGGCCTAGGAAAAGGTGAAAAATGCGTGACGACAGACGTTGTCGTACGACTGACTTTGTAATCATGGGTCGAACCAGATTAGCGGATTGGTTTTCTAATTGGGTGTGGGACTCTTTTGGTAACATGATTTCTTTATTGGACAGAAAGCAAATTACTTATTGTAGAAGGAATTAGAATCCTTTAGGATTTAGGTTTGTGGTCCTATAAATACAAGTGATAACATAGAATACTGGGGCTAGTAATTAATCAAATTTGTGTTACCCATAGAGAATATGTGAGACTACAGAGAGACAAGAACATTGGAGGATGTGGGATGCCTTTAGGGGCATTCCACTGATGGTGCAAGATATATGAGGATGTAAGTGAGGGTGTATTCATGATGTGAGGTTATGTATATTATTGTAAAACTGAGCAATATTGTAACATCACATATTGTGATATTTTGATATCCTGATTTGATATTGCCGCTAAATGTAGTCGTTGTTGCGATTAACTGGATTAAAAAATCGTGTCTTCTTATTGATTACTTTCATATTATTTGTGTGCATAATTGTTGTGTCTCATCATTATCAAGTTGTATGGGCAAGAACTGCACTGATAAACTACAATTCCATAACATCATGTACCTAAATCAAATGATGATGAACTTATAAATGGGACATAGGGAAAATCAAATGATGAACTTATAAATGGGACGGAGGGAGCATACTTTATCTTTTGTAGGGGAGTAATGGTAGTTCAATGTTTGATAATAGTAGAACAAAAGGAAATAAATCTAGAATTGAATGGGCCTAAGCTGAAATTAGAAAAAGTAGGAAGGAGACAGGGGACATGAGTAAATAGGCCCATTTAAAGCCCAGAAATGACAAGTGAAAGTTTTAGTGTCTATCTGTTTACTCATTAGATTAGGACAAGCACTTGGACTGGACCACATACAAAATAGTGAAAAAGGACCATGGGGTCACTCAAATACCTCCACTATTTCTCTGTGGTCCTCTTCGAACTAGTATTGTACTTAATACTCACCACAGTTTCTATAAAAATCTCCTTTTATTTTATCTTTTTTTTTCACGTGTTTTTTTTTTTCACTAGTATAATATCATATTGGATACCACCAATCTAATCTAATTTGAGCCGAGTAGGACCATAAGGGTAACAAAACTCTCTCAACAAAATTTTAACGTTACTTTACTGCATTCACGAAGTTCAAACCCGAGACCTCTGATTAAGCTAAATACGTGGTGTTACCATATCACATGTTGTTAGGTTAGTGTTGACTTAAATTTTTTATTTTAAATAGAAACAGATGTGTCCTCAGATGTCACACACGTTTGTACTATGATCTCCCCGTGTGTAAGAGAAATGGTGGCATAAAAGTAAAGTGGAATACGTAAATAGAAGGGGACCATAACATGGAATACAAATTATACAGATTGGTGGTAAAAATGATGGACGACCTAAAATGATGGTTGACATGGATCATCAATTATGCACGAGGTTTTCATGCCTAGCGAAAAATGGTGTGTAGGTAATGGGGAGACTGAAAAACACATGAAACACATGGTGGTATATGAAAATTGAGGGTTCCAATGACAAAATGCATTGAGAGGCATATGGTCTAGCAGGGTATAGCATATGCGGACAGAGAGCATATGGATCGACATTTCAAGACCTACAAACGTCACAAGGCTTTCCCCCGCCATAAGGGATTTAAAAAGCCCAAAAGACTCTGTTTAGGCCCTCAAACGGGCTCCCAAATTTTTTATCAGTTTTTGGACATTTTTGCTTAATTAAGTTTTCATTTTTTGGCAGTTTTTACCGTTTAATATTTCTGAACTATTTTTTCCAATTTTCGGTATTCCTTTAAATCAACGAGAATTGAAAGATCTTTCACTGATAGTTGTACGTGATTCAACATATTTATCAAATCTTTGCTTCCCCTACTTTTGTTATGTCAGTGTCATGTCAATATAGGGTATAGGGTATGGGTATAGCAATGAAAGCACATTTGTTTTGAAATATACATACTTTCACAGGGTAAGTAATCATTTTGATATTGGACTTATGCCAAACAAGGTCATGACTTGGGAATGTGCTTCATTTTTTAGAAAATCTTGTCCCAAAATAACAGTCCATTTTAGTTATGTCATATGGTATCTAATTAATGGTGCAGCAACTAAATGCCTAAACAGAAAAAAAAAAAAAACCAGCTTGGCAGAAGCAGGTGAATTATTATGTATTATGAGCAGACCATGTATACATAACATAATTGCCACATTCATCGAACAACCGACTGAACTTTGCCCGTAACTTTACGAAAATCCAATCTTCTTTTGTAGTTCTAAAAATTGTTATCGATAGCATTCCTCTAATGGTGAATCAATAACACCTTTTAGAATAGCATAAATATAATAAGATTTTCATTAAATTAGGGTAAAAGAGTTGACCATAATCACAGTGGGACAATCTGAAATCATGTTATAAGATGAAAAGAAAGCTGGATTGGATCATTATTGTGCTGTGTAACAACTCAACCAAAGGTCAGGAAGAAACCAAATACGAGTATTTCTAACTAAAATGAATCTGATCTACGAGCACTGCACCTGCAATGTGGCGTATGCATGCACCGTCAGCCAATTCTGTCTCCTTGCTGCCATCACTCGATATTGCATGCTTCATCACCTTTTAGCTCTTGAAACTCCTTACTTTTTTTTTTTTTTCCCTCGGCCTTTGCCTTTATTTTCCCCTGCAACTAAAACAAGTATTGATGGTGTCTCTTGAGATTATCCATAAGATATACAACAATATCAAAATCCCAACATATTTTAAAGCGTTTTATCGTTTTATAGGCAGTCACAACCCAAAATCCCAACATAACTTTTGGAAGTTGCTTTTAAGAAAATAAAAAATAACTCTCTCCGTCCCTAAACGAATATCCAAAACTTAAGCATGTTTAGTAACGTAAGTACACAAAACCCCTTAATGATCTCATCATATTGCAAGTATAAGTCATTCATTTTGGACTAAACAATTGAAAAGTTGGACATTCATTTAGGGATGGAGGGAGTAAATAAAGCACAGGAAATGCTCACCTTTCAAAGCTTGAATAAACATCCTCCGCATCCCTTGAAAGAGCAGAGCAAGCACAGCTATTGTACACCACCACTCTGCTTACACAAAGTCATATAAAGTTCATGTCAATGGACTACTCATAAAATAAGATGACTCTGCAACCACGTAAGTTAAAAAGTACTCCATAGTCCATACTACTTGGCAGATAATAGAAGGAAAAAAAACAAGTTAAAAAAGGAAGACGCAGACATAGAGATGGGACAAGGTTTTTCAAAATAGAAATTTATGGTGATTCTGATATGGAAAAATACACGTTAGTGTCTAAAACATTTATTGTACAAGAAATATTCGTGCACTTGCTTCATGTTGTGCCCTTAAAAAAATTAAACGAAAAAAAGAAAATGAATGAAAATATTTTTAATATAAATCAAGAAAATCAACAGAACCTATCAATGGGGATTTTAATGTAGTGAGTTTGCTAACAGCCGCGCTTGTTAAGAATCCAAGAATATAATATGTTTAACGTAAATCATGAATCATTCAAATAGGGACTAACAGATATTATCGGCAATGCATTGAAAGCACCAAATGCGCTGATGCTGATTCCTGTTGTCAAACATATCTATTCTTGGATATTAACAAGTGCCTTAGGGTCACTAATTAGCTACCCTTAATAGTAAAAACCTGTTCTAAAAACCCAGTTGTCACTTAAATAATCCTCATTTAAATATTCTTCGCTTTAGCCTCGTCTGGACTCGCATCGGCCCTTGATTCCATGAGCTTTTGGGAATTAACAGTGTAAGAGATCTGCAGGCTCCGATTCTGTTAACTACAGTTGCACCTGACAAGAATCTTCTAGTGCAGCTTGCTTGGACAGAATGAAACAATCATCAGACCTTGCATCCTCTTGATGTTGCCTAACTAAGTCTCCTAAACTCGTGGATCGTGGGATCCATCCAAACTTCACCATACTTTCCAGAACCCCAGATAGTTTATCAGTATATCCCGCCTTACACAACACTTGGACAAAAGTGCTGCATGTTGAAAGACTTAGCATAAGCCCTCGCTTTCCCATTTCATCAAGAAACACCAATGCTTCGGAAAGTTTACCCTTTTTGCAAAACATATCCACTAAATCTTCATATACATTTATGCTAGATGAACTCTTACCCAATAGCTCAGACAAAAGATTAAATGATCTCTCCAAATTTCCTTCCTCGTAAGGATCATCAAACAAGCTATAGAAAACTTCATCTGGCTTAATTCCTTTAGCCACTAACTCATCAAAAAGAGAAACCATTTCCAGTTTGTTATCTAATTTATGGTAACCGTGTAAAAGAGAAGTGTAAGTCACTATTGTTGGAGAAAGATTCCTCTTTTGCATCTCCAGAAGGAGCCCTTTGGCCTCTTTCATCCTCCCTTCCTTGCAGTGATAATGTATTAAAATACTGAAAGTAATGTGATTAGGCAAGATTTGCTTCATGACCATTTCTTCGACCAACTCAGTAGCTTCAACCAGCTTCCCCAACTTGCAATACCCATCAATCAAAGTGTTGAAAGTAAGTGTAGAAGCAAAGCCGTTTCGCATCATTTCATGAAATACCGACAATGCCCTCTCAATGTTCCCTTCTCTACAGCACCCATTGACTAGGGCATTATAGACAAACCCATCTGACTGAACCCCTCTTAGAGGCATGTCATCAAATAATAGAAACGCCTCAGTTAGATTTCCAGATTTGCAATATCCATCTATAATGGTACTAAAAGTCACAACATTAACAGTCAAACCCTTCTCTGAGATACCATCAAATAAATTCCTAGCCACTGTCAATGTCACCGGACTTGCATAACCCATTAATCAAGGTATTATAAGTGACAATATTAGGCTTAACACCTTTCTGATCCATTTCATCATAAAGAAGGAAAGCCTTTTCCATATCACCCCGTTTACAAAAGCCAGAAATGAGAGAGCTATAAGTATAAACATCAGCATTCAAACCCTTCTCCTGGAGTTCAGAAAAAACTGCCATTGCTTTATCCATTATTCCATGTTTCGAAAGACCGTTTATGAGTGTGCTATAAAGGTGCCCATCAGGGAGAATTCTTCGCTCAAGCATACTTCTAAATATCGAAAAGGCTTTCTCTATGTTCCCATTTTTGCAATGGCCATCAATCATGGATGCGTAAATGACATGACTTGGCAATATATCACGATCTAGCATCTCCTTAAAATATCCATCTGCAGTCTGCATTTCGTCTATCTTACTATATCCAGAAATGAAAGCGCCATAAGTATAAGCATTTGGCTTTAGTGCGCTCTCCTCCATTTGAGATAGAAAAACCTTGGCATCATCCATTTTTTTTGCCTTACAAAGACCAATTATGAGAGAATTGTAGCAGAATACATCAGGCATAACTCCTATCTCTTTCATTTCCTTCAGCATTTTTACCGACTCCTCAAATTTACCTTCTTGGACATGACCTTTGATAAGATTCGTATAAATAATTGCGTTTGGTTTCACACCCATATCAATCATATTCTTCAAGACAAGATTAGCCCATTGGAGGTCACCAGAATGACACATGCCATTAATTATCGCGCCATAAGTGAACAAAGAGGGAGCTAATTTCAGTTCCTTCATCTGTTCCAGCAGTTCATAAGCTTTAGTCATATTTTGCTGCCGAATATACCCCTCAATTAAAATGTCGTAAGTCTGGGTAGTGGGTACCACGCCCACAGCAAGCATCTCGCTAAGCAGAAGTTTAGCCTTCTCCATCTGACCAACTTTACAGAGACCATGTACTATTGAATTGTATGTCACATGGTTTAGCTTAATTCCATGTGCGACCATCTTATCTTTAACTTTAAAGGCCTCATCTAAATCACCCTGTTTCATGAATCCATCAATTAAAGCAGTATAGGAAACATTGTTAGGAGTCAAACCCATGCTTATCATCTCTTCTAAGATCAATTTCGCTTCACTAGATCTCTTTGCTTTGCAAAATCCATCGACAAGAATCGTGTATGTATAAGTGTCAGGATTTATACCCTTAACAACCATTGACTTCTTTAGCTCAAAGGCTTCACCAACAAGCCCTGCTCTGCACAACCCTATGATAATTACATTGTATGTTACCAAATTTGGACTGCAACCCTTCTCCTCCATCTCAAGAAAAACCCTTTTGCCTTGCTCCACTTGCCCAACTCTACAATGAGCACTAATCACATTGGTATATGTATAAACATCCAGCACAATCTCCGTCTCCAGCACTTTGGCATACACTCTCCAAAACAAATCCATCTTCTTACACTTCAATAAATCCTTCATCAGAGAATTAATGCACACCAAACTAGGCAAAGATGCATCATTTTTACAACCTAAAACTATAAAAGCTGCTTCATTCAACAAACCCTTATTCTTATAAGCACTAATCAGTATATCAAAAGCCACAGAAGAAAATTTAACCACCATACATTCCCTCCAAATAAAACCAATCGAATCCAGAACAGCATAAACCGGGACACGGGTATCAATCATTTGCTCAATTACTCGGTTCGCAGACACCAATTGATTAGAATTGCAAAGAATGGCAGAAAGAATCAAGAAAGAATGCAAGTTTTGAGGGGAAACCATTTGAGTACCAGACCATGTGAAGAAATCGAGCAGGCGTTTGGGATCACCAACCTGATTTTGATGAAGAACTGATCGAACCACATCTGGATTTAGCTTACGGATGATTTGTGAGGACTCCAGAAGAGTTATCCAGTGATTGTACTTGAGAATTGATGTGATTTCCTGAGCTGTTTCTTGATCTTCTCGTTTGGGGATTTGCGAAGTGTGGATTTTCCTGGATGGGAAGAAAGGAATTGAAAATGTAGGTTTGGAGGAAATCAATTTCCTGGGTGGGAATAATTTCATGGTGAGGAGGATTGATGTAAGCATATAGCAGAAGGGGAGATTATATCTACCTAGAGTTAGGCTTTTGGGGGTTCATTTTCAGGTTACAGAGAGACGGGTCGGATTCGAATATGGAACTATGCTATGTTCATCGGTGTTTTTGGGCTGGATAACGAAAAATGACAAAACTGGAAAACCAAAAGAAAAAAAGGTGTAATTCCTTAAATCCTCTCATCCCAAACCAAAATCTATAAAACTCAACACCCCCTTTGACCCGTTCTTACATCTTAAGTATATCAGCATTAATAATTTATTTTATTTTTTTAACAAAAAAAACTTATTTTTTTCTATTCTTATACATTAGTTATAGGAGCAGACCAGTTAATAAAATATAATTTTTTTTAATTATTTTTTAAGATATCAAAAATTGTAAAAACAAATACTCATATACATAAGAGTAATTCTGTCTTACCTTAAGTATAAGAACGGAATGATAAGAGCGTAAATTTATATGAAATTTTCAATATATGATGAATTTTAATGGATTTTTGATCAGGACCCTAAGATTCGTAGCACAAGAAAAAAAGAAGAAAGAAAAGAATGGAGCAACCTTGAATGATCCGGTCGATTCTTTAATTCAGTCAATTGTTATGATTCAATTTTTTAATTTTTTTTATAGATTTGATTTTAAAATATCTCTAAATGTTTTTATTTTTTAAGAAACAACCAATTTTTTTATTTTTTTCATTCTCTATAAATATAAATAGAGACTAAACTTGATACATTTTGGAACACAATCTCAAATACTCTTTTTATCACTCTAAAAAAATCATCCTTTCGTCCATTTTTTATTACATGGTAATTTTTTTTTTTGTGCAAGTAAATTCAATAGTTAAATATATTTTAAAAATTTATTACAAGATTAGAAAATAATAAAAATTGAGTATTCATAATATGTGAAATAAAGAATAATCTAAGAGATATTGTGGCTTGGGTTGCTAATCAATAACAAAAAAAAAAAAATGAAGTTAGATTATAATCGTAGATTGGATTGGATAATTGAAGAAGAGAAAAATAATACTACTCCGTCCCAATAAGAGCTGCCCATTTTTTGGGCAGCAGGCAAATTAAGGAATTGGGGGGAAGTAAAAATGATGTGAGTGTAATTTGAAAATAGGAGAGAGAATGAGTGGAGAGAATAGTAATTTATAATGGTGTTGTGAGTATTAAAATAATGGAGGAGAGAGAATGAGTGGAGGGAATAGTGAAGATTCCTTTGCCAAAAAAGGAAAGTGAAAGCTATTAACGGGACACCCAAAATGGCAAAATGGGAAGCTACTATTGGGACGGAGGGAGTATTTAATAAATAGGTTGAATTGGATTGGGTTACAGATCATTGTTGTCTAAAGGATGTTTAACCGAGTGATATGATACGGAAACAAGACCATGTTTGACGATGAGCCTTCGGGAACAGGTTGTTTCCTTTCAAGAGTTCAATTCCCCTCTCATAGTTGTATTTGAAATGTTTTTTTTTATTTTGTGAGGGAAAAAAACAAGTTTGAGGCATGTCTCTCCTTACTTAATGTGCATGTTTGGAAGCCATGACCTATGAGGCCGGCCAAAAGTGCCTCACTGTTTATGTACAAGTTACAACCATAGACTGCCCTACATCTATAACTTTCAAAAAAAGCCCCTTGACATGGAAAATAATTACAGATAAATAAGCATGCTACAGAACATTAACAAAACCTTTGACAGATGACCCATAAAAGAATGCACTACATGGTTATATAAACATTTGACAGATGACCCATAAATAAGCATAAATATTCATGTTATCCACAAACGTTTTGGTTATAGAAACATCAACCCTTCCGGGAGAGATCAAATACTGTCCAGTAACCTTCCTTACCCTCATGCTATCTAACTGCCGTTTTCAAGAGAGCTAGGATCTCAACGTCATCGAGAGATGATTCTTTCAAAAGCTGCACTGGGGTTTTATCTTCTAAATCTGTTGCCAGTGGGTCCGCTCCCCTGCAATGACAATGCCCATTATCCATTTACTTAACAGTCCTACTTAATATTTTTAGACATCTTACACGAAGAATCGCACTTCAAAACTCAATTTTATGAACCCTCAGACTTTTACTCACAATGTCCCAAATGAATGTCCAAGAAGTTTTTAAAATTGCTCTTGACCGAGAGCAAATTTGAATTTTTTTTGGACATTAATTTTGGGACGAAAGGAGTACTATTTATCTTAGTTACATTAAAATTCAAATTAGTAAAAGTACATATTTTCTTAAACTTGAGTGTATTTTAGAAGATATATTTGAATTCATAAAACGTTTTGACTTTCACATGGGGACTTTTTGGTCAGAAAGGAGGAAGAATTACGGTTAGGTGGATAATAGCAGTAAAAATCAAAGATTTTCACAAACACGTGGGGGTCCAATTCCACTGCCCACCCATGATGTTCGGATAAGTTTTGATGTCCCCCTGAGGTTCGTCTCTGTTCCTCCTTTTGTCAATTTTATGCAAGTTGAATGACTATTTTACTCCTCAATGCAAAGTCCAAATTATATCAAAGATTTAGAGGTAAAATAGTCCTTAAGCTTACATAAAGGGGAAAAGTAAGACAAAAACCAAACATTTGGGGGGGGGGGGGAGGCAGTGAGATCCGAACTTCAGGGGTGTGCAAAACAAATGTTTATGAGAAATAGTAGTCATGTGATGAAGATAAAGACTAACCTAGAAAGAAGCAGTTTGGCAATTCCAATTCTTCCTCTGATAATACTATGATGGAGCGGTGTCTGACCCCTTGAATCGGAGGCATTTATGTTTGCACCATGCTGTAGAAGTAACTCTACCATACCAATATCCGCAGTTTGGCAAGCAAGGTGAAGCAAAGAACATCCATCAAGAAGTTCATCAAGTAACTGATCATCACTCTCACTTATTGAGCTCAGAGATCTCGAGGCTCCTCTGTCTGAAGAATAACCTGCTAAGGTATCAAAATCGTGATCAATGTCTGCTTGGTCTTGCAAGTGCATTATGTTGGCCAGTGACAAAGAACTCGGTGATGCCTGTCCATGGACAGCATTAACATCTGCTTCACAGGTGATTATGAGACGGTAAACTGATTTCTTATCGTTCAAACGAACACTTTCCCATAACTGTTGTGCAAGCGAAAGAATATGCTGATTGTCCTTCATTTTCTGAATAAAACGCTTTTCCGCATACTGCATACAAGAGGGGAAGAAACTTAATTGAGTTTAGCTTCCAAGTATCATTTTCTGAATAAAACACTTTTCGACATACTGCATATAAGAGGGAAAAAATAATATATATATACACACACACACATATAAAAGAGGACACTTTAAGCTTCCGAGTATCAAATCTTATACAAGTTTTTGAATGAAGAAAAAGTTTTCAGTGAACTTACACTTTTATTAGTTTTGAGAAATGCATTTTCTATAAATCAATTTTTTTTCATGTATAAAATTTTCAGACTAACCTACCAGCGGCCAAAGACTCTATTATGTGAAGATTGAAGAGGCATTGACCTAATATGTTTGACAGGTTTGAAGGTATCAACCGAATGGTCATGAAGGACAGTTTCATGCCTATGGTAAGAGCTGACCTCATACAACAGTCTTAGCTCTGGTCCCACCTTGAACTCAGTTCCTATATATCTTGAATCAAAGTATCACGAAAACTGAATACAACAACAACAACATTACCCCAGTGCCCCAAAGGCTCCCACCTACGGTGGGGTAAGGGGGGTCGGATGTACGCAGCCTTACCCCTGTATTAAAGCACATAGAGGTTGTTTCTGGATGACCCGTGATGAAAATTGCGTCGAAAATTGCATGGACCGATTGCTACTTCATAACAAAGAAGAGCTGACAGTTTAGTGGAACATTTTGCTTTATTCCATCATATTCCCGAGCCAAAAAATTAGTGAGTCTTTGGCTCCATCGGAAATGATGGAAAAAACACGAAAACTCAATGTCAGAAAGGAATTCTTTATCATAAGCCTACTACAAAAGACTGCAATTAGAGTTACTCGAAAACTTACGAGCCATAATGTTCATTTATGTTTTGATATACCGGTAACAATGCCCAAAAATGGCAGCCTTGGTACAACATTCCACAATGGTGCACGTTAGGAAAGGTGTTTTGCTTGCATTCATATAGAAGGGCCGCAAGTAAGATTTCAATCATGAATGATTTCTTCAGCCCTAGTTTATTGGAACACTGGAAAGTGGAAACTAGAGAGGTATGTTAATGCTGAAGGATCCTCAAATTTTACATCAAAGATGCCTCAAGTTATCATTTTACTCTCTCAACACCAAGAGACCATAACCACCAAGTGATTTTAAGGCATCTCAAAACCTAGGGCAAAGAATCTAATTCACTGTTCATCAATTTCATCTTTAAGTTACGAACTTCACAAGAGTACTCCCAACATTGCCTGCAAATATGTAGCTGCATTAGTATGAGACTCTAGAATAACTCTAAATCAGATTTTAGTTCCAAACTTTCACAAAAAGTAATGTAAGTTATGTGCAGGAAGTGCATGGGAGTCGGAAGGCATTTCCAATACAAGTTAAAGTGCTCGCATGTACCCCCTGGCCACTAGGAGAAAAGACGTCAAATGGTTTCAAGGCAGAGTTTGCTGACTTGAAGCATCTGCATGTCCTCAGTCCCAAGAGCTTGACTTTCATGGCAGGGCTAAGCCCAACGCCAAAAGACTACTCTTCTACTACAAGTTCCTAAACATTGCAGCTGACAGTGTCAGCACATGTAAACTTAATCCTTAAAGTAACAGATTTGAACCCATGCCATCTAGGTTACACTGACCATCCTTGCAATTTTCTCTAAGGATCACCCTGTTCATGTATCACGCCAGAATCATTCACATCTCCGGTGGAAGATACATAAAAATCACGGCTAATAGAATGGGCTGAAACCACACGCCAATGAACCGACTCCACATCAAGTAACCCTTCTTCATTGAGAGATTTACCATCTCATTTTAATACTAGAAGAAATGGCTCGCTCAAGAAAAGTTTCAATTACTCTAGTACCGAACATTACATCACAAACAATCCCATTGTACTTCTTTTGCTTGAGGACTTCTTTTGGGTTTGATAAATTTTAGTAATGATTTGAAGAAAAAGTAGAATACAAAAGGGATTGATGGCCGTGGTACCAATGTGACAAAATGTCTAAAATCCAAAGAAGTTCCCGAGCCCTGGAGGCCAAGCATGGCCCAATGAGTTCAAGATCTTATTTGTTTTCAGCAGTACAATCATGTCATGTTTGTTATACAAGTATGGTTGTATCTGCTACTTGTGAAGAACGGAAAGTTCAAAAGGCCATATATTATGTACAATCCACATTAAGATGTTTCCATCATTAAAAACTAAACTGCAAGGAATAACAATGTGGAACATGGAAATACTTGGAATACCTTTGCATGAATGAACTTCTCCTTTACTGATATATGGTCATCGTGACTGGGCTTTCTGAAAAACTGTTTGGGCTTATCAGACTCATGAATCCTACAACAAAAGTAATAATTCTCACGAAGGAATCAAGAAACCTTCAGAAACTCCAACGCTTACCCAAAAATTACTCCCTACATCCCAAGTTTATTCCCCCCCCCCCTCCTTTTTTTACAGAATTACTAAAGCTGACTTCTTGAATTTCCTCAGTATACAATACTGTTGCAATTGCACATTTAAACACCAGTAATAAAGGCAGACACGTATGCATGTGCATTTTTTTTCATAGCCTTCTTTAATTTAATCAAAATTCTAAAAGTGTGTGTGTGTGTGTATATACTCCCTCCGTACCACTTCACTTGATACCAAATCCATGGGCACGAAATTTAAGGAAAAGTAGGAGAAAGAATTAGTGGGAGGAGGTGTTGTGAGTAGGAAAAGTAAAGTAGAAAATGAGTGGGGGGAATAGTAATTTGATTAGTGTTGTGAGTATAAAAACTTTCCATTTTGGGTAGTATCAAGTGAAGTGAGACAGACCAAAATGGAAATTAGTATCAAGTGAAGTGGGACGGAGGGAGTATATAGTTTAATCGCTAATTACATGATTATGAAATAGTGAGTAATTAGCACCAAGCGTGTAGATTAGTTGATAAAGAAATATTATAGCCTAATCAGAGATCTTGAGTCCGTGCCTTGGGAATGCTCTCTGTGGGAACAAAATTCAAATTTTATTTGAAATGAGTATTTTGGCAGTTTACAAAATTGTGACAGGGCTTCACAATTTTAAGCCACCCCCCCCTCCCCTTTTATATAGTAACTAGTTTTACTCCCGTGCGATGCACGGATCATTACATGTTACTTTAAGATAGAAAGTGAAGAAATACAACAGAAAAGTGAAATAAATTTATACATTATGAAAAATTTCCTTAAACACTACATTATCAGTATATAAATCAGATTGGTAGGGCTTATCATCATCAGAAATCAATATTTTAAGACCATCAAATCAAGATACAAACTCCGACTCACTTTAAATTACAAAATAATAATTATTAATAAAGAAAACTAAATAGAAATATTATTTTTTTCATCTCAAATAAATAATTTAAAAAATATACTTCTATAAAAAATTATATTATTCATTTCAAAAAATAAATATTACTTTCGACTTAAAATAAATAACCAAAAAATAGTACTACATTTTTTATCCAAAAAAATGAGCATTACTTCCTTCAGCCCAATGAATATTTTAAAAATTAATACTACTTCATTCGCCTCTAAAATTAATGTTTGTATTGTTACTGTTAGTGCATTCGTCTCAAAATATGACATTAAGATGACATTAATTTTTTAGACGAAGAAAGTAGTATTCTTTTTTTAAATGTTCATTGAGACGAAGGGAGCCATATTCAATTTTTGTTGACATAGAAAAAAATTCTACTTTTTAAGAAAAAAAATTCCTTCAATTCAAAAATGAATATTACTTTCGTCCCAAAATTAATACTATTTTCTATATCAAAAAAAAAAAAAATTGCTTCCTTTGTCTCAATGAAAATTTTAAAAAAGAATACTACTTTACTTGTCTCAAAAATTAATATTCATTTTCTGAGACGAAGACACTAATATTATAAACATTAATTTTTACAAAAGAATACTAAATCGTCTAAAAAAATAAATTACTATCTTCGTCCCAATAAATATTTTATAAAATATTACTTCATTTGTTTAAAAAAATAATGTCATATATTAAAACGAAGGCACTAAAATTACAAACATTAATTTTTGAGGCAAATGAAGCAGTATTATTTTTTTAAATATTCATTGGGATGAAGAAAGTAATGTTCATTTTTTGAACAAAAAATGTAGTATTATTTTTTGGTTATTCAATTTGAGTAGAAAGTAATATTTATTTTTGAAATGAAGATTATAATTTTTTATAGAAGTATATTTTTAAAGTATTTATTTGAGATGAAAAAAATAATATTTATGTTTAGTTTTTTTATTAATAATTATTATTTTATAATTTAAAGTGAAACGGAGTTTGGACCACTTTGATTTGATTCGCATTAGTAGTGTGTGGGTTGTGGCTGTGGCATGGTTTGGAATACTTTGGATCGGTCAATGATTTGCAAAGGCCACAATATGTTTAACATAAACCAAGGACTACATCATCAGTAAACCACTCCATCAGTTTGTTCCATCAGTAAACCACTCCATTGGTTTGTTTCATCAGTAAAGCAAGGACTTCATCAGTAAACCGAGGACTTCATCGGTCAGCCACTTCATCGGTTAAACACAAACCAAGGCCACAATCGGTCACCCGCTTTCTAACAAATCAAATCAAAGTGCAAATTCTGTCTCACTTTAAATTATAAAATAATAATTATTAATAAAGAAAACTAAATAAAAATATTATTTTTTCCATCTCAAATAAATACTTTAAAAAATATACTTTTATAAAAAATTATAATCTTTATTTCAAAAATAAATATTACTTTCGACTCAAAATGAATAACCAAAAAACAATACTACATTTTTTGTCCAATAAAATGAACATTACTTTATTCATCCCAATGAATATTTAAAAAAAATAATACTGATTCATTTGCCTATAAAATTAATGTTTGTAATGTATTATAAATTTTTAAAATATTTATTGAGATGAAGGAGTCCTTGGTTTGTGTTTGACCGATGGAGTGGCTGACCGATGGAGTCCTTGATTTGTGTTTGACCGATTGTGGCATTGGTTTGTATTTGGATCGGCTGTGGACTGTGGCGGACCGATTCTGGCCTTGGTAGGTTTGGATCGGTTGATGGTTGTGGCCTGATTTGGATCGGTCATCCACTTATTATTGACCGGTCACCATGTTAATGATTTACCGACCCTTGATTTACGGATCCTTGTCACAACCGAGTCTTGTGACCGGTTAAACAACTCGCAATAAAAAAATAATTCCATTTTAAATATTTTTAAAGTTAGATTTTTAAAATATACCGACACTTAGATTTTTAAAATGGAATTATTCAAGACATGGATCGGTTAAGGGAGGTTAATCGGGTCGGTTAACCACCTTAACCGATCGGTTTACCGGTTATACCGGTTTTAACCGTTTTTAATTTTTTTTTCTTTTTCAAATTAGGTTTTTAAAATAAATTTTTAACAAATTATTTTTTGAAAAAATCCAAGGCCACGGCCAAGGCCGGCCAATTCTAGCAATGCCACGGTCGAATGATTATGCTAACCTTGGCCAAGGCCTCATTATATACCAAGGCAATGTCATTTCACTTTCTTTTTCTATCGATGTGGGAATTGAGATATCCCTCCTTCTCCGGCTGTGTACACGGGCCTTTTCCTGCTTGTGAACAATACGCGCCAATTTATCTCCCACTCATAGTTTGCCACGTCGACTTTTCTCAAAATATCTTCAATTTTACCACGTCGACTTTTTTCAAAATATCTTCAATTTAACTCTATATATAAATGAATAAATAAAAAAATACAAAATTTAAGTATATTAAATTTATAAATGATTAAAAAATTAGTTTTTAATATTAATAATAACTCAAAAAATATAATCAAAATAAAAAAGAAAAAGAAAGAACGAAAGAAAGAAAGAAAGAAAGAAAGAAAAAAAGAAAGAGAAGAAAGAAAGAAAGAGACAAAAAGAGAAAGAGAAGGAAAATAATGTGTATGTGTGACCCATGGTTAATGCCACAGGCTAGGCTGATTACCGATTCTCAATGTCTGGCTTACCGATTCTTTATTGCCTTGTCTTACCGATTCTTATCGGTTAAATAATGTGTGTGTGACCGATCATCATGTCAAGGATTGATATCGGTCATCCAATAATATTGATCGGTCATCATGTCAATGATTTACCGATCCTTGTGACCGATTAAACCCGCTACACGGTGTCCCATTTAAAAAAAAAAGTAAATTCGTCTGCATACACGCGCCTCTGTCGACGCGTATATTGCACGCGTCATTTTTCTCCCAATCATGACCTGCCACCTGTAATTTGCGTAGTATATCTTCAATTATGTCCTGAAAGGAAATGACTAAATAGCCCTTGAAATTTTGGCGAAATTTTTGGCGCTATTACTGTTCCTTGGATGACCTGCTTTAATATATAGATAGATGATAATGTGATAGCAGAGGTGAATATAGTAACTTAATAGCAAAAGTGACTCTTGTTGGGAGATTTTTATCTTACTTTTTAAATAAGATACACTAAAGTTGGGGAGGGACTACAAAATATCAAGTCCCCTCCCCCCCATCCATAAAAAGGAATAATACCTCATTGGAATTTCATCAGCCTGAAAAGTTCTTCTTGCATTCAACAGTTTCTCCCAGATTGAGTTAGCAAATACATTGCCCAGTGCCTGAAACAACATAATGACAGAAGGTTCCCATACTTTAACGTCAAGCGCCAAGGATCTCACCTGCATTGGCAATCAACAGATGAGCTTTACAACAGAGCAAGCAGATTGTACTGGCAACATTATATTGCTATTGGTCCATCATGCCTTCTGATCGACAGAAACACACAGGCAAGAAATCAAAGATGGAAAGCACAGTTTTATATTTATCTACAAGGCTGAAAAGAATACAGACCAAGAAATTATTATGTGATAGCAGCTTATAACTGCAAGATAATAACAATTTCAAAGTTAAACCATATGTGGAATATTCACATCCTTTTGAGGCACAATGCAAGGACAGTTAAGGGGAGCACATAATATATATAGAAATGGGGTGCACTCATGATCAACACACCGTAGTCATCTCTATTGCTCACACGTCTATGCAGATTCAGAGATACGCAGCATAAATTAGCAATGCAATGAATCCAATGATCACAAATATCAACAAAAGTTTGTACTTTATTTAATTGTGCTATCTTTTGTGCAATAGGGAGTATTCTTAATCTGTTTTATGTTCTAGAATAGCAAAAAAAAAACATATAGTGCCATGTTTTCTTACTTGAAATGCAGGAGAAGTGAACTCTTGCATGCTTTACTGCAAGTTCTGAAAGTAAAAATATAGTCCATTTTTGGACGTCCAAAAATTAGTTTTTCCTTTCCATATCTGGAAAGTTTTTCAAAACCAATGTCTATAACACCCTCCTTGATTAAGATGGAGAAAAAGAAATGGGCCCTTTAATTTGACACCTCTAAGAGATAACATGAGGGTATAATTAAAGAAAAAAAATACTTGGAGTAAATGTTTCATTAAAAACACATAAAATCAATGCTTGACACTTATTCCTGATGGAGGAGTAGATAAAATCTCAAAAGTCTGGGTGTAAATGGATTCACATTTAGTGTGAAATCTGAAATCCTTGATTTAAAACCTTTCCTTCAGGCATGTTATTATGACAAGAGATTTGTGTGTAGTTCAGGTTAACCTTCAGTAGGTTCAATGTGAGTAACCAATTCTAAGTTATGGTCAAACTAGAGACAGGGTTCAACATAAAATACCAATTCTAAGATTTGGTCAAACTAGACATACTTCCCCGTAAGTCCATAATAGGAACATAAATAAAATAATAATAAAAAAAACTCGATGCAGAAACTCTTAATAATAAAATTAAGATCACAATAAGGGGAGCCCCACACCATGCTTATAAATTGAAGATCTGACTATCTCACGCTTAGCACTTATTTTCCATTTAAACAAAAGCATAAACATGAGAATACGACAAGATATGAAGATATAGCTGAGTGGCGCAAATCAACAACACTAACCTTGGATATATGTACACCGAGATTACGATGAACACCAGAACACTCGATGCATATAAGAACACCGATGTTCAAGGAAGCCCAGTCCGGTTCAAGTGCACCACAATCAGCACATTTATCATTCCCAGGTAATCTTTTTAAAGCTACAACCGGTTTCTCACTTTTCGAATGGTAGTGTAGTTGTTGTGAACTTTTAGATGTACTTATCTTATTTCTTGACAGGAGGTCCTTCTCGCAGTTGTATTCATCAAATGCCCTTGGATCATGCTCTGGTGGACTTCCCGTACAACTATATTCACTTGGAGGACTACCAGAGAGATGCTGCCATATGATTAGATTATCATCAATGAAAAGTTGGATTAATCCCCCCCCCCCAATCCAAACAATTTAGTTGCATGTTGGATTTCCAAAGTTAAGTTGACCACTTTTGGATTGAATATTTATTATTTTCACGGGTAGAAGAAAATGAAACTATTAACTTCCATAAACTACACTTAAGTAATATGAATCATGTACTTTCTAATTTTTTTGAAATAAAGTACACTTGTACATGCACATCAAATTTCATTTGAATTTTAAAAAAGAAAAAACAAAAAGTTAACTTTCAACTCTTTTTTGACACAGGGTGTGTATCAAAATAGACATTCTAAATACTTACCTACTTGTACATGCACATCAAATTTCATTTGAATTTTAAAAAAGAAAAAACAAAAAGTTAACTTTCAACTCTTTTTTGACACAGGGTGTGTATCAAAATAGACATTCTAAATACTTACCCTCTCAGGTGTCTGGGAGCTCAATAATGAAGTTATTACTCCTGTTATTTTTTCAATCCAGTCCATCTGATCTACTGCATTCTCTGCCTGCATTACCAAAAATTTGATATTACTACGACCACTATAAGTGAAAGCCAACCAGAACTCAGGAATGAACATTGAGCCAAAATTAGCTGTTGTAGTTGTTAAAAATAAAAGAGATACTTTCATAAACTTCAAAATTTCACCTGCAATGTGTATATTTTTGTAGGTGAGATAATCCTGAAGCAAAATCTCAAATCTGACTGATCTGCATCAGGCTTTATTGTTGAAGTAAGCAAATTCACAGTGTGACGTGCAACAGATTTTTCATCATGTACACCACCATGGTAATGAGAAGACAACCAGCGACTAAGAAGCCCTGAACCAGGTTCAGAGGGCGTGTTTCTATGGACTGAATGTTGACTCCCGGATCCCTGGATGTTCAGTAAAGGAAAGTCAATAAAGGTACAGATAAAAGACTAAATAAAAGAAAAGGAAGTGGATTAAAGGCAATACTCATTCTTAGAATGACTTACAGACGGCCTGTTCCATAATTTACGATAGTAGTAGAGCATCCCTCGGCTATCAAGAACAAAGAATCTCCTTTTCCAGTCTCCTCTCAAGTTAGAGGAGCGCTTCGATAGATATCCTTGTTTAATGGTTTGAACCTAAACTATTGAAGTCTTAGTTCTACTATCAGAATGGGAAATAATCTTAACTATTACCAAATCCATGTCATGGACAGACCAGAAACAGAGCAGACATGAATGAGTACCTTTCCCTCTGTCGCAGACTGCATCACCGCCTCTATCACTTTATGAGAACTTCTAGGGAAATGTTGTACTGAATCCCCATTCACAACACCGTGAAATGAGTTATAAGATCGCATTCCCTGATCAACTTGCCTTTTGTATTCTTGCATCCTTTCATTTAGTGTTGCCTGTTCATAGCAGTAACTTTCTCTTGACTGCTGTGCGTAAGTCAAAACCTGTGGCAGGAATATAGACCTGAACTCATTCTTGCCAATTCAAGAGGATGGGAGTTCAATAAAGTGGAAAATATAAATAGAGGATGCGTGAAGGTGCATCAACTCATCCATAAAAAATAATACTCTCTCCGTTACGGTACAAGAGTCTTGTTACTTTTTGCAAATAGTTTAAGGCAAAGTGAAACTTATTGTCACAATTAAAATAGAAAGTGGGTTTGAGTAAATCTGTGGACACAATTCATTCTTACCTTCTCCAGAAGGAAAGTGGACACTTTTTTTTCGTAAAACCCCAAAAAGGAATAAAAGACTCTTATTTTGTAAAATCCCAATAAGGAATACAAGACTCTTATTTTGTAACGGAGGGAGTAACAATAAGCGTAAGGCATTCACTGCTCATATGCATATATGTATGTATCTACTCTATGCAAGTATGCATTTACAGACATACGTGTGTGTGTGTGTGCCTGCGTGTATACAAGTGCATAACCACATATACTCGTTCCTTTCCGGTTAATCACATTCGAAAATTCTAGTCATTATGAGACGATTGATTGATTGTGGCACACAGTGGATTGTGCATACATTTATATGTATATATTTTTTCACCGGTCATGGATTTGAAAATTAAATTAATTTTTCTGTACCATAATATATTACTCCCTCGGTTACAAAATAAGGGTCACATCGCTTTTTGCACATAGTGTAATGCAAAGCAAAGCTTGTGGACACAATTAAATTGGAGGTGGGTCCAAGGTAAATTTGTGGACACATCTCATTCCTTCTTTCTCCAAAAGGAAAGTGGACTTTTTTTTTTGTAACACCTAAATAGGTAGGAATATGTGACTCTTTTATTGTAACGGAGGGAGTAATAGTGAACATTATATTTAGTAACAAAAAAACAAAATACAATAAAGGTCAGATAGAAAAGTTAATGAAAGGGTGGCTATTAAGGGGTGAAATAGGAAGAGACCAAGAGACCAATCACCCCCTTTTCTTTATACTCCCTCCGTCTCACCTTATACTTCAAAAACATACATTTTGGGTGTCCCACTCATTACTACAAAATCTCAGAAATAAAAGTTTACAATACTTCTTTATTCACTGGGCCCCACATGTCATACTCACAACAACTATTCACTAAATATTCCTTGCCTCACTTTCCCTCTCCTACCTACTTTCTATACTCACAACACCCTACCCCACTTTCTATATTTTATACAAAAAAAGTACTCTCCTTAATTCTTGTGCCCAAATTTTTTTTTTTTTAAGTATAAGCCGGGGACGGAGGGAGTACATAGTATAGATACATTAATATCCTTCAAGTTGTCATAAGTGCAAAGATGTCTTCAGCACATCAAGATACTTAAAACAAATATAGAGGGTAACGTTGAGGCTATAAAAATTAAGATTGCATGCATAAAATTTGAAGGTGAACTCTTTAAAGGAAACACCCCAACTAGATTAAGGGGTTCTTTGATTAATACTGAGAAAGTACACTTTATGTTCATAATAGGCAACTAGGTCGATTATCAGGTACTTGGTATTTTACTCCAAACAGAGATAAGAAATGTAGAGATTGATCCCCTATTAAATTTACGACGCAATATTCTTTATTCAGAAGGCTGGGGGAAATTTGACGAATCGCCAAGGTGCAAAGAGTTTCTGTAGGTCACATTTCTTCTCACAGCTAAAAGCTGAAAGGCTTATACTAATTGGTTTATCAGAAGACTGGCATATTTACTCTTTCTTGGTTTGTCATGATGCAAATGAATGAGAGAGTAATGTACATTGTAGGCATTCTTACTTTACTCATGAAAAGACATGTCCTCCGTTAGAATCGAACTAAGAAATTCCAATAGTCTATCCTTTTGCTGGAAATAATATGGAAGAATAAGAATGATTAAACCTTTCAAAAAAAAAAAAAAAAAAAAGATCTCAAACAACCATTACAGTAAATTGCAGGTTATATTTTGGCTTTGTGAGGTTCTACCAGTGAGTGACGGAAAACAAGCATGTCAAATAATGATGCATTTGGGTGATGATTAGTTTTTCCTTATAATATTCCAGTCCTCTTTATTGCAAGATGAGCGATCTGTTCTTTATTGGTCATAGCAGCTTAAAAGATTATGCAAAGCTGAAGTCATACATGAAGTAACCATTAACCACACTATCATCCTACGTGAGGAATGAAAAAAGTATTTGTGAAACCTGGTTGATATATGGCTCCATCTGATGCAATAGTTCATATCCCTACATGAAAACAGAGCTTTCAAAGGTAGAAGATCTTCAGTATAACAGATGAGAAAGGAAGAGGAAATATCATCAAATTAGATACCTGTTTGAAATAACGAAGATGTGCCTCCATTGTCTCACCAACAGCTTCCAGAAACTCAAACCTCTTTTTTGCCTCAACGATAGAAAGAGCACCAACCTGAGTTTCAGAAAGCATACCATAAATTGCAGCACTTCTTTTTCTAAAACTGATGCACTTTTTTTTCTTTCTCCATGGCTTCTATGTCCTAATGAAATGTACGAAAGATAAAACTAGAAGTGAAAAAATGTAAAGTACCAGATTGAAGCGGGTTTGTTCAAATGTTGATCTGGCATTCTGAAGTTCCTGGAACATCTCTCAACAAATAGATTTAAGAGATGTTGGTATTGGCAACAGACTATCCGATCAATCATTCCACATGAATAAACATTAAGAACTAGTAAGATGTACCTCCTCTAATGCTGCAGCTATATCCATCCTGGTACTTTTTCTCAATGATAGAAACTTTTCACGAATCTGCAGCAAAAATTTGCATTTAGCACAAGTGGAAAGTCAAATATACCCATGCTAGCTATGCAATTGTGAGTAATCGATCTACAAAAAGTTGGATGTATGTGTTTTTATTGCTCAAGATCTAATTGGAAAATGATGCCCGGATGTCATTAAAAATCAGTTCAGACTTCAGCATGACTATGGTGTTCACTGCTAAAAGTGCCGGCACATTAAAGGGAAAAACCATATTCATGGGTTTGCATTCAGGTACATGTCTCAGCCTCTGACCCTTCTTATATAGACTGCTGGAACAACAGGTGGTACTAAATAGCATTGGCCTTGTCAAAACGAAGGGAGAAGATTATAGGAAAACAAAAATAAAAAAGGATTGATCTCCTTACAGAAAATGGCATAAAACTCTCAAATTCCAAAACTTCAAATAATAAACATCGAAAATTTGCAAATTCAATTTAAAATCTAAAATGATATAAACACACCTGGTCATAAATAGCATTGGCCTTGTCAAAACGCTTCCTAGCTTCCTGCACAAAAGAAGTCCCTTACTAAACTATGCTATTTTAGTTAGATATATATATATATATATACATATATATATATATATATATATATATATATATATATATATATATATATATATATATATATATTAGCTAACTGATGAGGATGCTCCTAGCCATTGCAACAACAACCGACATTTGATGCTTTCAAAATGTGGGATCATGATATTATACTTGTTCATCTCCATAAACTCAAGCAATTTGATGAAGTTTTCTTCATTTTTTTCTATATGGGGGAAGGAGATGGGGAGTGGGGAGTGAAATGGGTGCTTTAGAAGGTACAATACTAGCTTTAACTTGAACACACTCTTTCTTCCAAATGCAAAAAGTAACTTACATTACCTTGACATCCTGCAGGTCAACATTGGAGAAATGTAGTAATCTATCATTTAGAGTATGCTCAACCTGAAAAACGGAATGGAAATGTTGGTTAAGGATAGAGATGGAATTCTTCATTTTGCGGTTGAATAGCACAAATATCATACATTGCAAATGACAATACTGAAAGCTGGTATCTGAAGGTAGCATAATCGTATTGCATATAGAGTAAAACTGAAAACGTTGTGATATCATAAGTAAGACAATCAAGACCTGCGACCGAAGAACCTCCTTGTACGTCCCAATTTCCCTCAAAGCAATTGCAAATTTGGTCATCTCAGGGCCTAGGACCACAAAACAAATCTATCAGTAAAAACAGACATACAAAGCTTTTATCACGTCGAGTAAAATTTAACAACAAATGTGAGGTGCCATCGGCTTGATAACTGTTCAAATCATTCCTCTTTTCTATAATACAGTACAAAAAAGTAAATTTTTTATTCCCCACGATAAAGAGATTGCTACTTTACTAAATTAACCAATTTACCATAAACCTCTTCCTACGATCATCGTATATTTGTATGCTGAAATTTTACTGCAGGTAAGTTCTATCTCACTCCAAATCTGTCTCAGTAAGTCTGAAATCCTCCCCCTCAAAATAGGTTCAGTGGTGGGAGGAGGAAATTTTGATGTGGTAATTTCAGCTCTTGTTGGGCACTGGTGGTTAAAAGGTGATGGTGTCTCGATCGGTTTGAAGGTGGTGGAACCTAATTTTGGAGAAGGTTAAACTGAAAAGTCGGAGGATGGGGGTTGGCTTGGGCGCTTCAATGTCAGGATCAAGGCAACTAGGAAAAACTATTGCTCAGCAAAGCATATCCTCATCCCCGCTCCTCTACTCTGGCATCAGCTTAACCAATATCCCAATGCAGAATACGATGTTCTTCAATTCCTTTGAATTTGATGCCAATTTTAATGAAAATTGATCTCAAAACATATTGCTCTATGCTTCACGTAAAAATTAAGTGAAAGTAAGACATACTTCCATTGATGTGGTTAGAAATATTTCTGGTAACTGGAAGTAAGAATTACTCCCACTTATTTGGTTTGATTTAGAAATACTTCCATTAACTAGCAATTGGAAACATGCCTTCACCATCTAATTAATTTCCAATTTTTTTATTGATTACTGTATTTGGTTTGATTGGCCATATGATTTCTTACCTCCGTTCCATGATTGATTGCAGATAGTGCTCCAATGGTGTTTGTTTACGAATGTTGGTGATCGGGTTGATATGGCTTGAGGTGTAATACAAAATGGATGAAGTACAAATTCTAACAGTTGCTTAATGACATGTCCAAGAGTAATAGAGTATTTCGGTCATTTAAAAAAAATGAACGCAATGTAGTAGAGGGAAAATTGACTATGAAAATTGAGTTGTTGGACCAGAAGAATAATGTCTAGAGAAGTAGGAGTAAATGAATATAATTGCAAAGGTTGAGGAACCAAAAATTAAATCTTTCGTAACCTATAAACACTCATTATTTTTCAAAAAGAGAAAAAAAAACAATTTCAGAAAAAGTTATCTTTTGTCAAAAAGATTTTTTGTGATAAGATCTTGTCAAAAGATAACATTTCTAATATGCATCACACGAAAAAATAAGGTTGTCTTACTAGTGCATGTTGTAGCAAATATATAAAAAGAAAAGGACAAAGTTAACATATTAGATTGTCAAATGTAACTGTCCAATGAGGGAAGTATACGAGATGGTAAAATAGCCCAAGTAAATTCACAAAACCATATATTTTTATATAGAAGATATATGTTAAACATAACAGTGAATCAACACAATCAGCCTTGCAAATGGTCCACAAAGATCCGTTAGTATCCAATTTGTTATGTCAAGACTGCTAAATATATATTGTCACAGTTCTACATACATAAAACAGAATGGTGACACCTTACTTGTGCTCAGGAAAGGCAACATAAAAGGCCTCACGAAGAATTTTTCACCCTCTTCTAATGGAAAAAAAATGTTTTGAGAAAAAGCAAATGCACCGTACCTCCGAAAGTAATAGAAAGGGGATCATTATGTCCTCCTCCGAATGCTTCAAGAGAGCTTGAAAAAGCAATGTCCCTATCGTATCCTTCTCCAAGCCCATCTCTGTATCAACAGCTCCACGGAAACAGTTAGACTATTCATGAGTTATGATTCATAAAAGAATATTTTTGGTGCTGGCTAAGCATTATTCTTCCGTTTCTAGTTAACGTTAAGGAATACTTAGAAGGCTAATTTCTGAACCATTTCAAATGACTGATCTTACTACATCATTATGATCCAGAAATGATGAACTTAATAGGCATCAAAAGCTGAATTAATTTGTTTTGGAATCTCTATCTGCCTCACACACAGCTCTATTTCTTTGATATTTTACACTGCACTCAACATTTATGTTATTCAATCATTTAATAACCTTGGACTTGCATCAATTAATATTGTATACTCAACAAAAGAATCACTTTTTTTTTGTTGGAGAGGGGGATACTGCAATCACCTAACATATGAAATCTTTGTAACATTTTTTCATTCTTAATGTCCCTGGCTTCATTATCCAAAACAATGCTTGAAGCTTGGGCTTCTGTACCAATGGAGCATAGTACATGACCACATAAATAGTAAGAAACACTTTAAATTCCAAATGTGACACGGCAAAACCCAACACTGCTATCGGCAAAAAAAAATTATATTCAACAATTTAAAATGCTAACTCGAGCAAAAGCATGCCAATAAGATGATTTAGGGTCATAAAATTGCAAAGTGAGCTCTTGATACATGGAAGCTAGGCCTTCTATATGGATGAAATTTTATTGCAAAATTATTTAAAATGGTGACATATACGAGCTCATGTTCACATGTAATTATACACACACACACACACACACACATTTTTCAAGTATATTTAAATTTGAGAAACAAAAACTCAAAAAGATTATGGTAGAACTTCAGAGCGTTTAGATGAAAAGGAAACATCATATTATTCAAACTTGAAAATAAGCGAAACATTCATACACGAGTGAAATAATCTAATAAATAAATGAGGAACCATCCATTTAAAGCAAGCGTCATGCCAAGGCTGAGATATTGTTAGAAAGTGTAGAGAGAATAGACAAACATAGACTTACGTGTACTTTCGACACCCTTTATAAAACTTTAGACTTCTCTCCCTCAATATCTCAGCACTTTCTTCCAAACATTGAATCTGCGTCACCAAACTTCATTCTTATCAAAATGTAATGTGATCTTCTTTACCTATGTGTCATAGATTCTTTACAGTAGAACAAACATGTATTCAGCTGAAACAAAGGGGACATACAAAATAATGAGTATGTCGAATCAATAATGCAAGTTACCTTCTTTTTTGTTTTTTGATAAGGAAAGAAGCAAGTCCCCTACTCATCTAAGGAGCGTGTGAGTGTGTGGCATGTTGTGGAAGCTCTCATCTTTATCCAGTGCACAGTCATATTATAGGTGTCCAATATTTACCCTTTCTTTCATTTAAATCACAAGCACAAATTAACTAGCTGAGTCTGTCATATACCTACTTGCTGCATTAGAGGTTGAGAGTTTAGAGTCTGGCTAGAAGCATGACAGTTGATATGGTCATGTAGCCCAATTGTGTAGCATGTCCTACTTCTATTCGTAAAAAGGTTTAATTCCATGAGCCCCCCCCCCCTCCCCAAATCATTCTCCATAAAAGCCTTGGCGAGATCCAAAGTACACACACTATTGAAGGCTGATATCAAAATCCCATAAAACCCCTTCCACGTTGCCATTCCAGTTCAGCACGGTTGTGTCCCATATCAAGCACGGCCATGCCCGCTATTACCGAATCTGATCCTCGTCAACTCTTATACCTTAAGGTATAAAAGTTACTTTTTCACAATTTGAAGGGAACAAATGACTCTTATATCTAGATATAAGAATAATTCTAGTCTTATAACCTTAGGTATAGGAGTGGATTTTATTATTTTTTAAGAAAATATGAAAAATTGTAAAAAAAAAAATACTCTTGTACCTTATTATAAATAGTCTTATACCTTTAGGTATAGGAGAAGATTGTTTAATGAAATATGAGTCTTTTATTATTATTTTTAAGAAAAGATGAAAAATTGTGAAAAAAAAATACTCTTATACCTAGGTTAGTATAAGAGTATTTTTAGTCTTATACCTTTGGGTATAAGAGCGGCGAGGGAGGGGTATATGTGAGTGTGGGTTTATGTGGAATTTTGCATTTCGCTTGGGCTTTTATAACTTTTACATCTCGCTACGCTAAGGGGCCCTAGGGTCTTCAGCACTAGTAAAAAACATAGTTTTATTCAACTCATAAAATCCATATTCCTGAGATCCTCTGCCACTACTTAAAATCATAAACCCGCTATTCAATTTGCTCAATGAAGTTAAAAGTAATTAGTAATGCATTATTTCGTGAGTTATTAAGTACTTAACAACACTATAGAGTGTACAAATCGTAGAGGCCAGATCCATTAAGCACTAGAACGGAAACAGTAAGAAAATATTGGGCGACCTCATACTCACGTCTAGCATGGATTAGTTTCAAAGCATATCATCTAATCTCACAATATGATGCTTAAATAAAATGAAAATTATCTGACCTGTTGCCGAAACATAGGGGAATCATCCAATTTGGCGAAATGCATTTTTCCTTCCTGCATCTGATCCAAATCAACATCAGAACTGGAAATTATACATCTAATTCATACGATGTGATTCTTTCCCGCCCTTGCCCTAATCCATCAGTTTCAATCGTGTACCATAAATAGAAAATCCATCGTCTAAATCAATTTCGTACAGAATACGATCGAAAAAACCCTTATATGAAACTCAATCGCAATTTTCCTGGATATTGTATAATCCTGTTTGGAAAATAATCGATCATGAAAAAAATTGAAAACGTTAGTGAAGCGTGGACAACGTGGTGAAGAGAGAGAGAGGGTTTGGGTATTTTGAGAGGCGTGAAGAGAGCGGAAATGAAGGACGAGGTTGAATACGGAGAAGCCATGGTCGCGCATTTTCATGGTTGTCATTCCTTGTTTCTCTGATTGCTACAATATAAACTGACTAGTGAGGTGTTTCTGCGTAAGGTGCACGCTGGGGCTTAGGGCAACTTTAACGGTAAGATTGTTAGCTTTCTATTCACGTGGCCTCAGATAAACCTCTCTACATTTTTCCTGTCTTAGTTTTTGGCTGACTTGAAATCAAGGTTGTAAAATTTGAGTGGCTGAGTAAGTCGGACTTAGCGCCTGGGTAGGCTTAGGCTAGTATGCCTAGAAACATCAACATGTGTATCACCAATTTGAAAGAAATTGAGTCGGAAAGATATTGCTTAGTTCGATGTTTAGAATTCTTGTTAAATAAAGCACTACAATCGATAGCGAAGCAAAACAAAAAATTGTGGAGATCGGAATATAATAGACATAAGATAAGATGTTGCAAATAATATACTCCCTCCGTCCCGCTCGAAAGGGCAATTTTGCCTCCTAGCACGGAAATTAAGAAATGAATAAGAAAAGTGATGTAAGAAAGAGAAAAATGTTGGAACATAAACGATCCATTAACCATAAACCAACTCACAACTAGATTAAGAATGAGAAGAAGATGAAGACGGAAGCGTGTACCTGAATAATCCATGATTGTGTTCTTGATCTTGTTCTTGAATGAAAGAAGAGAGTAGGGATATAGTAGATCTTCTAAATGATGAGTGTCCTTAATCTCTTTAATCTTCAATTACTTAGGAAGAGTTTGGACTGAATGAGAATAATGTAACTTGTGGATTCATAGGCTTGATGGATGCACCCTATATAGGAATCCGAAGGCACTTCATTTAGGGGGCTACACCATTTCATAAAGAAGGCAAGAGAAGTTACCATTATGCCCATCATTTAATCGTACTTACACCTAATGGAATTCTACATATTTTGTCTATACTTTAACATTATTAAATGATTATAACATATGGAATTCAATAACACATATTATTTAATCCATGTTCTAACA
This sequence comes from Adenophora triphylla var. japonica, assembly GCA_022495995.1. NCBI lineage: Eukaryota > Viridiplantae > Streptophyta > Magnoliopsida > Asterales > Campanulaceae > Adenophora > Adenophora triphylla. Next base: position 116,417 of record JAFEMH010001609.1, on the reverse strand, counting down.
ATCTCCCACTTGGATTAATATTAATATGTATCTTTTACTAAATAAATTCCTCAATCATTTATAACATGAATGACAACCCTTATGTGCATTGGCGTTTATTGTCATCCAACACAATCCCGTCCATTAGTCTTATAAGTATAGGGACTAAAGGGCAGTCGTTGTAATTGATTCGCAACTAAACCCACATTAATCACATATATATATCCAACTAAATGACATAGATTAAGTATAGATATGTAGCATGGAATATTAATGAATATATATGAAGAACGCATATATATATTCTCCAACTAGTCCTACTTAACCAAATGAGATCAATATAAATAATAACAACACAAAGAAATAGATAACAACACAAACTCCCACTGATTTAAGCATTATCAAAAGTTGTTTCACCCATATGAGCAGTATGCTCGTGAAACATCAAAAGAGATTACACTTTACAAAATGGATCCAATAACATGGAGTTTGATCCTATAAGTTGTATATCTATTTGTTCATTTTATACTTATTTCTCTTCAACAAGAGACATAACCATATGATGTCTTTCGACATCTTTGCATCCACTAAAACATAATCGGAATACTTAATGATCTCAAAATGATCCGATTTTATATACATAAGCATGTAGTTTAATGTTTTATAGGTACTTCATCATTCTTTTGGATGCGACTTAATGTTCTTCTTTCCGAATTGCTTTGGTATTGACTCAAGCATCCCAATAATAAATACAAGATCTGTACGAGTACAGACTTGCGCATACATTAAGCTTCCTACTGCCGGTGCATAAGGGATATTTTCCATATACTTGGATTAAAAATTAATTTTAGGACATTACTTTAAACTGAATTTATCTCCCTTAGAGACAGGGGTGTCATGTGGTTTACAATTTTCCATGCTAAACCTTTGTAATACCTTCTCTATATAGCTCTTTTGTGATAATCCCAAAATACCTCGTGAATGATCACGATGAATTTGGATTCCCAATACAAAAGATGCCTTACCAAGATCTTTCATCTCAAATTTGTTTGAGAAATTTCTTAGTTTCTTTTAGAAGGTCCTTATCATTACTAGCATGAAAAATATTATCCAAATGTCATCCACATAAAGACCAGAATTATAAATCTACTCCCACTGAACTTATGGTACACACAATCTTCACCAAGATTCATTTCAAAGCCAAATGAAAGAATAACTTGGTTAAATTTTAAGTACCATTGACGAGATCTTCGCTTAAGCCCATAAATGGATTTCTTAAGTTTACAAACCAGTTGACTAGTTTGATCCGAATTAGTCACCATTTCTGGTTTCTTCATATAGATAGTTTCCTCAATGTTACCATTGAGAAAAACTGTCTTAACATCCATTTGATGAAGCTTAAGATCATAATGTGTCACTAATGCCATAATGATCATAAGAGAGGTTTTAGAAGATATCAGAAAAAAATGTTTCTTTATAATCAATGCCTTCCTTTTGAGTAAATCATTTAGTAACAAGACATGCTTTATATCTTTCCATATTACCTTGCTAATCCCTTTTGGTTTTAAATATCAATTTATAACCAATAGGTTTTACACCTTCAGGTAATGGGACAAGATCCCAAATGTCATTGTCTTTCATTGATTTTAACTCCTCATTGATGGCATTGATCCACTTATGAGAATTAGGACTATTAATGGCTTCATAGAAGGTGATTAGATCATCTCCCACTAAACCTAAGGTGTCCTAATTCTCCGCAAGATACATATCATAAATATCCGAAATATAACTTCTTCTTTCTCTAGTAGATCTCCTCAAGAGCACTGGTTCATCCTCATTTTGAGGTTGTTGAATTTCCTCATGTCCAACATTTCCATGTTGTCCGTTATTTACGGGAGTCTCTATATTAATTTGAATTGTATGTTCTTTGTTGAATTTCAGGTACAATTACTTGATTTTCAACAGGAACTAAAGTTTGAGGAATATAGAGTGGTTCCTCTAACTCTTCAAATTCAAAAACATTACTATTTCTCCCACTAAATTCAACATCCTCAAGGAACCTAACATTGCCAGTCTCGAAAAAATGTTCTAGTTTTCGGGTCATAAAATTTATATCCCCTAGATCTCTCGGCATACCCTACAAAATAGCTACTTACGGTATTAAGGTCCGGTTGCCCTCATTAGGCCTATAAGGTCTAGCTTCTGCTGGACACCCCCATACATGAAGATGATTTAAGGACGGTTTCTTATTCGTCCATAACTCATAAGGGGTTTTGTCGGTAGCTTTTGAAGGTGCTCTATTGAGAATATATGCTGCGGTTTTTAATGCTTCGCCCATAATGAGTGAGGTAAAGAAGTACAAGAAAACATACTTCTTACCATATCCTTAAGGATTTATGTCTCTCCAATATACTATGCTAGGTTTACCCGGCATGGTGTAGTGAGGGACAATCCTACACTCTTCAAAATAGCGAATATAAAGGACCCGGACGTTATTCACCCAATACGTTATACCGTCCGTAGTTTTCACTACCATGATCGGATTTAACGTTCTTAATAGTCTTTCTTATGCCTTAAAAGACTTGAAAACGACCAATGATTGAAACTTTACATGAAGAAAATAATGTATCCATAACGAGAGTAATCATCCATGAACGTAATGAAATATTGTTGACCATTCCATGAAGGGTTAATGAATGGTCCACAAATGTCCATATGAATTAGTTCCAAGACGTTTGATACTCTCAAAATTTTATTTCCTTTAATGTTTGTAAATTTATTCTTTAAAACACTTAATGCAAAAGTTTTATCTGGAGTATCAAGTTTTTTTTAGGATTTCCTCCGACATAAGCTTTATCAATTCTCCCTTTGGAGATATGACCCAAACGCCTATGTCATAGAATACAAGAATTTTCACTTGATAACTTTTGCTTAGTGCCTTTAGTTTTGATTTCATTATTATGGGACTCATTAATATTATTTACTGTTTGAAGTAAATAAAATTGTCATTGTTAAGATAAAGTACTAATACCGACATCTTCGGAATTAAAAATAAGATCACATTTATTATTACCAAATGAACGGGAATAACCTTCCCGATCTAATACTGTGACTGATATCAAATTCCGCCTAAATGACGGTACAATAAATGTATTATTTAATACAAAATAATAGCCAGTACTTATCAATAATCTAAAAGTCCCTATGCCTATAACTTCAACCGAATTTTCAGCTTTCATATAGATGTATTTCTCATCTTCACTGGGGATTCGGTAATTCAGGCAACCCTGCATACATGAACTAATGTGAGTTGTTGCACCAAATACAACCACTATGTATATTTAAGGAATTGAAACCAAATTTGCCTTAGTACAAACAAGACCAAATGACATACCATCCTGAATTCGCCATTCGCGATATTTATGGTAGTCGTTCTTCATGCGAGTAAGGTCCTTGCAAAAGAAGCATTTCTTGACTTTATGATCCTTAAATGATCCCTTATGCTTCTTACTTGCAACCGTAATTTCCTTCCCTCTTCTCTTAATCCCACGAGAAGAAGTAAATGCTGAGTGAGTACTTTCTAATTTAAGATATTTCATCCTATCTTCCTCTAATGTCATATGTGAAAGTAATCCATTAATATTCCACTTTTTCTTTTGATATTTATAGGTCACTTCAAAAGGACCAAATTGAGGAGGAAGATAGATCAAAATTAAGTGCACGAGCAAATCTTCCGAAATCTCTAACTTAAGTGCCTTTAGTTTGATCGAAAGATGAAATAATTCAATAATATACTCCCTAAGATTTTCTTCACCCTTGTATCGAATGGAAACAAGTTTCCACAAGAATTCAAGAAAAATCTCAGCATTTTCGATCTCAGAGACATTGTCCAAAAATGTCTCTGAAACTGCATTTTCCATGATCATTAGACTCACGCG